>JANHGO010000072.1:55484571-55495400 GCA_024606505.1 Aquila spilogaster
GAGAGCCGCTATGTTTTTGACATAAAATACAAATTATCATTTTTCTTCCATCCAAGCCCTCTTCTGTGAGTTGATCTATGAGCTTTTTAAAATTATTTTTTTATTAGCTCAACTTTTCCTTGCGCTGCGCCGCACTGAAGGGGTTCGCTCGCTGGGCGAATCGCGCACCTCGGCGTGACAGGAGGGACGTTCGTGTCCCTCTGGCAACACGCGAGTGTCGCCGTGCGTCGTCGTCGTCCCCCCCCCGGGTTTCCCCCATCTTGGGCTGTGGTAAATGGGCGGGAAGGTTGCGCCGCTTGTGTTAGCGGGGCAGGTCGTTAAAGCTGTGCATGGAAGCGGCTGTAACGCTCCCCCAGAGGATAAAGATAAAGTTTCAGGTGCCCGGGCTCTTTTTGCTTAGTCCTGGAAAGAAACCAAATCCGTGGTAGTAAAGGTATTTATAGACCATTCAGCATTTACTCATTTGCAGCACAAGTGCATGTGGAGCTACAAATTAAATTAACTCTTCCTGAAGCTGCATGTGCTTGCGCAGTAAACAAGCCTTAAAATAATGGTGTCCTTACATGGTTAAATGACCTTTCAAAAATGATCTGCATTGTACTTGTTTTAAGAAACAGCAATAGAACACTTGCCGTGTATCAGGGAATAATTAGAGCCGCTATGGGAAATTTAACTTTGAAAGTGTTGGGGTGGTAGAAAGCAGACCTTACATTTTCTGCGACAGATTTTGTGAACGTTGTTTTTACTCTGGTAGTGTAAAGACACTCTTGCAGCAGTATTTGGTGCTTTCCCACTGAAGTCTCAGCGGTGCAATTCCTGAAGTTCTTTTGCTCTTGTGGCAAAGTGTTTCTTCTAATGTTACCAGCCTACTGCATTTCACATACTAACTGCTTCTCCTTCAGCTTGGCATTTAAAAGGACAAGTATTGCCCTGGTGGGAGTGGGAAATTGTGGGGTTGGGTGGCTGTTCAGGTTTTTTTCAAGACCTGCTTTTGGCTCCCATATTATGTCTTTTATCTAAGTTTCTGCAGCACGAGTTGAATGTGAAAGAAAAAAGTGGTTGGTGTGCTGTCTCCACAGTCATTCCTCGTTAGGCTGATTGTGTTACCTCTTATAGCAGCACATGTTCCCCATTCCATACTTGGCTCACTTACAGTTCGGGGGGTGTAAAATGCAGGATGGGTACAACACAAAGAAAAGCCCTCTGCATTTAAAGGATTGTCCTGTCAGTGTATAACAGCGTATTTGGGCAGTTGCTGGTTGGAGGTGAGAGAACTTGAAGGTTGACAAAAATAGTATCTTCAGGTCCATGTGATTTCCCGAAAGTGAAGTTGCAGTTAGTAACTTTACTGTTAGGTGCTTACAACTGTGAGCTGAGAGTGCTTTCTTCCCACTCTTTTTTTTTTTTTTTTCCTGTAGCTAGCAACTACTTTCAATGTTCAGTTTGATTTCCCATTTTAAAAATTCATAATTGAGAGCAGACACTCTCCGAAAAGCTAAACAGGAAATGTTACGTATGTGTTTCCTAATTATCCCTTATATTCTCTGTTTCACTTGGAAAGTCTGTTTCCAAATCAACTTTGGTGGCAATTCCTTAGGTGTATGGTATCATAATAAGTGTAAGATCTCAAATGGCTCTAAAATGTTTTTCTGTTTCCTGCTATAAAGTAGTATTAGAATTTAGATGTTAGCAGTAGACATGGAGCAAACATTTGTGCTTCTTAATTGGACACAATTCCCTGGTCTATTCTCTATGATGAATAAGAAACAGGATCAGTTTAAGGATCATAGAATTGCCCCAGATGTTTATAAGCCTGAAGAGATGAGAAAATTCAATTTCCATGGTGATGTTCATCACAGGTATACTTTTTTTTTTCCCCAGCAATATACCCCACAGTGATCTCTTATTCTTGCTTATCCTTCATTGTTACCATCTAACTTTTAAATGTGTTGCTTAAAATCTGACTATGGGTTTAGGGAGAAATAACATATAACAAGTTAACACAGCTGTTAGCACAAGTGAGGTGAGAAGAACTTGATGAGATGGTGTTTGCAAGCCTGAGGATAGGTTCATTTTGTTTTGGAGTTTTCTGTAATCTGTTACCTAGGTAAGGCATTTCTGGAGTTGGGATGTGCCATTTGTTTGGACACACGTTCACCTTGAACAATTTCGGATTGGAAGTTTTAGGAGGGCTTCTTGGGAGTGAAATGCTGGCACAGCCTCCTTAACCATGTCGTAATGGTGAGGAGGCTAAATTGTTCTCAGGAGGCACTTCCTAGACCTGCAGAAGAGATTTTGTGATCCAGTAGGAAGTTCTTGGTGACTGAAAGTGAAGCTAGTGCAGTAAGTCCTTGGAGATTTAGGGCATCAGATAACAAAGGAGCTTTAAAAGAGATTGTATCCCACCTGTTTTTTGCTCTGTTTATATTAATTTCATGCTTCAGGGGTCTGCTGCTTTCTGGAATGGTGTGGAGGAAATTTTTGCCCTTGTCGGTACAAAACTTGACTTCTGGTAGGTGCAGGTTGTGCTTTTTCATGAAACTAGAGAAAAGGTAGGGTAGGATATGTTGATGTACTTGCCATATAAAAATATTCTACACTCCTGTTTTCTGAGGTCTTATTCAAAAGCTCAGAGCACCAATATTTTAATAAGGTGAATGGGTGGATGCAGATAGTGTTAATCTGGGCATCCTGCTGTCAACTCCAGGTAAAATAATTGGAAAAAGTTATGAGGATTCACTTCATGTAAAGACAAAATCTTAAAGCTTGTTAGCACAATTTAAGGGAAAGCAGGCTCTGTCAAATTTTCTGTTAACAAATTGTCTTGATAAAGTAATTTCTCACAGAATATTACAACACACACACACACAAAAAAAAATTAGTACTGGCAATAAAATACCTAGTAAATTGTTTAAAACCCACAAAACAGTTGTATTGCAAAAGTTGCCATCGGGGAATTGTAATGGAATTGGGTTTTCCCTGTTGCATCTCCATGGGGATAATTACTAGCTCCTACAATAACTCATCATTTTTCATTTCCACTGATACAGAATGGCTTGGGTTATCTGGGTGTTCGAAGAAGATTCATGCAAATGCAGAGCTTAGGAGTGAGGAATGTAAGCTGTGCTGTCAGATAGAGGGACAGCACCGAAGAATTTAGTGGTCACTGCAGGGGCTTTGTTCGGCATGTGCTTGTAATGTGATGACATAGGGCAATAGGTGTCGGAAAGTTATTTTTGATTCTTGTATATGGCATGGCTGGTTCTAGTATGAGAAATGTGTTTAAAAAACCAAAAAACCAAACAACAAAAAAACCAAACCTCCACAAAAACTGAGATCCAAGGTGAATGTATATGGAGCTCAGCCAGTAATTTTTTTAATCCTTTTTTGAGAAGTTACAGAAGTGACTACTACTTTGTGTCAGTATATTCATGGGCAGAAAATCCTGGATGCTGAAAGTCTAGCAGGGGAAGGCACAACAAGAAAGGAAGAGTGAAAGCTAATAAATTCACATTAAAGCATCTGGTATCTTGAGAAGGGGAGGTGGTTAACCTCTGGGGATAGATCCTCCATCTCTAGAGGTGTTTGGTCCAGCACTTGGTGGTACTTTTTAAGTTGAGCTTTATCCAAATTCAAGTTACTAGACTCAATATTAAGAGCCTGTCATAAACCATCAGTCCGGTCATCTGTCTCATGGTCCCTTCTTGTCATAACAGTATTCATTTGTGAATCTTCTCTTAATAGAAGAACATTTTCTACCCGGCTCTTCAGTTTAATGCTTGCCATCTGAACTGGGCCTTCTCAAGACCTGAAGGACCACCCTGCTGGTGTGAGACTTAGGCTGAGTGTCCTCCCGTTGTCCTGTGTGTGGGTGCTGGCAATTCTTAAAATACCGGTACTAAACCAGAATCCATCTGGGTCTCAAGGTTAGTGGGCTGAGATTGATCCAGACAGCTGTTAAGTTAGTATTAGCAAAAAGACAGTGTAAAACAACTGCAAATGTGAACATGTTACAAGTTTCAGTCACTTCCCAAACCATTATTAAACATGCTGGTCTAGTAAGTGCAGGTCTTTAATGTATTGTACTTGATGTCATGCTTGTTGAACACATGGAGACCGTGCTTGGGGAAATGGATGTTGCAGAGCTTAATAAAACCTATCTTTGTGATTTAATTTCTCTGAAGAACACGTGGTTTCCATTGCCCAGAATTTCTTTCCTGGCTATAGAGTAAAATACCACCATCAAGTCTCAAATACATTTGGATGCTTGCTACATTAGAAGAACGGTTTCAAAAACCAGTGTAAATAAAACTCAAAGCAGAGAGTGGGTTTCTGTAATAAAAATCTGCATGCCATAAATACTTTCTCATCAATTTAATGAAGATTTAGATTTTATTGTTACTGTTGCAGAGCTTAGTAACTGTAGTCATGATTAGCAACAGAAAGCCCTCTAATTTCTTCAGTTCATAGACAGTCTTTAGAAAAAAGGCTTAAGGCCTCATTTGTTCTTAACTTCTAGCACAAAATTATGCAGATCTGGAGCAAGCTGCTGTTATGACATGATGACTTTGCTTAGAAGAATGATTTGGCGTGGTTCAGGGTTTGTGAGTAAGGACTTGAACCTCTCCACATTTCCTTCTGTTAAGTTGCATGACTTGAGGTTTTGACTAGAAGACAGCTGTTTTGGTCTTTATATACAGAATAATGATTGTTAGGAGTTGTCACCATGCAGTGTTAAGCAAGTACATATTCTGGACACTTGGTTTCCTCTTGTACTTTAATGCTATTAAAAGGCATAGATATAATGTATAGTGGTGATACAGATAGTTAAGTAGACATACAGTGGTTCTTCTCCCTTCTTCCTCCTCCTTGCTCCCCCTGTTCTCCCCCAGCTTCACTGGTCTGGAAACTGTGGGTCACTAGAGCTGTTAGTACATATCCAAAACTGGATAACTTGTGTGGGTGCTTCTCCCCTTCTCCCTCAAGCATCCGGAGACCTGACGGAGTTCCCTGGCTTCGTCAGCGTGAGGGAACAGCACAGGATGTGCTCTGCCTGTTTGGCTGAAGCACTTGTCACACTCCCCCTCCACGCAATGATGCCTGGTGAATGTTAGCAGTATGCCTGATGGGAAAACAAATGAATTGACAAATGGTTCTGCATAACAAAGTGTATATGCTGTATCCAAGGTGTAGTAGCTCGCTGATCAGGGGAACCTCGTCTGCCAGCGCAGCTCCACCGTGCTGAGCACGGCGATGTGAGCATGCCAGGGCGCTGGGACAGAGCGTTCACTGTGCCCAAATGTGCGTGCTGCTTGTTGTCAGAGTGTTGAAATGGCATTCATGGAGTGCTTCTGGGCAAGAAGATAAAAGCGATATCTCTGCTGAATCTGTCTGTGCTGTAGTGGCATGCTGGTGTGGCATTGCTACCCCAGCTGCAAAGAGTTGGATCCCCTTCAAAAATAAAAGAATACCTTCATGGCTGCTGAAGGTGGAGATTTGGCTGTGGTGAATCAGTGCTTTGCAGTGAAGGGAGACTTGTATGCGGTATCTCTATTCCTAAAAGTGCAGCGTGTGGGAAGAACTGTGGATCTTGTCCAAAACGGCTTTAGGGGCTGAGCCAAGGTACTGTATGAGGGGAAAGTACAGGGTCTGTGGTCATAAAGCTCATGCAAGTGTTAAAATAAATGTATGTAAAAAATATTTATGTATAAATATAACATTTGATTTTTGGATGGATACACTTTCATATGACTTAAAGAAAAAAGGAAACTGTGTGCTGATAAATCTGAATGAAACAGAATTAAAATATGGATATAAACTGTTCAGAATAATTCCTGGCCTTGCCTGTTCAGCCATGGTTTTGTGGGACACTTGTAGCATGCAAAGCAATTGTAGGACAAAAGCTGCTGGTGATGCGGTAGCAATATCCACTTCAGGACATAGATTTGATGGATGGATCTAATAAGCAGAATGAACTGCTGACTTTAGCCTGAATGTTGGGATTTGGTGAAACTAGAAATTTCTGGTAATGTTGACAATCGCAGCCTGTAAAGGTGTCTTTGTAGAAGGTAATTTTTAAGTATGTGGTTTAGATGTGTAAAAATTTCATTGCTGAAATCACAATTATTTTGCTGAGTTCAGACTTCATCCTGTGCTTTAAACTATTGTACTCAAATCAATCTGCCCCCCCCCCCCCGCAATTAAAATTAGATTATTTATGCTTCTCTTGCTGGAATTAAGTTTCTAGCTTGTTTTGTTTTTCTTTTATTTTGAGGTATTTCCATTATTTCTATTATACTTCACAGGCTTTATTTCTTTTTATCAGAAGGAGAATCTAACCATGCATCATATAATGTCCTCATCTTGGTACAGTGGATGCCTTATTCTGTAGGCTGAAAAATTGGCTTTGGGTAGTGAAGTGTTCCCTCCCCCCTTCCCCCTTATTTATGCAGTTAAAAAGCATGGGATCTGGTATGTTCAGAAGTGCTGATCACTTGCAGGTTCTGTTAGTACTCAGTCATTTCAGTCTGAGCAGAACTGGAGGGGAGAGAAATCGTTCCTAAAAGCATTAGCAAAATGTCTCAAAACTTAACTCCTGTTAAGCAGTAGTCTCTTTGCTCAGAAGTGAGCATTTTTTATTTCAGTGGTAAAAGGTCATTTAAACAGCAGTTTAGTTAAGATATTAAATTCAATATCTTGCTCTTTAAATATCTGTTTTTTTTAATTGCCTGCCTTCTATATACTGTTTCCTTGGCAACAATATTTTTGTATGCTAAGAAGTTCTTGTATTTCAAATGTAAATCCAAAGAAACACTATAGGTTTCTTAAACTAGCTTTAGAACTGCAACATCTGTAAACAATTAACATTTTACCTAGTCAATTGCAGGTATGTGGGTTCTTTCTTGTGTACTACAGCTGATTCTATCCTGTGGATAAGTACCCACATCCTGTGATTAACTGTAAGACTTGTTGGACATTAAAGGGAATGGATTTATTTTCATTAAAGGGGTCTCCTTCAATTTGAATCTCAAACTGAGAACACTCAATTCAACACTTCTGTCTCTCTCTTTTTAGGGTAGGAATCATCACTGACTTGAATGAAGTGGTGGGAAAATCAGCAGTGGGGGGAAAAAAACCCCCACGAACCACCCTGGCATTAACTAACTTTGAAGTATGAATGTCTTCCGTGTGAAAGCTAAGCGATCTCCTACGATGTACCATGTCTGGCTGTGTGGTGCTCCATCCATTGCTGAATCTATGTAATTACTTTAAATAAAACTCCACCTCTTATTTCTGGAGCTTGATGGACAATGTGCTGTTTTGTGTAATCTGGCAAAAGTATTGTACTGAATTTCAAGGTTAGTTTTATGCTGTCCTTATCCTATGTGATTGATATCAAGAGCATGATGTGATTGAGTTATGCTGCAGCATGCAATCAGATACCATAAATAGTATTATCTGCATAAAGTCTTGGAAGTGGTTGCTGGGCTGCTTCTAAAGTGCACTTTGGCTTGGATGTTGAAGCCATAGTTGGGATCATCATTTTAAAAATCAATCTGTTTTTAAGGCAGATAATACACTGGTTAACTAATTTATTTTTTTGTGTGGAAGGCTGACTGAAATATAAAGAAATATGCACTAACTAAAGCAGGTTTATATTTTGTTTGTAGCTTGCAAAAGCTCTCTGTACCTCTTGTTCAGTCAGTGTACGTGGTCCTTATCAAACAGGAAGTGCACTCTTATCAAATTATTTAGGATGTTTGTGCTGCCTAGCATTTTTCATTTCCACCTTGTACAAGCAGAAAAAGGAAAAAAGCAATGTAAATCAGACTTTCTCCAAACCTAATGTTCTACCTAAGTTTAAGATAATGATGGAAGAGAGGAGGAGCTGTAAAGGATGTGAATTAGTGAAAACTTCTGGATGAGTTGTGGTCCCAAATAAGCTTGCTGCAAAGAATGTCTGGCATTGTTTTATTCAAAAGGCAAGGCATATTTTAGGAAATAATATCTGACTTTTATCTCGAGGCAGTACATTAACAAGCAATCATTGAAGCGAAACTGTTATTTAGCTATGATTTCATGACTTTGTGACGTTACCTTTTTGCTAGATGATGGAGTCTGCCCTTTTCATTTTCTCTAATGCCAAGGCAAACTTGTTATTTTGATGTTTGGAATTTATCAAACTGCTTACAAATGGATTAATATGACATTTCAACTTTATGTCATAAGATCAGTAGAAGTAGGCTAGCATAATAAAGGTTGTCTAATAAATTTATATTCAGTAGTATTTCTGTTCTTGATGGCCCGCAACTGCTGTGAACCATCTTCATGAACTGTCTTCAGCCTTGCAGACTGCCTTTAAAGTGTGAAGCATAAATCTGTTACACCTACAATGAAACCCTATTTCTTTAGTCCTAAGTGTGCCTTATTCTAGGGGCATGCTCTCTTTAGACTACCTAGCATCACAGTAAGCACGTGTTTTCCTGAAAAAACTAGCAACTGGTAAAGCAAAATCTTCTATACTCTTGTTTCTGCTGGTTTTTACACCCAGAATAATTAGGCTAATTCAATTAGGCTTTGTGTGATCTTTCCCCTTTTATCTCAAGTGTAATGTTTTGCTGAACACTAGAGGGAAATAACTAAGGATTGGCAATGTGCACTTGCAAAATATTAAATTCTTCAGCTGAATTCTAGCTACCTCCTCAGAAGGACTTCTGGTTGTTGTGGAAATCAAGTTGCGTGGATTTAAACAATGATAACTTCATAACCTTGCAACTTTGGAAAAATCTCGCTGGTTACTGCTAGTCTCCAGCTTGACTGAAATGTCAGTGTGCTGCAAAAACTCCGTGAAACTGCAGAGGACTTGCTGCTTGGTTGGGATTCTTTCCCCGTGGGTTCCTGCACCCAACAGATGGGTGAAGAACACTTCTACTGGGTGAAGAAACTTTCTGGTCTGCTTCCCAATCCTCTTGGACTTGCTACATTTCTGTTAATGCAGTCATATCTTTTTTCCCTTCTGTTTGTGATGCTGATGTCCGGTGACAGCAATAAAGGCAGTAGTGTTGGAAGATGCCCCGTCCTCTGGGATGACTGCTGGGTGTTTTGTTGGTTTCTCATAGCTGTAAAGATTATTAGTAGTGCAGAAAAGAGCTACAGGTTGAGGCCTGGTCATACTGCACCAAAATATACTACTTGTTCAGCATCTGCATGCTGGCTTCATCAGAGCTGTGCAATGTGGACGTAACCCAAGGCTGCTTCTGTTGAGGTAGGCTCCTTCACTTCCAGACTCTGAAAGTAATTGGGAGAGAATTTGGTTCATTAGAGATAATTAAAGGAAACACTGAGTACTAATTGGATATAATGTCCTACAGTAGAAGTTGCTAAACTTTGCCTACCCCCTTGGGGAAAAACAGAGAACTATTTGTTTGAATATAACCAGATGGGTAAATGTGATGGCCCTTAGGCACTCTTTTCCCTTCCTGCTGAGCTATCCCATATGACCTTGTCTAGAATTGTCTAGATTTCTACCAGGTGTCCTGCTAAACAGAGAAATGAGTCCACACAAGGAGTGTGAGGTTATGATTTGCATGGCAGTGTAGAAAATTAATTCATCATGATGACTGCCATTTGGCTGATGGTTAAACAGAGGCATAGATAATACTAATGCATTCTTCTTGCAAGACTGAGAAGTCAATTAAACCCCATGCAGCTGAGACAGATCCCTTTTCATCAAGATTTCTTTCAAGGCTCATGTGACTTCCTCCAGCTAATAAATTAGCAACTGGGAATGGAATACCAAAGCCAGTTCCATTCTTTAAACTCTTAATACAAACTCCCTCAGGATACTTTGAGGAAAAAATCAGCTACAGTAGATTTTTTTTTTTTCCCCTTCCTTAGAAATTGGCTCTAAAAAAAAAAAAAAAAAAAAAAAATTCCCTGACTGACTCATTTAGACTTATGTAAAATATTCTGCAGTAAAGTTCTTAGTGATGTGATATGTCAGGATTTCAATCATCTGTCGTGGGAAAGAAGAGAAGGTACAGTGCATAGACACATGACTACAGCAGTCAAACAACTAATTCATATTCAAAACATAAGCAGTCACCAGGAAGAGTTTAAAGCTTCTGCAAATCTAGAATAGCTTTAAAAGCTCCAGAGCTTAAGTTTTATGAAAGAACTGTATTTTTGTAGCTAGGCTTTTAAAAACAATTATTTCTGCTAATTTATATTAACAATATCTTTCATCTCTTGTAGCTGCTGTAATTTGAAAAATACTTCTGAGTTTTGAACTATTCACTTCCTGAAATTGTTTTGCAAATTATTCATTACTTAAGTTATAATAATGAAAGGGGATGTTTTGGAAGTATGAATCTGTATAAACAGTGTGAAATCCCGAGTTCGTTATGAAAGGTGAGCCTAATGCTCCTTGTTCCAAAATGTTATACCTTCTAGCATGCTAAACAGATAAAGCTATACATCAATCAAACTACAGAGATATGATATTTAGAACTCATGCTTTGTCTTTCACAAGTACCTCTTTTACAGCTGGTAGAATGAAGAATCCTTCTTTCTATCTGAAACTGCAAAAGTTATTTCAATAACAAATGTTCTTTAAGTAAGAAAAGTAAAGCTTACCTGGAATTGCAGCTGTGGAACAGGGAGCCCAGCTTCAGTGAAGCTTGGGATTACTTGCTAGTATGTGCCATAACAGGGACTAATGGGGAACCTTCTACTCAGTATAGGTCTACAGAAAATCCCTGAAAACCTTCCATGTTATATATAGTTTTGTGTGCTGCCTCTAGTTACAGCTGTATAACCTCAGTGAAGCT
>JANHGO010000072.1:55495410-55517995 GCA_024606505.1 Aquila spilogaster
AAAATTTTCATGTTTAAAAAAAAAAAAAAAAAAAAAAAAAAAAGACGGCCTCTCTTTGCTTCCCAGACTGTGAGAGAAAGGCTAATTGAGTTTCCTGGCCATAGCAGTGTGATATGTTGCAGTTCTGACTTTGCAGTGTTGATTAACTACTGTTAATCTACTTGTAAGGGAGCAAGATGAATCTGCATTATATTTCAAATGTGAATGGCCATTCTCTGATCAAATCGGACTTTACCTCATGTTCATACTCTGAGCCTAAGCTCCTGAGCAGGCTTCCCTCTGACTTCTGAGGGTGCTTCAGCAGGTGTACCTGCCTCCAGGGTGCATGTGCCACTGCTGTGTACCCCAGAGCTTGACTGACAGCTCCATCGTATGGAGTTGAGGGTTATGTCAGAACTTGATGCAACTCACTGAAGTTAACAATGCTTGAGTAAAGTTACAACTTTAGCACAAACTGCTCTTGCATAGTGTGGCTACCAGCAGCCTGAAATGTAC
The DNA here is from genome assembly GCA_024606505.1 of Aquila spilogaster. Lineage (NCBI taxonomy): Eukaryota > Metazoa > Chordata > Aves > Accipitriformes > Accipitridae > Aquila > Aquila spilogaster. The sequence goes on from JANHGO010000072.1 coordinate 55,495,906, forward strand.
TCTGGGCACTTGACGTGTTACCCCTAGTTGCTAGACAGTGCCACCAAAATAGCGTGATGGTAGCTGTTGGCACTTCTGGAAGCAAAATACTATGTGGACAATGTTGAATTGTAAAAGAAAAAGTAGGGGATGTAGTAGTACCCAAGTGATTGAAAGTAGTGGGTGGTTGGGTATTCTAGTAAGTGGGATTCTAGTAGAGAAGGGAAAGGCATGCTTGTTTGTTGCAGATGCTCTGGTTGCTGTTCCTTGCTAGAGCACTGTTAATAAAGGAGAGATGAAGACTTAAAATAGACAAATGTATTCCCTGTATATAACACCATGAATGTGTGGCAGATAGTGCTATTGCTGGAGTGCTGTATTAGTTTAAAAAAAAGTTCTGAAGCTGTAACTGCTAAATACTAGAATGAGTGTATCTTATGTGCTTCTATCCAGACAGGTAGAAAACTTGTGAAGAGAAAGGTATAGTATTTTAAAATCTAAATTAGTTGACAGTGATTGGATGGGAAGGAATATGTAGTTCTCTCCTGTGTTGCAGGTATGTATGATAGATACATATGCTCACTGGGGAAGAAAAAGAAAAGTTTAATTTCACTGCAGATTGCTTATTAAATATTTTCATGTAATTCAATTAGAATGCTGCTGACAGCAGTTTACAGAACACTTGTCAAAGTAAAGAGCAACTTGGCGTATATTTGTTTTCACAACTTCAATTGCCAAATCATTTAAATCCAATCAGATAGTAAAACTGGCACTGGAATTAAACCTGGTGGTTTTTTTTTTTTTTTTTTTTTTTTTTTTAGTAAGAGTTTACCTGTGTAAGAACTGACTTCACAGGCATTTCATGCAGACATGAGTGTGACTAGAATGACGATATCCCTTTACAGGGTTGTTGTGAACCAGAAATTGCATTGACTTGCCTTCAGTGTGTATGCAGCTTATTTAATGAACAAAGTATGTAAGCCTGAATACGCTGAAAGGCAACAAAAGCTGTGAGTTTTCTAGGTATAATTATGCACAGGATTTGATCTCTTCCTTCCCCCCTGCCCTGGTTGGAAGTTTATCCACTTATTGCTGTTCATAAGAACTTAAAGCTAAATTCTGCTGTTTCTTCAATGCACATATTTGTTCAAAGATGGTCTATTCAAGAATGAACCCAGAGACTTCAGAGTCAATCATAAAATCAGTAAAAAATGCAGGTGTATGACATGTAATTTATTTTTTTACATAGAAAATGTGCTTGATGTTTAGTAATGAACCAGGTCAAGTTTATATAATGAGGAGTTTTGTATTTGACACTTGGATTTGTATTATTTAAATGCTGAGTTTCTATCTCAATTCAGGAAACTCTACTGGCAAAGCCATAGGATCGCTCACTTCTAAAATATAGCACCGGCACTCAGGTAATGCTTGTGAGTTAATTTTGAGTTGTTTCATAGCACATAGTATATCCCATACATGGTCTTGCTTGTGATGCTTGAAGCATGGTTCCAGACTCTGGTGTTCTGTAAAATGAATATATTTTTGACTCCACTGATCAGCTTACCTGTTTAAGGAATTTTTTATTTTTTTTTTTTTCCCCTCTCCCCAGAAGGACTAAAATCCAGTGATTTGTGATCTAGTATAATGCTGTTATATTCAGGTATGTTTCAAAGCAATAACTATAGTAGGCTCTTGGTTAAGAGAGCTTAATTTTCTTTTTAGAAGAAAATAGTGTCTTGTAATATTTAATATCCATAGCTTGCTTTCATAGGAATGCATCTTGATTAGAATTACACAAGATGCAAGTTGTCCTTTGTCAATACCGTGCCTATTGATCAGGATGTGTAGAATATATATTTTCCTTCCTGATGAAGTTTGTTTCAATTTTGCCACAGAATCATAATTTCTTTGTTAACCACAGAAAAACTGATTCATGTTAAAAGTTCTTTATCCTCTTAGAGTAGGAGACTGCATTATAAGTGCTTCCTGAACTTGACCATATTTTATTTAGAAAAAACCCATGTGTCTGTGCATAAAAACATGCAAGGTTGAAAGCCATAACTCAGGCGTGTGCCTTGGAGATGCACGTGCTTCCGCATTCTTCCCACCCTCTGGATTCTGCATGCTAGTCAGTACAGCAACCAAGACTAGGAAAAATCTTACATAGAGCTGTATGACAGTGATGTGTACTATACATAATGGAGACTGAGGCATGTGAGAAGATCCAAAGCTTTTTAGCAGTATTTTCCTTCTGGATGCTGCCTCTTTTTAGCAGCATATCCTTCTGGACATAAGCTTCTGTACTGAGAAGTATATGCTGTGGACAGAAAGTGTGATGGTAACAGCAGTCAGATGAGTGTGGGGATCTATGGTTTGCTTCCCAGGTTGGCTCTTGTCTGCTATTGGGGATTGGGCAAGTTCTGTGGTCTTGTTCTCCCTCTGTATGAAATAGAAAAAATAGCAGTTGGGATAGTGTTTTGGGAACGTGTATGTGTGTGTTTTGGTGGCTTTTTTCCCCACCAGTACCTCTCAACATCAGAGGTGCATTAACAGTGCTGTTGCATTTTGTAGTACAATACAATAAATAAATAGCTGGCTAGTAAAGTGTAGAGGAGACAAGATGTCCTGAAACGTGGAAAAGGTAGCACATAAAATGGACTCCTCTCTTTCAGCAAGGCAAACCATTATTCTGATAAGATTTTGTGGGGTTTTTTGTGTTTTTTTTTTTTCCTTTTTGAAGCCCTGTCATTGAAATCATTTGACTGTACTGAATCCCTGCTTTTTGTGAAGAACAAGAAGGAAGAATCTCACCCTCATTATACACTTGTAGAGCTGAAAAATAAGGATCAACCAGTGTCTGTTACTTTGCCTTCTGTCCACAGATAAAGCTCTACTCTTGGGGGCTTGTCTTACTTCAATATTTAGGATTGGCAGTGGAGGTACCACATTTGTAACTTAAGCCTTGCACAATTTTTGTAATGCTGTCAGGGGTAAAGTGATGATAGCCTCAACCGTCTCAATGTTCAACAGAGGAGTATGGAGCTGCAATTTAATTGTATAAAAATTTGAAGAACATAAACCACCTTGGTTTAAAGAAGTCTTTGTAAATGAATATTTTATTTGCAGAACCACATCTCCTGCTGTCAGGTTTCACAGCAGATTATGATACCAATCCTACTTAAATGGTTATATAACCAATTAGTGGTAGGTGTTATCAACTCACTGTAGCCTTGGAAGAGTTTAATATTCAAGTAACACATTGTTCCTGGAGAAGGTTGCATGGTAAAGGATGTGGATTAGAATTTTGGTCATTTTTCGTGTGTGTCTCTTTATAATTATGAAGTATGAAGTCTTCTCTGTATTGCTAAATGCATTGTCTAACTGTATTTTCTAACTATAGCTACATATAATGTGGAAATATTGAATAAAAAAAAAAATTGAAGCCCCGGTCCTATAGTTCCTATGCCAGAAGGTGGCCAGTTACTTGAAAAGACACTTTATTATCCTAGAACCAGCTATACCAGTTAGACAAACTCCTGACTAGTAGTGAGAGAAGTTTAAAAAAGACAAAAATGATGTAAATAACTGCATAACATGGAAAATTGGATCCCCATTGCTTCACAAGACAATTCTTACCAGAAGAAACCAATATATTCTAGTAGTAATTTTCCAGTAGTATAAAAAATGGAAATGTAAGTTATGCAGAGTGAAAATACTCTACGGAAAATGGTAAACTATTGACCTTCTTCATTTTAGAAATAAACAATGTAGGTCGCTTGTGGTTGGCCTCTTGAGGAGTAACTGGCCTTTTTGAGATCATAAAGGGCTGATACTGATGCTGCTTCGGTAAGTGACATTATATTTATCTTAATTGAAGCTTGGAAGTAATTTGATCAGAGGATAACGCTTTTTAAGGCTTATTTTTACTGTTATATTCTCTTGTTGAGACTTGTGGAGTAAATATTAAAATGTCAGCATGCTGTGAGTGAAGCTTTTTGAGCCCATTTGTTTAAAGCAAAAGATCTGAGACTCTTGGACTGTGTCAGATGGTTTATATGTGTTTTAAAGCTTTAGTGGGGAATGTACTGGAGCTTTTGACCCTTTCTATATTGCTGCTTTTGAATATATTGAAACTAAGCATGAGACTTGAACAACTATTAGACAGTTTGAATAGTCAGTGCTACAATGAGGTACTAAACCCTGTCAAGCTACCTCTTTAAAAACAAAAAACACCAAAAACCCAACAAAATAATCCTTTAATTCAGAGCTGTTGGAAGTGGTGACCTTAAGCTTCTCCTGTACATGCCTGTTCTCTGAGGGAAGTTCTTTAAGGCAGATCTGAATACTTCAGGTTAAATCCTGTTCCTGCATCCATAGTGATTGACTGGAATGCAGTAGGACTCTGTTGGTAAGAAAAGGGGAATCCCTGTTTTGTATAGTAAAGTCAATTTTTTTTTTTGTTATTGTCTCTGTTTTTAATCAGAACTTCATTCAGATTATTATTATTTTGTACCATAATTTAAAACCCAGTTGTGCACTAACCCCATGTAGCCTGACTTCTGGCAGTGATGAGATGGAGCCCTCTCCTACCTACAGGCCTATGTGAGTGCTGTTCAGATTTTGATTGATGGCCAGATGTAGCCTGTGTTGTCTGGAGGTGGTGTAGGCATAAAGATTATCAGTATAGGGAAGGAGAATTTCCCAGTCTTGGGTCTGCCTTACAATTTTGTGGTTTTCAGCTGCATTATCCACCTATCTGCATTCCCTTACAAAATATGTACGCTAGTATAGCAGTATAAGCAGTTCAATTTTAATAGCTCTTGCTGGAAGAGGTTAAGAAGAAAAGATATGGAAAAATCTATTCATCTTTAGAAAGATTTCTTTAAGTGCTTTTCCATAACAAGTTGTTTAAATATTTAATGCAATGTAAACATAAACAGATATTCTTTTACAAGGAATACCTTCATTAAATATCTATTCAAAGCAGATGCATATATTTTATAACATGACAGGAGGACCGGAAGGCGCTTATCTAAGGAAGAGAAAATGTATTCTGTAAAATGATTGGATAATAGATATGTACGTTTCCAGCTTGCAAGCTCTTTCTGAAGCATTAATGGCATTGTAGACCTCATAAGCTCTGCAGCAGAGTATTTTCAATCTTCAAACTCAATGGGGCACATATCATAAGTTAGTGTACATACACAGGAGTATATTTGCATTGTGACTCTCAATCTTGCATACATATGTGCACAATTGAATCTCATGAGGAATGTAATTTACAACGTAGTAAAATTCTCTAGGCTATAAATTTTGGTAAGCGGCTGCTTTTTCAAGGTTCATGTCCTGTATGTCTCTCTGTAAACCTGCTTTCTCAAATGCTCCTTTCCCTGAAGCTCTCTGACTCACGGGAGACTAACGGGGGGGATCCCTTTTGATTTACCATCTGCTGTAAATTCTCCTCAAATCCCTGCTTGCTCCCCCTCTTCTTTGATGCTACCTATAATGCATTTTTATATGTGGTAGCTGTGCTGCTGCTTGCCCTGAGTGATGGCACTTGTTCTCAGGCTGGCTGGCGGTGATGGCCTTTTCACTTCATTTTATTGCTAGATTATGTATTTCTGGTTTGAAGCGTGTGGTCTCATGCATCCATGAGACTCTCCTAACCACAGTTACAGGGTTATGCCTCTGCTTCAGATTTTTGCATAGGCAGTACTGGATCTTAGAGGTAGGATCAACAGGAGGAGAGTTTAAAATTACTGTTAAAGGGGATTATTAAACAGCGAAAGCTCCAAAGGCTGCTTATGTCCTAAGCCTCTGTACAAGTTGACTTTGAATTAGTTTGGCAAAAGCCCTTTCTGGTCTATAAAATCTATGAAACTGGTGTTTTCCTCTAGACTATGATCCAGCTGGAGTGTATCTGTCCCTTCAGAGGCTGGTGTTGGGCTCTAAATGCCACGAGATGTGTTGCAGTTGGCTTTCCTTTCAGAAAGTGCTTTATATCACTCTAGTTTGTTATTCCCTTTGAATCAGTTAGATTTCACTCCTGATTATATGTGAAGCAGTAAGTTGTGATACTGTGTACAAGCAGCTGAAACTTGTGATGGCTCATCTATGGGATTCTTCCTGTCAAAGCTGTTGTGTACCCCCTCCCTCTCAATTAATTACCCATTACTGCTCCTCTGGAGTCTAATCTCAACCACAGAGAAAATGACTGAAAGAAGGGTGAAATAAAGTTCTCTACTGGAGTTAATGCTTTTATATCCACTAACTGTATAACTGGCCTACTTGTTGACAAGAAGGAAAATGTCATGAGGAAATGAATAGCAGGTCTCAGCAGTCATTCAGCACAGTAGCCCTGTGACAGCTGAGACTGCAATAGGAGTTGTAAGCTCTTTGCTTACTCTCCTCCCAACCCCACCCCTTTCCTGAATTACACTGCCTCTAATAAAATGTTACCCTTCTTAGTGTGTGACTTTGTTATTTTTTTTTTTTCTGTTAAGCTTGATTTCACACCTATTTATGATCCCTTTCCCTGCTGCCTCCCCTGCCCTGGAATGAGTGGGAGTGTAGTGTTGCCTTCTGCAAAATACAAATGGAGTTGATGTCAAATGAAATCATCATAATGGGAAGGAGCTTTTAAAATAGTTTTTTTTCCTCTTCTGTGCTTCAGAGATTTGGTTGAGTACTTGGAACATCTCAGAATAATGTTTTTCTGCTTTTTAACCCAGAAGAAATGAGAACTTAATTTTGAATATATTCATAGCACCTTTTAATGTTTGGGTTTTTATTGGAGAATTCATAGATGATAATACCTAATGTATGACTCATTTTAATGAATTTAAGCTGAGAATCTACAACGTAGTGAATATTCTAATGGGATATTGCCAAGTAGGTGTTCAGTTGTGACTCTGAGCAGGGCTGCAGGTATGGTCAGCCTCGTTCTTGCTGTATTTGTTCTTTATCTTTACATTTCATTGTCTTATAGAAGTTATGTAACTGCAATAGAATTGTAATCAAATCCAGGCATTTAAGAGCTTGAAAATGATCTACTGAATCAAAGCACAGTAGCTGAGACCTGTTGTGTGTGTGTGTATCATTATATTGCTGTTCTTATTGAAGTAGTTTTGCTTAATTTGGATTTTGTGGGGAATGTTCCACTGTTCATAACTAATTACTTATCAAGTGGAGCTGTGTAAAATAAAGACTGTGCCCTCAAGTCTATGCCACTGACAATGAGGATCGTTATCAAGATGACACATCCATGATGAATATGATGATGTTGTTGGCAGCACACACTGTCCTTGCAGAATGACAGAAAATTCAGTTTCTCCTGTATGCTTTGCATGAGGTCAGGAGTACCCCTGTTTCTTTCAGAAAATGAGTATTTTTTTCTTCTTGTAAAATAATGACCTTGCTTACTTTGGACTGTGGTGAGTATTTACTCGTTAGCACTGAACACGGTCTCTAGACTGCAATGGTCAGAAAAGAGTAGGATGCAAAAGGACCCATAAAAAGCAAAAAAGATAAATTCTGCATATTTATGAATATTTAATACCTCTTTTCAGCAAAATATCTAAATGCAATATACAGCACATCTACAGTATTGGTTTTAGCTAGATGAAGAGAAATTTTAATTCTCTGTGCCATGTGGTTGCTAGCATTGAGAAGGAGAAAGTGAGCTTTGGCTTCAAGCTGTCAGTCTGAAAGAAAGCATGAAAAGCTCTAGTAAATAATTATCCATCATTAGCCACCACACCTTAAGTGAGGGTTTTGAATCACAGCATTATGGCTCTGTTGAAACACTAGTAATTTTCCAGCTTTGTTGTTTGTTCATATCTTCTTGCTGAGGCTGGGGGGACCAAATTTAGGTTTTTCTCAGTGGTCAGTTAATAAAATCCATCTGAGAACAGCCAGCCAGGACAATGAGTACCCAGCCTTGTGTTTGAACTCCTTAATCCATCTCTCTTTCAGTCCAGCACAGCAAGAAGGTAATTCTGTCCAGTTGACAGCAAAACCCCAGCTCTGCTGTCTCTCGTAGAAGGTGGTCATGCCCTCCTTGTTCTCTTCAGAGCATCCACATTCATCCTGGCTGTTGTGCACCCATGTCTTGAGCACCTGTGCCTTGGGGGCAAGAAAGGCATTGCTCCTGCCCTCTGGGGCTCAGGATCCTGTGCAGACCTGCTGGCTGGGAAGTGGGGTCCTTGGCCCATCCCTGGTGACTCTGCCTGGCTTTCTGTGGGAGTAGGGCTAGCTGATCTTCCAGATCCTGAATAAGTTCCACTTGCATTATTAAGTTCTGATATTTTATGCATTTTTGCTGGAGGACGTTAATATTTATGAAGCATTTTCTATTCAGAAGTTAGGACAACACGGAACACCTTTGGGAGCTACTGTACTATTACTACCTTACCTTATAGATGAGAAAGTAAATTGACTTGCCAAAGGCCATGCAAAGTCTCTAAGGGAACCAGAAATAAAACATGGATCCATCAAAGGGTCCTTTTAACTACACAGCAATACCTTTGCTTTAGACATAATAGCAAGAATATTGGAAACGTAATACTGGTAAGAACCGGAACCATTAAAAAGTAATGCAAATACAAACCACTTTTCAATACAAACCACTTCTCTTGTGCAATTATCACATAGAAGCAACCGCAAGAAATCACTGTGCAGTGAGTTCCTTTCTATTACTAAATTAATGCCTCAACCTTGCCACCTGAGTGCCTGCCAACTGAATTTTGCTTAATGTTGAATGAGCCTGAGGCAGAGATAGTGGGTCCTGTGCCAGTGGTGAAACCAGCTTGGTTCTGTAGCTATATGTTTTTCATTTTGGTTCAATGGTTTGGTCCAAAATAGTCTGCCTGTGGCACTGGACCTAGAAATGAGATGTTTGTGAGTATGATCCCACCTACACAGAGTGGGAACTGATTTGCAGTATTTGTGTTGCTAGGTTTTGACAGGTTCACACAGAAGAAGAAAACAAGTTTGTCTGATCAGCAGAGAGAGAAAGCATCCCTTGTGTGTATTTCGAAGTCAGGGATGAGGACCCAAACAACAGCAAAGAAATGCAAGGATAATTGGTTTGGAAGTAAAAGTTTTCATCCTTAAAACTACGTGTTTGGCCTGTCGGGTCACTGGTCATTTACAGCTCTGAGGTAGGTATTATAAGCGGGAACATATTTTACAGAGGAATTGCACCTGAAATGTGAACTGTTTTCTTAAAAAGCATCAAAGATCACCCAATGCTACTTTCAAAACTGTCCTCTTTCTCATATATTATTGCAGCAGATATGGGACATTAGCAGTCTAAAAATGAGCCACTGGTGAGAAATACTAGATCTATAATGATGTATTATTGATGTGTCTTCCCATTAAGTACTCTGTAATCACACTATCCTAACATAATGCATCTTTTCTGCAGTGTTTTACAGTGCTTAATGTGAACCACATAGTTGCGTTAGCATGAAAGTAGAAGACTTCTTACAGTGCGGTGCTTCCATTAGTTTGCATCGGTACAACCTGGCCTTTGTTGTTAAAACAGCATTGCCCAGGATCTGCAGCCTGCACTAAGCTTTAGGAAGTGCTGTAGATCAAGAATCACTTGTTAACTGCATCGCTTTTTAGGTGGCTTTGCTTTCAGCTTTCCCAGTGTTCTTCCAGTTGCTGTTAATGGCCTTTATAAAAGCTACTGCTGAAATCCTTACCAAGAACTTGAGTAGGTGCCCAAACATGTAATACCATGGTACTTCTCTGAATTTACTTTCTGATTTCTCTTGATTATCTTGCGAAGACCTCTGCCATTTTGTAAGTTTTCCTTCAAGACTCTTTGTCCTGCACTTCCAGATCAAGGCACAGGAATAAACACAGCTAGAGGCTAGTGAGCTTACTTGAGCAAAATGACACAGTTGCCCCGGTGTATGTCTTAGACTGGGATGCTTGTGTGTGTCTCAGCTCTCAGGCATTGCAGATATTTCTAGTGAGTGGTTTGGGGTAGTCAGTCTTCCCTTGCTGGGCACGAGAATAGCAAGTTGTGAATTGTTTTGTTGGCCATGTGGACACAAAAGAGGTGGCTTTGTTGGCTTGATCTCCCCAGAACGCTGCTCACCGGTGTTTTCATTGAAGTGTATTGAAATCTCTCAGCTGATTTTTCAGTGGGATAAAAACAGAACTGTAGGTGACATAGACTCTCAGAAGGCAGTGCATAGCATAAGTAAAGGCAGCAGGTTGCCAATTTGCTAAATGCCAGGCAGTTTGAAACCCCTTTATTTGGGTATAGGAAATCCAAGTCACAAGACCTGTGACATATTAATATAGGAAAATGCAGATTGATAGATTGATGTTGGCATGCCTCTCAGCTGCCAGCTGCCTTGTAATGACTCGCCCAGCTGTGATACAAGTACGAATAATTTCTAGGCTTTATCTTTAATTTTAGAGTGCTTATTTATTTATGTTTTGGTAGTATTTTATTTAATAGTTTGTTGGATTGTTTTTAGCATTCCTAAAGACTTGCAAATATCTTTTTGGACCAAAGAGAAGCTGGGTGATATATCTGAGCTATCTTAAAGACTTGACCACTGGTCAGTGACAGCAGGTGCCAGATCAAGGATGAAAGAACAAAAGACTCCACAGACTGTTCCTTTTCTCTTCTAACCCTGTAAAAATCCTGTAGTGGGTCAGTGCTAGAGACAGTCATGACCGGTGATGAACTGAGGTCAGAAGTATGGCATGCTGATTTCCTTTATTTCCATTACCATCCCTGTACATTGTGCATATTAGGATACAGTGCTGTCACCAGCCTGCTGATGCTATCCTGTGGTTATTGTAGCCAGAAACACTAGCAAGCCCTACTGATACCCACCCCATCTGAGTGAGAGCTGAGCTAAGGGTCGCTGATGGCTGAGCCATCTGTTCCAGCACTTAACCAGCTTCTTTCTCCAAGCTTTGTGCTCTTATATAGCTAAACTGTTATTAGATGGGGAAACAGTGCAGCATGAATATAATATAGCAATAACTTTCATAGGTTGTAATTCTGTGATCCCTGTCCCTACTCCTGCTCACTGCGCTGTGAGATACCTCAAAACTTCAGAATGTTTAGGCCAAAGTAACTGTTGCTGCTCAAATGATAAGCGACCAAGAAAGGGAGATGGGTAGAGCTGGGAGAAGAGTTGGCATTATATCTGTTGTTAGCAGGGAAGGGAGAGGTGCTTCTCTCTTAACTACTATTTCACAGTCCCCGGTTCCTCAGCAGTAGTAGCCAGGAGCAAGCCTGATCTTTTTTGTGTATTCCAGTGTCCTGGGACGTACAGCAGAGCTGAAGGTGTTTTTGTTGATGGGGGCAAACATTCTGTTGCCAATGGTTGCAGCTTGCCATGCCTGGCAGTGTGGGTTTTATCTACTGCTTGGTCTTAAGGCTTTTTGCAGTTAAAGAAATGAGCCAGAAAGACTCCTGGTGTGAGGGGAAACATTGGTCATCCATAGGGATAAAGAATTAACTTTTGTCATTAAGTAGTTCATAATATCTGTTTTCTCTGGATTGATTCTGGGGAAAATAAGGATGTGCTTCTCATTTCCCATCTCCCTTTTGGAAACATTCTCTACCACCCCCTGTATTTAATCTACATTGGCTGAATATTAATCAGGGTCTCTTCCCAGGTAAGTGTTAAGACTTCATTTGTGTGCTTTTGTTAGTTTTTTGCATGGTGTGATTTATATATTTTTTTAAAGCTAGTAGTTATGTGAACTTGACTATGAAAATTAAAACCCCTTAAAATTTAATGTGTCTCAGATTATCCTTGGCTCTACTCCTGCCCTGGTGCTGTTCTTATTTTTTATTCCCATCAGAAGCGGAACTCAGTGAAGTTCGCTCCCAATTTGTGCTCTTTCAGAGAATGGACCTATTATTTCCAGCAACTCTAAATAACTCTGATTGTTCAGTCTTTGTATTGGCTTGATTGTCTTCTATAGTAGTGTCATGGTTTCTGTAATATCCTTTTTTTAATAGTAGAATGACCAGAACAGTACAGAGCAACCTTTCAGAAGGCTAGAATGGGTCTGTGGGGTGTGTGAATTGAAGCACCATAGGACCTGTTTTGTGGTTTGGGTTTTTTTTTTGGTTGTTTTTTTTTTTTTTCCCCAACTCTTTATCTTAGTATTGTGTCAAGAGATGGTGAGTAGCTGGGTCTGGAGAGATTCTAAGACAAGTAATCTTCTGCTTTGAGGATGGGTAATATGGCAAAAAGATGAGTAGGAAAGAAAGAAAAAAAATCCACCACATCCTGGTTTTTTTGTTTTCTATTTGTCAACAGCTGATTAAAAACCTGTTAATGCATTATGTTTCCCTTCTAAGTTGAAAATATAACTTCATGTTTAAAAAGTCAGATTCAGGATAATGTACTGTGTTTTAAGATGGAGCAGGCGGGATTTAAAAGGAATGATTTTCTAATTAGGCAGTTGACGTTGGAAATACCTGTGCAGGTACCTACCTGCCTGTGTAAGAAAAGCTGTCTGGAGACAGGTTACTCTGCTTATTTGATGAATGCTTGCTTTTCTGCCTTCTTTCTGAACTGCCATTTTAAATATCTTCTCACCTTTAAAAATAAGAGCAAAATCTAGCTTTCTATCTTTTTTTATCAACTTTTCATAGGTAGGTACGTTTTCTTAGTGAACTCAAGAGAGCATCGTATTGGTGAATAGTTCAGTTTAGTTTATAGTCTGAACTTAGGCAGTGTGACAACAAAGTTAAACACATTAAAAGATCCAAGAAATAAAACACTGAAGATAAAAACTGCACAGATAGACAACATTAAATCATGGGTATGTGCTTAGGTTTTTGTTTTGTTTTGTTTTTTCAAAAATGTGTTCAAATCTCTTAAAACACATGTAAACTTGAGCAACACTCTGGTTCCTCAAGGGGTTGACAAGAGTTTCAAGAAGCAGAGTCCAAGGTACAGCCAGGACCCTACTCTGATGCCCTGGAAAACAAATTCATTAGAGGGTGCTGCACCGTCAGCCTAGGGGATCTTGGGTTGGTTCACTTGTACTTTTATAACTAAAGAGTACCATAAATGCCTGGCCTCCAGTTGACTCAACAGTGTGAATAAAGAAATTTACTGGAAAGCCAAAAAATGAATTTTCAGTGATTCTTTCACATCTGTCCAGAACTAAATTTTTTTAATAATGAAAGTAACATGTGTTTCCTCCAGCATGTAGAAATCTGGATGGTAGATGGGGTGTCCTTGTCCTGCACTTGATTTGGGGAGAGTACTGCTGCTGCACAGGAGGAAAAGTAAACCTCTTCAGCAGCTACGCTGTCTATGTCTTATGCCAGACTAAAAAGAAAAAGTAATACTAGACCCATGCTGCTTATTACCTATAGACAACTGTCCAAAAATACTAGCAAATTCCATGTTACGAGCATCTGCCACAGAGGCATACAGCAGTAAGCTTTTAAGAAGCGCTGGAGTGGTGATGGCTTAAAGGAAATGTGTCAGCTATTTGGGACAGGACTGGATGTGCACTTGTCTAATTATTTTGGACATCATTGAAAGCCACGCATCCAAGCCTTCCTGTTAACAGACAGGCAGGGTAGTGTTAGGCAGGTAGGCAGAGCATCTAGCCGAATCTTGCAAAAATGGGAAATCTCACAAACATGGAATTTAAGTGTGTGTGTGTTGCTTGTGTCTGCAACCTTCCTTCAGTGGATGTTCTGACAAGTAAGTTTCAAAGCTTCCTGAGGAGCAAAAGTGAATGTTTCAGAAGTATTTGAAATCTAGTTTTGAATGTTAGTTCATAAATTTTAATTAATATTTTTTTGAGCTAAAGAAACCCTGTTAAGAATCAGAAACCTTTGTATGGCACTCTTAGTACTGCCTTTGACTGCAGAGCCAAATCCTTGCAAGGACCTTGTTATAAACAGCTCTTAACTTGGAGAGAAATAAACTCCAGGTTCTCAGGTAGCCAAGCCAGAATTTTCAAAAAGCTTACGAAGATGGACAGGAAGCAGCAATCTTCAAATAAACTACTTAATATCTGCAGGAGATCAGCATTTACCCAGTTTGCTCTCCAGCAATTGGTCTGGCATGCTTAGTTTTCACAAAAAAGTCTTTTGCCACTAAATAAGTGCTCTCCCTTTCATCCTTGGAGGATGCCAGGTATCCAATTCTTCAAAATGTGCTGCTAATGCTCTGATGCTACTGTGAATTGCCCTGTGAGCATCGTCTTGCTCTGAAGAAAATGGAGTGTTTATTTGAGACATGTACAACTTTTAGGATTAAAAAACCCCAAACAAAGCCAAACAAACAACGAAATCAACAGCCTAGTAGAGTAGAGCTAGTGCATTGTCTTTGCTTTTGTAATCTGGTAGAGGTTTATAAAACATGGTGATAAACTACATTTAAGGACTTAATGTAACTTTCTTTGACTTTTGATGATATTGAAAGGATTACCCATTTAGAAAGTTATAAAGATTTCATCCCAAATAAGCAATGGATTAATACAATAAAAAGCAAATCCAATAACTGTATGCTCTGTCATTCTAGGCCAATATATTGCATCATACAGGCTGGTCCCACCCAAGGTGAAAGTGGGGGGAGGGTAAGCCGATGGCAAATAGAAAAGTAGTGATATAGCCGGAGAGCTGACAGTTATGACTGAAGGTCATTACCATGACATTATAATTATCTAGGCAGGATTAAATTAAATCCAGAACTAATTATATTGTGCTTTCCAGAAATAGTCCAGAAATACTTCTGGTAAATGTCAAAAATACGGTTCAACATTTTGATGTTTGGAGCTTGTCACTCAATAAGGGGTGTGTGTGTTTGTGCAATTACAATACAATTAATTGAAATTAAACCACTAAAAATGAGCAGTATTGCAATATTTCATAGCCCTCAATCTACACGTGCCAATTAAACTCAAATGGATAAATACAAGGAGTATGACTGTAGCGTCTGCTTGGATCTTCATCCTTTTTGAGAGGGGAGATAACTGTTTTTACCTCTTCTGCCAAAGCTACCTTTGCCATCCTTCAAGCCTTACTTTCCTATATCCTTTCTTTCTAACTTGCTGTACTTAAAGTACTTTGAAAATATATTTATTTGCAGAACATGTTGGGCAAGTGTACTTTTGTGATCTACCTTTTCAACTGTCATTTTTTCAGTCTCTTTACTGTGTATTTTTTCTTGTCTACCCAGTATTTTTATGCTATGCCTATGCCTGTCTCTCTTAACCTTGATTATTTGCTGTACTTTCCTGTTTATCTACATTGGCCTTTTCTCAGTGTTACTACCTTTATTGCTAGAATACTTGCCAGAAGCGTAGTTGAATTTATCTTTGAACAATTCCAATTTCCTTTCTGTAGCTTTTCCTGCATTGCTTTATCCCTGTACATGTTTCTTTCAGCT
The DNA here is from genome assembly GCA_024606505.1 of Aquila spilogaster. NCBI lineage: Eukaryota > Metazoa > Chordata > Aves > Accipitriformes > Accipitridae > Aquila > Aquila spilogaster. The sequence goes on from JANHGO010000072.1 coordinate 55,511,295, forward strand.
TTACTCTCTGCCCACAGTGTGCTGTGCTGAAATTCAGCATCTTTATCTCTGATTTAGCCTCAGTTTATTTATGGATGCAAACACAACTATATTACAGGTGTTACTTAAAAGTTACCTCATCTGTTCATCTCAGCAATGGGATTTCTGGGATTCAGATGCAATTTACTTTCTGAGGAAGTGCCTTGCAGTATACCCCAAAATGCCTTGGTTATTCCTGTAGTCAGTCAAGCTGGGTGGCTTGCTCTTTTTCCTGTTTCTAGTTGAGCTTCTGCCTCCCTTCTCTCACTTTACCCACTTCTGTGAAAATTCCTGCTATCAACTTCAGTTCCTTTTGTTTTGGTCTCCAGCTGAAACTCCCATTCAAATTGTTGTATTTGGATACCTTTTTATTTTTTACTGCAGCAGGAGTTCTTGCACATAGTGTGAATAAGGAGCGTTTGTGGGCAGGATTGGATGTAGAAAAGGTGAAGAAATGGCTCCACTGCTTTTGGGCCTGGGCTTAGAGACCTATGAAGCTGTGCTGGGGAAGACTGGTGGGGAATAGGGAGGGAAGTGTGGGAATAGCAGGGGGAATGGGAAGTAGCTTGTGAATGGCTCAGTTTTATCTCCCAGAACACTCCCTGGTCTTGCTGTGGCCAGTGGATACCCATCTGGGATGCTCATGCTGAGCTAACCAGGATGGTTGTTGCCTATCACTGCCAGAGCATCTGTCCACTAGCCTGTGTATTCCCCCCCCCCCCCCGCCCTGTTTTCTTGTGTCTGTTACTATAGAATCCCTCACTGCTCTGTCTGCCCAGCTCTCCCCATGCTGTGCTGCTCCCATGCTTTTCTGTGGTTCCCTAAGGTTGTTGGAAAATCAAGACAATGATTCTTTGGGTAGGAGATCTTGAATCCTCCAGGGCATTGCCAGGTTAGCTTAAAGTCACTGGCTTTTAATGATCTTATCTTCTTGATTGATGTGGTATATTCTATTAAAAGTAGTACAGGAGAATTACAAGACTTTGTTTAAACTTGTATTTCCCTTAAAGATGAGGGAAGAGGAAGAAAAGAGGAAAAGCAAATACTCTTCACTTTAAAATGGTAATATCAACAAACCCCCTGTATTCTGTATCTCTGAAACTCTGTGCTTTGCTTAATGTCTGCATGAAAACAAACTATGTGGTGGGCTGGTTCTCAACATCAGCAGCTTTACTCTTGGGGCTCTGATGTCCATGGTGCAGATCTTGTGTGCTTCTTTAATGGATTTCTTCAGGGGAGAAAATACGGTTAATCATCCAATACTGTGAAATCACAAACTTTCTATAATTTCATGCTCTTAATCATACAGCCGTGTCCTCTCTGACCTTGAGAGATATGGGGGTGGAAGGAAAGTTGTGGAGCGGGAAGGAAGAAAACAAAATGCAAAACCGTTCCATCACTGTGTCCCTTGTGCCTCCCTCCCATAATAAAAGCCAGTAGCAGCTGCAACTAATATCCGACTGTTCAGTGGCTGACAAATGAGAAACCAAATCCTGCATGCCCTGTAGTGTGTCTGGAAATGTATGTGGTGTCTTAGGGATTCCTTGCAGCTCCTCTGGACTTTAGTATATCAGAGGCTGTCTCTGGGCTATAGGACCTATGTGTTTATAGGATCTAAGTGTTTAGACCCACCTGAGGCTGTAAGAGAAGTGCATCCCTACAAAGTACTGCTTGGAGTAAGAGGAGATGCAGTATTACTCCGTAGCCTTTTGAAGCTGGTAGTTTTGTTTTGCACTCAAGTGTGTTCATTTTTCACTGGAACATTGTCTTTACCTTTTGGATAGTTTGCTGGCTTGCTGCACTACTTGCATATTCATTTCCTTTTTCTCAGCCCTTGCCGCTGTCCCTCTTTGACCATCAAGTTAATACATGTCATATATCTTTAGTCTACATGTAACCTATGGGTTGTATGTCTGTGTCCACATGCATTTGTCTGTCTGCAAAGGACGCCTCACCTCTAAAAGCTAAAGAAACCCTCTTGGTTGTTGAACATATATTAGACCTCTTTTGTCTTTTGGTTTGTCCCATTCAACTGCAAATAATTTTCATTGCTAAGTATTTGTGATGTTCTTAGTGTGGTGCGATTGCAGACCTTAATTATTTGATGTTCTTGTCTGACTAAAAATGATTTGGTTAAAAAAGTCCGTTTTTTTTTTTTTGTGATCAATGCTAACACCAGGAATATGCTACTTTAAGCACCTTAAAAAAAATTTTCTTTATTCATTGTATATAAGAAAAAAACCCCCTACTTTGTAGTCAATTTATGTGTTTGTTCTAGAACAACAAGACATGTATTTATATGCTTAAGCGTTTGTGTAGCCTTCAAATAGGATTGCTTATATGCCTAATGCAAGTCTTCTCCATCCTGGTACACTGGACCCATAACAGCTTACTTGTATTTAATTTATAGTCTTGGTCAATTTAAAAACAGACAAACAAAACCCAACACTGGTCAGTCTCATTAAGTGTATGAAAGAGAAGATGAAAAAGGCACTGATCCTTTGGCAGAAAAGTCTTGAAGATTCAAGCCCAGTCCCAGCAGTCTAGTTGCTTTTGGCTTTATCAATCTCAGTCTCTCCCAGCAGAGCTGTGTTTCCTTCAGCTCCAACACTGCCCTAAGTCCACAGGAATAATTCTACCAGTGCTGCATAAAATGTGGGGAGTCTAGAAGGAACTAGTTAGATAAATATGGGTGTTGTTTCAGTGGGTTTTAAATATTTAAAAAGCTATTTTCATAATCAAAGTAAAAAAAAAAAATCTGTTCTTTCAAATGTTTTACTGTAATTTAATATTTTTGCTTGGTGGAGGATATTATAGAAAAATTGCAGTGACATTACCAAGTACAGTGTGTTATTTTTTCTATTATTATGTGAATTTTAGTCCATTTGCTTTCCTAATGGTGTTTTGCAATCTTCATTGGTTTACTAGAGCGGTAAACCAAACCCTAGTTAAAAGATGTGGGGGTAAAGCTTTTAATTGCCTCTTCCAGAATAATTTCTAAACTATAATATTTTCTTTTTTCTTCTTTCTATCTTTATCTTCTTTCAAAGTCTGTTGTATAGCATCTCTGAACCTTAGGAAGAGCTATATTCTTACTAGACAATTTGGGTTAGGTTACGGTTTATTTGAAAGCACATAGCAATTGTGATCTTTCTGCTTTTAGAACTTTATTGAGGTCAATTTGTTTCCTTCGATATTGAACATTGAAACATGGCTGTGATCCAAGTGGCCTTTGGGTCTTGACAGGTGTTAATATTTGCAATTATGGGATTATTAATAATCCTATAATTTTGGGGGTTAGGAGAAGTTTCTAGTAGATTAGAGCCATTTTATCACGTAATGATAGATTTAAAAAAAAAAAAAAAAAAAAACACCAAAAAAACAAACCAACCCCTCCAAAACTGGAAATGCTTTTTTTTTTTTTTTTTTTTTTTTTTTACAAGAACCATTTGTGGAAATTGAATTAATAATCATCTTTTTTTATGATTTACTGGGATAGGAATTCTTATTCTTCCCTGACCTAGCATGATGTCATGACACTGTCCTTGGTTTCAACTGACATTGATGGATGTTGAAGAAGCCTGGTACCTTGAAGAGATGCTCAATGTCTCACAGAAGGACACTACCGAAAAATAGTGGTGCTGCTGCCTTGTTACATAACTTCTGACAAGCTTTTTTATGTTTCTTCTCATCCTAGCACATTGATTTTGCAATCTAATGTTAGTGGCAACTCCCTGTAAATTCCCTCTCAAGCTCCGTCTGTCTGTTTTGTCCAGGCTTAGTCCTAGGTGGTAATTCAGAATTTAAACTGTTTTCTGTACATCACTGTTCATTATATGTACATGTGCAATAACTTTGGCAAAATTATGATTTTTAGTTCATTAAAGTTTTAGTTGAGGGCTGAACTCAGCTACCTTTTCTCTAAAGTGATGTTTTGAGGAAGACTAAGCTGACTTTAAAAGAACAAAATATTTTAAAGTCTCCACTTGAGAAAGCATATAAACATTAGCTTAAATTTCAAATGGATTTAATTTCCTCAACTACTAGAGAATCTCCTTCAGCTACTAATCAAAAGGGAGAATAACCAGTATCAATGGAAAAGTATCCATGTGTGAATCAGTTAATGTGCACTTTCCATCTCCAGGTGGACATACACATGCTGCACAGTATTCATGAAATGCCTCATTATGATAGAGTTGTTACTGACTGCAGTCCTCAAATATTTGCTCTCACAAGTCTCATGACTTCTGGAAAACAGGTTGTTCTCTGTAATGTTGATTTTTTAGATAAAATTAAACAAAAAAATCCCCTGTTGAGAGGTAGGAATAGCCCTTTCTTCTCTGAGAGGTGAGAATACACTGTGTATGGTGTTTTGTTACCTGGCAGGACCTTAACCTTTCTTATGATTGAAACTTTTACAGGGGAGGGTGATGATGCCACTGTAAACCTGAGTTGGATATGAAAGTATCAATTCAAATATCATGAATTCCCAAGAGCTGTTTCTCATGGGTCTGTTTTGGGTATCTTGGAAATAGGTGGGAAAGAAACCTTCTCAGTGTGACAAGCTAAAAAGTTATATATTGGATATATTCAGGCTTCAGTGCTCAAAGTGCTATGAGATGGCCATAATGGAAGTGAATGCATGAGAGTATCACAAGCTTAAACCCGTAGTTTGGTTGTTGATTAGGCTGGAGAGTGTCTGTTAAAGCAGAGCAAAGAGAAGAGTATCCCAGGGTGGTGAACACAGCTATCTACAGAGCTTTTTTGATCTTTAACCTAATCTGCGCTCAAGGATGGATCCAGGCTTCATAGAGCTTTCCTGCATAATATTGCTTTAGAGGCTTTTGTAGAAAATGGAGCCTCCAATATATTTTGAAGCTGGAGCTGATACTTTCAACATAGTAACTCTTCCTAGGAGAATATTTTTGAGATGAATCATAGAGGTTGACGAAAATAGAACTGCTCAAATTGTCAGTCAAGGGTTGGAGAAACTTCCTGTCAGATTTCACGGCAGAAAAAATAATACTGAATTAAACTTGCATTTGTGGTCTCATGCAGTTAACCGCCAGATATTTCACTTTTGTAAAAGGCATTCTAATTTTAAAATTTTTCAAAATTAATTCACTTTAATAGTTTTCTCAACTGAGGAACACACTTTTATCTGTCAAGATTTAATTATTTAAAATGATTAACAGCCCCCCTCAGTTGTGATTCTTTACAGTATCAAATGCCAAGTTCTACTGTTCTTCATACTGAAAACTATTTTGAAATTGATAGTATGTTCCTGCCTGTTTCTTCTTAAGCTTAATGCAGCTCTTATCACATTGAAGGACACCCGTAGTCTCTGCATTACCATTGCTTTCTTTATGATTCTCTTCTATTACTACAGTTCCCCTCATTAATTCTGATGACAAAAATATATTTGTAAACCACCTTATTTACCTGCTATCAAAACTAGTTTGTTCTGCATTTAAACAAGTAATTACCTGCTGCTACAAGCAAAAAATGCTGCTTGTAGTCTGGTGTGCCTCTAGCCTAGCTTTCAACTCTAACTTGCTAGTTTTCCTCTACCATCTAATATGGCTTGTTATGAGGCTTTGTACTAATTAAGTGAGCAAGATGTAACTTTTAAGAGTTTACTTGGGTAGGGAGGGAGATGGTGGACCTGGGTATCCATGGATACTCTGTTGTTCAGGGATTCTGCTCAGGATAACTTTCAAATAGAAAGTCAACACATCTCATCTGCACCATCATTACTGAAGTGTTTGCAGAGACATGCTCAGCGTTAATTTGGCAGATTTAATTTAAAATGGGGGAATTAAGGTTCAAAAGCTATATTCGGTGAATAAACTGCTTTAGAAGAGGTGAGGGCTCTTTCAATCTTGATGAGGCAATTTCATCACAATTTAAAAAGAGGTCAGCTAAATTTCCACGTACCTTACAGGGCACAGACATTAGTGTATTTGAAAAAGACAAGTGCCTGCTAGAAATCCATTGGGAAGAGGACCATAAAACTCTGTCTGTAATTTGAGGTCCTAAATTTAGGGCACTCTAATTAAAACTGACTTCGCATCCAAAAATAGCGATTGTCTTACTAATCTGTTTGATTATATACTACAAGTATGCCACTTTATTTCTGGTAGGCCATATTACTACTTTTTTTTTTAAATCAAGCTGTTATATTTGGCTGTTGGGAAAGGGGGACAGACATTCTTATGCCTTAAACCTTCCTCTTTGTCTCTAAAATCCCCTCTTTTGACAAAACATTGCATTTCTTGCTATAAAATTTTGGAGATTGAAATAAGAGTTATTGTATGAACTTAAAATTTCAGAGCAGCTCAGACTGGGGAATATATGAATGGAGGAGGATAGAAAGCAAAAGCTGTTGTCAGAAATGAAAATGAGATGTAGCTTCTGAAAGGATTAGAAAATTATCCCTGAATTCTTCAAACGTAAGCCTCCAATGTGATGTTGTATACTCAATTTCATATCAGGGCAAATTGATTTTTCCATGAAGTAGCTTGTTTTACTTGTCTGGAGACCAGTTTTTACTTTCATAGTCTAACCTAGAAAAAAGAATCTATTTTCACAGGCATTAGAAATAAAAGGCATTAGAAATAAAAGGCATTAGAAATAAAAGGCATTAGAAATAAAAGGCATTAGAAATAAAAGGCATTAGAAAT
>JANHGO010000072.1:55530030-55562129 GCA_024606505.1 Aquila spilogaster
ATACAAGAAAGGAGGGAATTTCATGTACAGCACTGACCTTTACGGATCAAATATTTTCTATTTGTTCAGAGGCATGTTGTTGCTCCTCTTTTAACCAGTTTAAATTATGTAAGAAAGACTTCATTAAATGTCAATTACAAAAAAAAGTGCTCTATTTTTAGTGGCATATATTTGGTTATATTATCAGAAGTTTAAGTAGTATCATAGGAAGTGGTACTATAAAAAAAAGCATGTTTTGAAGCAGTCTAGAGTAGGAGAGACCTTGTTTTTCCGAAAAGCCATTTCAAGATTGGTTTCCCTGAGAACACAATCATGAAGATGTTTCTCACTGACACTTTTACCTAGTTTTAGGCAAAGCTTCAAGATGCAATAAAGTGTTTCTGTGCTTTCTTTTCATATTCAGCTGTCTTATAAAGTTTCAGGAAAAACTGAGCTTAAAAAAAAAAACCTATTCCACTTTTAGATTGATCTGAGATAGCAAGTGTGGTGCTTTGGTGTTTGAGTTCTTTGTTGGTGTGGGTTTTTTTGTGGTTTTGTTTGTTTGGTTCCCCTGCCCCCCCTTGTGAAGAAGCAGGAGGTGTGTCTTCTGGAATGGACTGGTGTATCAGGAAGTTTGCATTTTTACTTGGAGTCTCTTTGTACATTTAAGTCCTCACTTATATCTGAATTGCACTGCCTTGTACGTCTAGCTCCTCTGTAATCCTTTTCCAGAAATTTTAGGGGTCTGATGCAGCCAGACTTTCAGAGTCAGGGGATTTGGTAAAGGGTATTGCTGAAAAAGAAGAAAAGCAATAAGTTTAACTAAATGTTGAAGGGAGCAAGTAGGGTGTGTGTGTGTCATAATAAAACCACAGGTTATGTAGTATCTCTGTTCTCTTGGAGAAGAGTTTGGGGAATAAAGATGCCTATGAAATTTAGCTATCTTGAAAAATGATGAAGGAACTGATGTGTGGATGGGAGACATTTACTTCCTGGCAGAACATGCTCATCTTCAAGAGGGACCTGAGCAGTGGTACTTTGCTAATACCGCCTTTTTTGAAACCTTGGAGAAGTAATTACTCTGGTACAATACCAGTCAGCTAGACCAGTCATCTAAATGTTGAACTTAAAAATGCTGAAGGAATAAAAGAGCTCAATAGTACTAAAGTCAAACTGTAGCTTAATATTGATTTCATAGCTTAATTAAATAGTAAGGTGCATAAGCCATTGCAGAGACTTTTCTTCTGAAATAAAAGGAAAAAAGGAGTACAATCGTGAGACCCTATTTATTTCTTCTGTCTCCTTCCTAGGGTGACTGTATACTAGCAGTGAAGGCTTAATATGTAATTTCAGTGACATAATTACCTCCCTTAGATTTATAATAGTTTTTTCTGATGCTACAGAGAGCATGAGGGCAGGAAAAAGAAATGCATTACATAACAATCCTAACTTTTTTTTACTGGATCTGAATAGAAATGGTAGAAAACAATGACATAGATTAACTAGCAGTATTAGTTTCTATCTATAAAATTAACAGAACCTACGAAGAGAAAACAAAACAACATACACAATCAAGGCACTCATCCAGTAATAACTTCACATGGAAAGCTCTGTTGGGAGGTTATAAGTGATAAGGGTTCAGGAAAAACCCCCAGCATTTTTAGATAATTTGTCATGGGAGTAGGATAACAACTTCTCACGTATACTTTCTTTTCTCCTCTATCACCAATTCAAATCTAAATGAGCTAGGAAGTGACTGCAGTAATTTACTTTTGAAGGCTAATTAGCAGCTTAAGCTACTGAATTTGGGGAGTTTTGTGGGGGACGGGTGTATCTCAGGTGCAGTTCAAGGAATGTGCTCTCCTTATGAAAAACCTGGCACTCACCAGTGCTCTCACTTAAACCCGAGGTGAAATGAGCATAGGACTGGTCTAACCTCTTTAGTAATCGCTGCACTGAGACAGTTTCTGGCACACTGAGCACTCATGTTTCTCAATGCAGGCTTCTTTATATTCATCTTTCATCTGTCTTGTAGACTGTAAATTCTGCGATCCAGAACCACCTTTCATCAGTGTTTTGTGAAAGCCTAGCACAGTGAGTCCTGAGCCAGAACTTCAATATGAATAATAAATGTAGTTCTGATAAAGTATGCTTCTGGAGGGGGAAAGAAAAAAAAAAGAAAAAAAAGAAAAACAAGAAAAGAGGCCCCGCTGATTCAATGCAACATAATATCAGTAACTTCTATGATCTTATACTGACAAGTTGAAAAGTTTGGACTTGTTCTGCATCAGCCCTGCTGGGAAACACAAGCAAGCACTAATTTTTCAGTGTTTATCATGTGCTATTGACTGGATATCCATGAGGCCGTTAGAGCAATGAAGTCACTGCTATCCATGCAGATAACTGCTACCCATTGCAAATGAATGGAAGACAGATAAAATTATTAAACATTAGCAACTAGTTCTGTAATAGAATGGTACTTCTGACCTAATAAAAGAGATCCAGTCTAGTGATGTTGTCTGTAGGAACACTGGCATCTATGGTGAAAAAATGTCACCATTTGGGTCCATAATTTCAGTAAGATCAATTATTCAGTAATGATAAATTTCAAAATTTTGAATTGGGGAAAAAAATTGTGAAAACATGAGAAAAGCAAAGGCTGTCAAGCTTTTCTTTGAGAGATTATCAGTTCTTGTGAAAGTTTTTCTGGGTTTTTAAATAAAATGTTCTCCTTACTAGGAGCCAGGCTATAAGATTCAAATTGATCCTAAGCTTTGTGTTCCATTTCCTAGTCCTCTTTAAGTAGTCTCCAGTGAGGACATCCCACATGTTCACTGTCAGCTCTACCCTCCTTTTCTGAACTGCAAAGGTAATATTCATTTCAAGTGAATGTTGCTGTAAGAATATAGAAGTTTTCAGGAGGAGAATGAGTGGCAATGACTATTCTAAATGAGAAACAGTAGCATGCGGTCCATTTGCTTGTAAAAACAATGAAACGAGGAAAGAATTAATCCAACTGTAGGCCAAGAAATTAATATGGAACTTGTTTTGGGTTTCTTGTAAAACTCATCATTCCCCTGAGAAATGAAAGAGGGCAACCCCACCCCATGACTACTAATGAAAGTAATCACTTTGATTCCAAGGATCTTAAATGGGAGCCTGGCAGATCAAATTTCTGTATCTTCATATCAACAACAAAAATCTGTGTTCAATTTTCAGGCATTGGAGGAAGAGTGAGTTAGTGTTGTATGTAATATTTAAGTTCAAATCTGGTAGATGAAGGAGGAGAGAAGGGTAACATGATGTGGAAAAACACATGTAGCTTCCAGTTCTCTAGGGACAGAGCTGCCCAAAGATGGTTTCTTTTATGTGGATGAGCAGTGCAGTTAGGAAAATATACTGAGAATTTTCTGGGTCTCTTAGGAGAATTTTTTTTTTTTTTTTTAAATGAAGCAGTATTGTGGAGTGCTGGGATGGGCTTTTTAATTTTTATTCTGCTCTGTAAGGTTAGCACCTTTCTTCATCATGCATGACTGTAACCTGCTTAGTGCAGAAATTCCTCCTTAGTCATTGAGGTTCCTTCTTCATTACTGCTCTGCCATCTGCAATATGACAAGGGCAGGTGTGTAATACTGTGGATTTTCTGTCTGCAGTACTGATGAAAAAGTTGCAGGGTATTTTTGGCAGGTTAGCTGCTACAGTTGATAAAATGAAAAATACATCAAATAAGGCTTTTTCCATATTTTTGGCTGTATTAAGATAGTACATGTTGAAAGGTTGTATGCTAGTGACTTAAACACCCCAATTGTCTGTAATAGCCTAGATGTAAACTGTTGTTCTTTGTCCAAACACCAAACAAAATTGGTGTTGGTGTAGAGCAAAATAAGCTTTTGCTCAGCTTCATCAGTTTGAAGTCACTTTTTTTGATATGCTAATCTCTTGTAAGTATTAGATAATTAGGATAGCCTTTGAGAAGACTGTCGGACTAAAGTAAGAAATAGATTTAATCGTCACACACATATATTTGGGTTTGGAGAAGATCTGACTCCAAATACTAATTTATGCCAGCTGGTTCAATGGATGATATATGAACAGGTAAGCTTTGCCAAGGGTGAAACACTGAACATTGTTTCAAATAACTAGAACCAAGCTCAAAGAATATTTGGAGGTGCCTAAGAAAAGTTGAAGCACTATTGTGATCACCATCCCTAGGCAAGCTCTGTTACTACGAAGGCTGTTTTTAATCAGACCTACTTCTTAACTGTCCTCCTGAGTACGATGGCTGCCTGTGCTAGGAAAGTTTTAGGTTTTGCACATGCGTTGTTCATGCGGCAGGAACTGGAATTTAGCAAAGGTTAGGTAGGATTATACCCAGGGCATAAACAAGGAATGGGGATGTGTGGGGGTGTGAGTCACTGGGGTAACGACAGGGATTATGCAGGAGTGTGAGGTGCAGAAAAAGAGCATGGAGGAAGAGCCAGTGTGAGACTTTGTAGAAGGCATGGGGGGAGGACTGAAGGGTTGGAGGGAGGACAGAGGTGGTTATTGGGGGGTGCTGGGGAGAAGGATGGAGGCTGTGTGCATACAGGCTGCTGGTTAACAGCTCTCAGCACCTGTGGGAGGAGGCTATGGGGAGAAGCTGGGGGCCAGCTGGCTGTGGGGGCTGTTTTGAGAGAAGGATGAGAGGCAGTGGGTTTGTGGGGCAAGATGCTGACAGGGTAATTTCTTGGGGCTTACTGTGGATCAGGTGAGTGCCTAAATATAGGAGCCCACTCATCACGACCGCTGCTTTCAGAGCAGCATTGCTTCTGCTTATCTCAACTTGTGAGCAAAAGGGATGGGTTTGTGAAATGAATTTTCATCACGCTCTCAAATGCAACTGATTCATCTTGGAGAGAAAGGAGATGGTGAGGGATCTTCAGATTAGTGCCTGCCTTCTGTTCTCTTGTTTTGAGGGCTGTGCGTGTTTGCCAAAATGTAGGGAAATGTTGAAAAGGGTAATTAACTAAACAAGCAAGATCCTTAATTGCTGGAGGACTTTTATACTTTCGTTAGCATGCTTTTAAAAATGACTTGTGCCATCATGCTTCTCTTCTGTGATCAGGGAGAATGTTGTTCTCTGCTTTTCAGGCAAAATAAAGGCAGATAATTCAATAATATGATAGAGCAGTGTTGATGCCCCTGTGAGACTGATGCTGACTATCAGTGCTACCAGTGATGAGACCCTGACCGCTGTCACACCGTTCTGCTGCTGAGTCCCCTGTCACGTAGGCTTTTGCTTGGTGCTCGCTTGCAGTGAAGGTACCATCAGGTATAATCTCTTGGCAACCCAAAAACCAGAGGCTTGAGCTTGTAGGTTATAGTGCATTTTCTCTCTGCCACTGTGGAGGTGAATACAAAATGCTGTTGGACAGTCACGGTAGCACTGATGACTTGGATGATGTGTGCCTCTGCTATGGTGTACTTACATGTTTATAAAACCTTGTTTATAAATTCCTCCAGCAACTCCTTTACAAGCTTTGTCTCTTAGAAAACTAATCCCTTGATGTAATGCACATAACAATAACAAGATATGGATCAGTGACAGATGGATACTTTCATACTTGGCATATGGTGTGTTATAAGCCTGCTCCCATGCTATTGAAGCTGATGAGTCTTTCCATTGAATTCACTGAGCTTTGGATCAGGCCCTGGAAAAGGAGTATAATTCTAAAGACAGCATGGTATTAAAAGGAAAAAAAAATAAATCACTTTAAACCTTTTTTTTTTTTTGGCTCTGTAGAAGCCTGTGATTTTTGGTTATGTATTTTAACTGAGTTGGAAAGACACGCACGCTGGATCATACCACTTAAGGGGAGTCCAGAACAGGGGGGGAAATGTCTGCTTTATGTGTAAACCTTCAGCTTTAATAATAAATGGTGTTCGAGAGTTGGAACCTGACTGACTTTGCAGGCAGTGAGGCATAACAAAGCTGGAAATGTTGGAGTGACTGGAAAAATGTATGAATTATGGCAAACACCTCATTGCCTCCGAAAATACTTAAAATACCCATTTGGTTCCATTTTAAATTTCCTCAGAGATTACAACTTAGCAGAATTGTCTTTGAGGAATTTAGAAATGCTCCTACCTAATTAACACCTTATCTGGGGGGCTTTCTTACACAAAACTCAATGTGAATTTCAGCCTGATCCTTACTGCAGCCTGTGTCAAATATATTAGATTCAGCATAAGCAGCTGACAACAAAAATGTGTTATTGACAAAAATGACTGTGTGGGATTTAAGGGATCATGTAATTCATAATTTGCTATAAGTGGAAGATGGCGCCCTAATAAAAACAAAAAAAAAAGGGGGGGGGGATTTGTAGAGAGTGTAGTTTTGATATTGAGTAACCCCCAGTCTTTTTTTAATTATGTTACTGCTAAAAGCTGGTGCCAAGCCTACTGAATCATCTCTTTGGTGCTACCCTCTGTCAGGCACCCACCCGGAACCTGCAGCTGTCTACGGAGGTGGCTTTGATCATAGAATCATAGAATACTAGGTTGGAAGAGACCTCAAGGATCATCTGGTCTAACCCTTCTTGGCAAAAGCACGGTCTAGACAAGAATCTTAAAAGTGTCCAGTGTTGGGGACAGCACTGAGCAGAGTGGGATAATGATTTCTTTATCTCTGCTGGTGATGCCCTTGTTGATGCAACCCAGTATCCTGTTGGCTTGCTTTGCCACAGCAGCACAGTGTTCGCTTATATCGAGGTGCTTGTCCACCAGGACCCCCAGGCCCCTTTCCACAGAGCTGCTCCCCAGCTGGGTAGATCCCAGCCTGTCCTGCACTCCTGGATTATGTTTTCCTGGGTGCAAGACCTTACACTTGTCCTTGTTGAACTTCATATGGTTCTCGTTAGCCCCCTTCTTCCAGCCTATCCAGGTCTTCCTGCAGGGTGGCTCTCCCTTCCAAAGTGTCCACTTCCCCGCTCAGTTTGGTATCATTGGCAAACTTCATCAGGGTACACTTGATCCCATCATCCAGATCACTTCTGAAGATATTAAACAGCGTTGTGCCCAGTATCAATCCCTGGGGGACCCTACTGTTACCAGTTGGAAAAGGAGATATTTACCATCACCCTCTGGGTGCAGCCTGTAAGCCAGTTCCACGTCCACTGCATGGACCACTTGTCTAGACCATAATGCATCAGTTTGTCTAGGATGAAGCTGTGGGAAACTACTGAAAACCTTGGAGAAATCCAAGTAGACGATGTCCACGGCTTGCCCCATGTCAGCCGAGCAGGTTACTTTGTTGTAGAAGGAGACCAGGTTTGTCAAGCACAATTTGCCCCTGGTGAATCTGTGCTGGCTGTTCCCAATGACGTACTTCATTTGGCTTGTGCTAGCCCGCAGGAGAATTTGTTCCATAGCTGTCCCAGTGACTGAAATAAGACTGATGGGCTTATATTTTCCTGAATTCTCCTTTAAACCCTTCTTGTAGTTGGGGGTGGCATTAGCCTTCTTCCAGTCTTGTGGGACATCCCCCAATCTCCATGACTTGTCAAAGATTCTGGAGACTGGTCTTGCAATAATGTTAGCCAGCTCTCTTAATGTCCTTAGGTGGATATTGTCAGGGCTTGTTGATTGGTAGGGGTCAAGCTCCTGTAACAGTTCACATACCAACTCTTCCTTCACTGATGGTGGGTCTGTGTTTGCATCAATTTGGATTTTTGTTCCCAAGGCCTGGGGCCCAGCAGTGCTGGTAAAGACAGAGGTGAAGAAAGTGTTGAGAACCTCTGCCTTTTCAGCACTGTTGGTGACTAATTCACCTCTCCTGTTTAACAGCAGGCCGATATCTTCCTTCTGGTTTTGCTTGTTGTTTATGTACCTGAAGAACCTTTCTTGTAGTTTTTGACATCTCTGGCCAATTTCATTTGGAGCTGAGCTTTTGCTTTTCTAACTGCATCTCTGCACTGCTCTGCTCTCTGGCAATGCTCTTGCAGTTTGCAACAGGTATTCGTCTGCTTTTCTATCTCTGATACGCTTTTCTTTGAGTTTTGAGTAGACTCAGAAGCTCACACTTAAGCCAAAGGGGACTGTTTCTCTGTCTGATTCCCTTACCTTTAAAGGGAATGAACTGGTTTTGAGCTTCCAGGAGAGCATTCTTGAAAAACTCCCAGCACTTGCTAGCTCCTTTTTCTTCCATGGAAGCTTTCCACAGAATCCTTCCCACCTGACCTCTGAGCGAGATGAAGTTCGCTCTTCTAAAATCTAAAATCTTTGCCTTGGTACTAACCTTCAGCATGCTCAGCAGGATCCCAAACTCCACAATACTGTGATCACCACAGCCAAGGCTATCACTAACCAAAATATTACAAAGCAGGTTTTCTTGGTTTGTGAGTAGCAAGTCCAGCAGTGCCTCATACCTGGCTGGCACATCTAACGTGTATGAGGAAGCAGTCCTCTACATATTCCAGGAACTTGATGGATGACGTGCGAGCCGCTGTATTGTTCTTTCAATGAATGTCGGGGTAGTTGAAGTCACCCATAGGAACCAGGTTCTGTTGTCTTGAAGCTTGCTTAAGTGACCCAAATATTGCTTTGTTGGTCTTACTGTCTTGGATTGGAGGTCAGTAGCAGATGCCTACTGTAAGATCCCCCTCGGAGACAACCCCTCTGATCTTGACCCAGAGGCAATTTGGTAGGGCTTCCACAGTTGCCGTAGTTGACTTCCATACATTCAAGGTTCTCCTTAACATAGAGCGTGACGACTCCTCTTCTACAAAACAGCCTATAGCCATCTATCGCGATTCTCCAGTCATGCGAGTTGTGCCACCATGTTTCAGTTACTCCTATGATATCATAACTTTCTGACTGGGCACAGAGCTCCAGTTCCTCCTGTTTGATACCACTGAAACAATTATAGCTGTTAAAACTCACACTAGGTAGAACTGGAAGCGTATCTTTTGAAACTGGTTATAAATGAGATATCAACTCAGAATATCCTGAACTTGAGAAGTCTGGAAGCAGCTGGAGTTTACTTTTTCAGTTTCTGACCCACATGACTCACTGCAGTGATGTGGTTAAATTTCTCCTACTAATACTGCTTCCAATTTTTGTGTTAGCTTACAGATGCATTTTCTAATATTTTAGATATTATTTGTAGATTTTCCTAGAAACTGGCTAAAGGAAGTTTTTCTTTCACTTCACCTAGGTCAGAGCCATATCTCTCTGACTAGAGAAGTTTTAAATTTTCCACTAAGGGTAGCTTCTATTTCATAGGCTTCTTTTTCTTTCCTTGCATATTTTTTTTTCATTCCCCTTTTTCCATCATCTGTTTCACCGTCATCTTGCGTCTTTTCTCCTCCCAACAAGACCATGGTTTCTGTCCTAGCAGAAACTTTCTCTCGTGCAGTCCCACCTGCCAGCCTGGCTTACTCGGCTGCTTCCCTGTATCTTTGCTTTGGCAGCAGCAGCTCAGCAAAATGCTTGCTACCTGTTTGCAGGGATTCAGCGAAGCAGCTGTGGGTGGGTTGCAGGAGAGCCTAGATGGATGAAGCGCTCTGGCCATGCCTGCCACAGCTTTGGGTTTAAAGAGCAAGTAGTGGAAGGGTCTGGGTCGTCCTGGTCTGCGAGTGGGAACTGCACACAGGGCTGATGGGCGGCACGGATCCACGCCGCTCTCCGTGGCCTTCTCTCCTGCCCCATGGTGCTCCTGTAATACGCTGTAACACACACAGAGCTTGCTGCCGGTGCTGTCTTCAGAAATTAGGCCGCAGGAAAGTGCGCTGCTGACCAGCGAAGAAGCTGCGATGCAGGTAACTGAGTCTTAGCTGCCTTGTCCTTCCTGGGCAGCCCTAGCGCCAAAGCCGCCGACAAGGTTGCTCCAGTTTTGCGTACTTGCTGTGGCTACTTCAGATCCACTACTTGGATCCTCTTTGAACTCCAAAAGTGGGTCTGAAAACCTTATGTGGTAGGCTAAGCACCCACCTCTCCACTGCTATGAAACAGGGGGGTTACACACTGGTTAGCCACCACGTCCAGCTCTGGAGAGCACAGCAGGAACGACTGTCCAGGATTCGAGCTGACAGCAAGTGAAATTGGGCAAGGCAAACTGGACAGGGCTTGGCTGAGACCTCTACAACTGTGTTACAACTTTTAGCTCCGTTTCTAATGGATGGCTTTTGGAAGCTGTCCTCTGCTCTGCCGCACCGCAGTGGGCAAGGTGGGCCAGAGCATGGATGTGTGCCGTGCAATGAGATTTCCAGGGTCTGGTCCTCTAAACCCCAGTATTGTAAACTTCATGCTAGCTTGTTGCTAAATTTGTGACCCTAGTGGCTGACAAATGACATGGACTGTGTGTTTGAGTGCTAAACAAGCCCAGACTGGATGGACCAGATCTCTTGCCGGCTACTACACATTGCACATGAGCACCTCTCCCAGCACTTGGCTGCTCCTGAGAGGCTTTGGTGCGTGCTTTTTGCTAAAGCCACACACAGAAATGTTTTGCACCTAGGCTTACACTCCAAATGTGACATTTTTATGACAAGATCATAATTACCGTTCAGTGCTGCTCCCTCTTATTTACAAATTATAACATTAGAAGTGTAGCTCAATGTGCTGTAGTCTTTGGAAGTAAAAATAACTGAGATTTGGTTACTAATGAAGAAAAACATGAATTTTGCTTGCCTTTGGACAAAGATTTATAAGTTTTTCCTCCTGGTTTATATTCCTTGAGTTCTGGCTGTGGTATTTTGGGAAATTTACAGATCAGTTGTTTTCTGCCATGCACTATTTTTCATTTAATGGGTTATTATATTCTGTAGCTCTTTTTTTGATATAAGAAAAAAAGCCCAGCTTCTCACTACCTTAATTCCATGCTAGAAAACTCTGTGTTGTGCTATTCATAATTTCCTGTGTTGAATGAGAATTACATACCTTTTATCAAAACATGCAGCGATTGCTTAGTTTAAATGCTGATTGTGAAATTTCAAGTCTTACCTGATGGACCTAGCAAGCCACCAGCACAGCAGTTGGAAATAATTTTGATTTTGGTGGACTATACACAAGTCAAACCTCAAAATCTGTTGTATGCTATACTATAGTAGATATTTCTTGAAAGCAGTCGTCTCTAAACTAACAGATGTTTTGATGCCTTGTTTAGATAAAACATACATGAAAGTGTATTACAAATATCTTGACTACTGTTTCTTTGTCTTTACAGTTGTTGCTCAAAACATGTAAAGAGTTTGTGGAAGCAGCAGAATGAAAGATTTCATGTTGCTGGTTCTAGAAATTTCTCTAAATGGAATTTCTAAAAGGTTGCTTCTCTGGGACGGTCATGAACACCTTCCAGCTGTAAAGATGTGGATCAACACTGGGTGGCTCTCCCCTAGGTTTGTTCCTTCTTCTAGTTGTGTGCTCTACCATTGCCACAGTATGTTTTAGTGGTACTGATTCCAAAATAATCTAGAAATCAAAGTTATTTGAATACAAACAATAGCTGACCAGAAATGCATCATCTTTGCTCATGAAACCCACTGGCCAAAGGAATCATTCCTCTGCTGTTCCTCAGCTCTCCCAGTGAAGTGAAGAATATAACATTTGTGTTGCTCTCACCTGAACTGGAATTAAATTGCTTCTTTGATGAGCTTGGTCTACTGAACAGCTATAACCAGTTTTATTTTTCCTACTCTTTTAAAACTAGCCATAGATGAACAAATTTGAAGCTTCTGGACACCTACAGCTACTGAAATCAATGAGGTTCTGTTATTCTGAAGGACAATAATTAGCTTCAATCTTCATAGTATAATTTTCAAAAATTATATGCAGATGGAGTAGGGAAAATTATATACAGAATTTCTAATGGGATTGAGAGGAAAATGCAGCAAAGAGATGCTGTAATCTCCAGGCCTGTGTATAATGCTGGGAAACAGATTACAGTGGTTTTGAGTTTGGTCTTTCCCTGCCTTATTGTGTGCCTTTGGGGAAGTCACTGAACATGTGTGCTTGCTTCCTGTATCGCAGAGATAGCACTGAGTTACTTCTCTCTGGAGGTTGTTGGTGTAAAAGGTAGCGTGTTCGCAGGATTCTGCATACATTAAGTCCTGGAACTGTTTTCTTCTCTATTTTTTTTTTTTTTTTCTCTTCCACTCATTCACAGCAGGTCTTGCTTGCAGTGACATAAAATAGTGTAATAAACAAAACCACAATAAAAATTTAATGGGGAATTAAATTAGGCTTATAGATATTGTTACCTTTGTTTACTATACTCTGTTAGCCTGAGCTCAAAAAAAAAAAAAAAAAAATTTGTATTCCTTTACCAGAGGGAAAAAATGGTGGAAGTGCTTTTAAAATCATATTCCATACCTTTCAGTTAGGGTTTTTTTAATTTATTTATTTATTTAATTAGTCTTTAAGGAAATGATATATTTGAATGTAGTGCGGGACTAAAAAAGGTACTCTTTCTGAAAATGCAAAGTGAAATTACTATGTGTCTTATTTTTCTTTCTTAAACTGTTTCTTCATATATTGAACCAGTTATTGGTTACTATTCATAGCTACTTATTGCCTGCCTGGTAGTTTTATGACCTTTTTCTTAATCTAGTATTATTATTTTGTGTATTTCCTTTTCTGTATTTGATTCATATACTCTTATGTCTTTGAGGCTCCCGAAGGATGCATGGTTATGGTCTGTGTCCGTTTATCTGTCACCTGCTGTGTGTGGTTAGACAACTTGGCCAGGTCAGTTTCAGTAAACAAGCAGTAAAAAATAATTAAAATAAATCTGTGTAAGAAGCTTTTGATTACTTAAAGCTTATGATGAAATTGTGCTACTCTGTGATATTACAAATGCCACCTTTTGGTGATATTGAAGATTGCAAGCAATTTCTGGTATAATGAATGCAGGTATTATAAATAATGCAAAAGATTTACCATGTAGTATATAATAGAGCATAAATAATTGTTTTTCTCCTGGTCAGTGGTTTATGCTGAATGACTTGATTTATTTCATTCTTTGACATAAAACTGTGTTCTGGTCTTCTCCAAAGAGGCAGTATTGTTTTAAAAATAATTGATTTAGTCCTGGAATTTTACTTAGACTCAATTTCCCGTGGCTTTTAGAAATCTGATTGCAAGGTCTGTTCACATAGGTGCTGGTCAATGTGTTTGTGTTTCATTAGGCTTCAGCCTTCCATCTGCTTCATAAAACAACGCTCAAGGAGGAGCTGTATGGCTGGAAGTGAGCTCTGCTCAGGCCCCCATGCAAGGTTAGGCACAATCAGAGGGGTACTTCTGCTCCTGCACAGGCCCCTCTGGAAGTTCACCCAAAAAATGCCTTCCAGATTTCCAGTATTTCCTTTGTTTTGGTGATGATAATACCTTCATTCTATTATTTCTACTTTCCTTTTTTAAATTAACAGACATGTAAAAAGATTATTTTTTTTAGAGAGGAAATGTTCATTAGCTTTTTCAAGCTTGACAAATAGTGTCCTTCTGGAGAAGGACTAAACTGCCATCTGATTTTTCACTTATTTTTCTTAATGGCAAGGATGAGTGATAGGTTTTTAAGCTCAATTGTTATGCTTTGAATATTTAATTTACATTGTTGCTTTATATTATCTTTAGGCTGATCTCATAACTCCTTTATAAGCAGCTGGGAAGAATAACTTTCCTCAGAAAAAACCTGAGGTACAAGCACTGATTTTTTTTTTTTTTATTTATTATTTTTATTTCTTTTGGGAGAAGGAAAAAACGTGATTATTAGGTAACATTATTTGCTTTTTCTGGTGTCCCATTCAGGGACAGTAATCCACTCATATCATTCGTGGTATTATGGCTAAAGGAAAGGAAAAGCTACATATTATTCTTTCTGTTGTCTAGGACAATGCATTAAAACATGTGGACCTTTTACTTACTCTTTTATGGATAAGAATGGACTTTCAGGTTTTTATTAGAAAACAACATTGGACAATATTGAGCTCTCACTCCATTGAAATGCAATATGAAAAACTTTTGTTAAAATACTTTAAAACATTAAGCTCTGGGAAGACTTGCTGCTAATTTTAGTAGTCCAAACTTATTTTCTACATGACTGAATCCAGAGATTAAGTTTCAGTCTATTACTTTAAAATAAGATTGGGTCTGAAGAACATGCAGAGTTTTAGAGACAAGATTTCACCTTTATCAAGCTAAGCACCTCTGTAGTACACATTGTGACTTGAAGTAGAATAATTTTGAATGTGCAGAGTTTCCCAATGGGTTTTTTGTACTTGACTTTTTTTATTATATTCTCAAAGAGACAGAAGAGAGAATAACACATCCTCTCTCTTATCCATTTTGATTCTCTGTTAAAAGGCATTTTTAAACTGCAGGACATATTTGTACTTTCTGCAGCTTTCTTTGTAATTTTGATTGTACTTTGAGTTATTTTGCTTCTAATGCAAACATTGTCTGTTTGACCCCCAAGAGTTTTCTTAGACTGTCGTGATTTCTGCAGGCTTATTCTCTGCAGAAAGCTAACTAGACTAACTTGTGCTGGGAAGAAGAAGAATAAAAGTCCTATCTGCCATTGTTAGGCATCCATGTGCATTGCTGGTTACTCAGCCTTTGTCTGTATATTTTAGTTTTCATACAACGAAAACATTTTTTTTTTTTTTTTTTTTTTTTTTATCCACTTTCTCTTGATTGTCTTTCAGGTCAGAAATTCTGTGTTATGTCAATTGATTCACTAGGAAAGTAAAAAAATGTTTAGCTGGATTGTGGACAATTTTTTCCTGTACTTATACACATATTCCCAAACTAGCACCATGGGAGTATCTTGACTTCTGCTTCCTTAGGATTTCTCCTGTGGTGTATTTCCAATCCCCTGTTTTCTGAATGGACCTACTGAACTACCATTAGTCCTGGGCTGACCTGGCAGATTTAATATCCTGCCTTTTCCCAGTCCTGGACTGCTGTGTCCAGACTGTAAAATGTGATTTAATTTTGTAAACTGTGATGAAAAGTAAAATGGGCAGAGTTCTTTTTGCAAGCCTTAATATTTCACTGTTGTAAATACAAGAAAAACAACTTCTGTGATGGGGATGCTTTATTTTGCAAGGTAGGAGCTTAAATTACCCTTAGCTATCATGGGTAATGTGAGGCAAATCAGTTTTAATAATGAAACATATACCTCACTGTCTGGCTAACTCTTAGATCTTTCAAAAAATTAGAACTTTATGTTTATAGAAATAAAGATAAATGAGTCATGTACCCTCTTCTCTCAGTCCACAATTGACTGGCATAGAAAAGACTTTGTGAGCCAGGAAATTTAGAAATACTCGTTGTCTAAAGTGAGATCTTCCTTTTGCGATTTACAATGGTGTCCTAAAACTAAAGGTTATCTCATTCTATGGCAGTTCTGATTTTATTTGGTTTCGGTGAATAATGTGAATCGTTACTTGATTCTGAGTATCTTTATCTGGCTTATCGTGGACGATGCAGTTGTGTGATGGTGACTCAGACCTGCAACATAACTTTCACGGAGTCTACCCATTCCGTTCAGTAGTCTTAGATGTTTGTTATTGTCATGCCAACAGAAGTCAAGAAAGGGCAGGCTATGTTTTTAGGCTATCTCCTTAGCAATGTGGTTGCTGCAAGAGTCAAAGCTTACAGGACTGAGCAGACTGCCTCTGCAACCTGTTGCAGCCCGGGGAGAGGTGTGGTGGTACCCAGCGGCTCTGCAGCAGTGGCAGATAACCCTTCCCGAGTTCTACTCTCTTGACATGTGCTGCACTGATGTGAGAGCAATTTTGCATGGCGGAACCAGAGGTAACCTAACACTGGAAATACGACCCAGAAGTAGCAGATGTAGTTTCCTTGCTTAAAGGAGGGATGGAAAGCTGGAAAGTGATACAACCTTCTGCAGACCTTTTGCTCTCATCAAAACAGCATCATGAAACAAAGCTGTGAAATAAATGCCGATGGAAAGAGACAGTAAAGGTAAGGAGATAAACAGAGAATGAATCAATGTGCAAAAGAAGTTTTCCAAAGGCAGCTCATACCAAAACTAGTGCGATGGCTTGAGCTGAGGATTTCCAGCAGATTGTGCTGTGGTGGGAACCTGTGAGAGCAGAGAGAAGCTGTGAGGGGCTGTTTCTGGTTTTTATTTGTTGGTTTTTGTTTGTTTGTTATATTTTTGTTTTAGAAACTTTTCTTAGGAGGTAAACTCTACCACAGTTTGCTGGTGTGTAAAGCTAGGGAGGCACTGTTGGTGGGAAGAAGAATTACGTGATCATTCATGAAGAACTGGGTTACCTGGAGGACCTGGCAAGTTGAACCAGGATGATACTGGCACTGGAGGAGTGTGTATCAGTAAGGTAGTGTAGTCTGGAAAATGACGAATAAGATGCAAAGGTATTAAATATTGTCAGCTCATTCATTGTCCAAATATATCTGCATGTCTGATGTACTGACAGTTAGGAGAATGTCAGTGTGAGATTACATAAATGCAGTTTTGCAAGGCAAGGACTTCTGCAGGCTTCCCTGGCGCTAAGGATCGGAAGATGGACAGAGCGTGTGCTTTCTGGGGCGAATACTCCATGCGGCTGGAACTGCTGGCTTTCCTCCCACCCTCTCCAAAATAGCTCCCCAAAGTCTGTTACAGATTATTTTGGTTATGCTACCAGGCAGTTTTCTTAGCCCCTCAGGACACAACCCCTTCCACAGGAGTTTATGTACATATAAAAGTAAAAATGAAAACCCAAAACCTGGAAGCAGAATGAAAGAGTGAACACCTGTAGGGCATGGCTGTAGTCTATGTAAGCAAGCAAGAAAGAAATGTCTTAGCTTCTTATTCGGCATCTTTTTGTGGAATAGGTCAGTTTAGCTGTACGGCAGTTCAAACTGAACATAGCCAGCAGTCATCTTTCGAACAAAATTATTTTCCTTTAATTCAATTTCAAAATTTTTGTGATGATTTTTGAATGCAAGAGTGGTAAAAAAAATTACCATGCAAATGGAAAATTAAAATAAGAATTAGCTACACGTATATTTTAATACCTGCTACTTTAAATAGCACCTTTCAGCTTCTGTGAGTTATATAAACATTAAGTCATCTTCATTGTGCCCCAGAGAGATAAGTGTTATTAGCTTGATAAACAATAATATTAAGTAAATTATTTCTCATTTTTCCTCCTTGCTGTTTTCATTATTTTGCATATCTGAAAATTATTCCTGTTATACAGCTTTTATTTCCACATAAAAAATGATTATAAAACCCTGAAACAAATTTATTATTAATTATGCATGCTTTATTTTATTTAATTCTGTTTCTGTTTGACTGGAATGCCTTCATTCCTTCTGATACATTAGGTAAAGCATATTGATTTCTTAAGGTCTCAATCTTATGGGAATAACAACTGAAAGGTAGTAAATTGCAGTTTGCAAAAAAAAAAAAAAAAACCACCCACCAAACACCAAACCCAACACTGCAACAACGAACCAACCACATTTTGAGAGCTCTCTATTAAATAAAGAAAAATTGAAGGATTATATTCTTCCCTTTTGTGAAGCTTCAACCCCTGTAAGTTCTCAAATTATATTTCTCTTCTGTTAAGTTTAGATTTTCATGATGACTTGGTGAGTCTCCCACCCATCCACTTTCACTTGCCCTGGAGTTTGCTTTGTCAGTCTCTTAGTAATTCTACATTATTGGGGAAAGAGGTAGCCTCTAGAAAACAGCAGTTTCTATTTCATGAGCGGTGTGGTGGCCCCAGCAATTAACATCACGGAAACCCTAATGGATAAGCTCTGGCACAAAAAAGATACTTTTCACATCTTTATACCCAAAACGTTAGGATACAAATGGTGTTTGGCTAGTAGACTGGGGTTGTGGATGCCTAGATATATAATATCAGGCAGGATTTATGGCAATGTTACTCTTTGCAATGTATTTACAGTTGTCTTTCAAACTTAAGATAACTGACAAGGTAGACCTGTAAGAGGCTGTTCCATAGACTTGGTTAAATGAAATCATCTTAGTCCGGGAGTCTGCTATAAATTCAGGCTAAGTTTATAGGCTTCTTCCTTTTAAAATGGCTGTTTCTGAAATGCCTGGCTGCTATTAAAATTGCCTGAGCTTCTCAAGGGAGCTGGATATAAACATCATCCACCCAACAACTTCCTGGCCTTTCACTTTTCTCCCCCCGACATTTTTTCATAAGTGATTTTTATGGGTTGAATTCCTGGGTTGAATTAGTATCTAAGTAGAATTTTTCCACACCCCCCCCCCCCCGCCTATATTTAGACCTTCATTCTGAGCTAAGCCATCTTGCCATTATGGCTAAAATGAGTCCTTGTCTTTGTGACTTCCCTGAGTCACGTAGGCCTATAATCTGGATGACCATGATGATACCCTGTCAGGCAGTTTGCAGAAAGTCCAAAGTACTCAACTTTTCCAATATTGACTGCAGGCTTCCTAGCAGACGCTGCCTCCTGATGACCGATGGTCTTCTGACCGTGCCCTTGCTAACAGTGACCACGCACGTGGGTGTGAGGCCTTGGGCAGTAACTTGTTGGAGTTTGTGAAGGGCATCAAATACAATTTTTCTCTGCATCATTCTGACCTGAACGATACTGCATATTTTCTCTGCTGCATTAGGAGACTGCTGAGTTTTATCTTCTCAGTAGGAACCTGAAAAACAATATTCTTCAGTTTATTGATGTGCTGCTACTATGAAAAGTAGTTAAATTGGTTAAACAGTTTTAAGGGCCAGATAAGAAAATCCTGGACCTTGAGGAGAAAATGTGTAGCAGAGAATATGTGAGCCACTGTTAGGATACCGAGAGAGAGAACAATTCAGGATTAGAGAGACAATGTTTAAGATGGAAAATAATAGAACTAGGAGTAAGCATAAAGCATTTTAATTTTAGCAGGAAAGATAGACATCTGCAATCGTCTCTATTAATGGACTGCTGAAGCCAACATTTTAACTTCCTTTGGGAGGTATGGACAGAACAGTTCCTTTCCTTGTGAAACGCTTGTTACAGATTGCTTATGAAGTTTAGAGGATTTTAATAATGGATTTCCTATTAAAATGTGCGAACTATCTTCTTTCCTTGCCATGACAGTGATGTTAGGCAATGCCTACCTTAGCACAAAGGGCAGCCCAGCAGGAGCAGCTCTGTAGGGCAAGACGCCGGGTGCTGAGGACCCCACGTCTGTGCTGTAGGACAACACGTTGAGGGGCTTTCCTTTGGACTAGCTCTAGGCTGCACTGAACACACCTAATTGGGAATAGAGAGCATTTGGCATGCTCTTGGAAGATGCCCTATCTATTTTTGTCCAGTTGACTCGAGTTCACTTTCTCCGAGTGCTCTGTGATACATAAACCAAACCATGGAAAGGGCAGCCATGGGGACAACTTGTTTTAATTGTGTGCTATTAAGAACAGTCTTGAGAAATGCTTAGTATGCTTCCTTTCTTCCCTTTTCTCCCCAAAAGTCATACAGGCATTTATTATTCTATTTTTACTCCCCCCCAGTGTCAAGTCTGAGTGTAACTTTTTGTATTTTCAACATCATCACTGCAAGATTGGCTTACACTGAAAACTTTATGTATGTGGATTTCCATGCAGAATTCATGTTTGTAAGCTCTTTAGTACAGGGATATTTGTGCTATCTATCTTTTTACTCATGTAATTTGTGTGTTTCTTGAATAACAAGTGCTAAACATCATGAAATGAAGCGTAAAGGTATATCTATATATGTTCAATGTACTTTGATTCATATACTTAATAAAATACAGAACTACTGCTATAGTCTGCATGGATCATCTTTAAAGGTCCTGATTTTGCATCCATGGGCAATAAAAGGAAAACAATACCACTGAAACTTTAAAGCTATGCTTAAGCACTTAAAGAAATCAATGAGAAGTAGATTCTAGATGCTGTTGTAGATTCCACTCAGCAAAGTGCCTTTTTTAGGTGCCAGAAATACTTTGCTCAAACAGAAGTTCCTGGCTATAAGCACACTTGTTCAAAATTTTACAAGGAATTTGGGAAGATGCCCAATGGGATTTACAAATGTTGCTAAGAGATTACTTGCA
Source organism: Aquila spilogaster (assembly GCA_024606505.1). Taxonomy (NCBI): domain Eukaryota; kingdom Metazoa; phylum Chordata; class Aves; order Accipitriformes; family Accipitridae; genus Aquila; species Aquila spilogaster. The sequence continues at coordinate 55,550,078 of JANHGO010000072.1, forward strand.
AAACTTTCACTTTGAAATGGAAGCTAATGCTCAGACCTCTGAAGTATTAAGTGTCTTGAATGCCTTTGTGGTGTTTTATGGAATCTGTCTTCATGCCTTTGTTTGCAAAAGCACTTTTTAAGCACTCCATCCCATGTGTTTCCGGAACTCTTAAAATTAAAATAAGAATTATCATCGTGCCCTTTATCTTGCTGGTGTACTTTTTAATGTGACTACTGAATGCAACCCTATGCAATAATAAATGTGTATATATGACTATTCTTATCTGAAAACCTGTAAATGTAACTGGTCTTCTGCTCAAACAGAGTGCTATCTGTTTCCACTATCTTTATTGAAACTAGTAGGTGATGGAATTTGTTGCTGGGGGAAGGGTGTTCATGCAGGCACAGAAATGTGTGCAAGGATTGACTAAAATAGCACCCAGGCTGCACTGTGGTCAGGTCATGGTTTCAGCCATATTTCCTGTGTTTACCATCCTATTTTCCCACCTCTTTCTTTCTGGATCCTGGGGAAAGGAAGGATTAAAATACTATTGCTTCTCATTTTAGCTATGATGTTTTGGACAGCAGAGAGGAGGTGGCTGAGGCTCACCTCTAGGGCAGCTGAGCACCAGGGGCCGCTCTTGGTCAGGGCACCCCGATCCTCTGGGGACCCCTGAGGTGCTGGGACCCCTGAGGTCTGTCAACAGCCACTGCTGCCCCAAGGTCCACGGTCCCCTCCACGGGGACAGAGGCCGTGGCAGACTTGCAAGCAGGAGCTGGGGGGTGTTTGCGAGGGGTTGCGCCTTCCCCCAGCACACAGGCAGGGACGCGGTGGAGGGGGAACATGCTCAGCTCAGCCCTGCCGAGCTGAGGTGCAGCCTTAACGTCTTTACGGGAAATCACTAAGGGATGGATTTTTAAACCTTCCAGTTTTGATGGAAAAGAAAAGATTTGGAGGCTACTAAATGCAGTTTCCAAGCAGGAATGAACTTTTGAACCTTTCACTAATTGTCTTAAGTAATGTATTTCTCTCAACACTTATCTACCAGATAGTCTAGAGGGACTGCTTTTTTTTTGAAGTCAATTAGTTAAACCGTTATGTATATGGTTAATTTTCTCTTTTTGTGTAGTGTTTTGGAGGAGAAATACCTAGCAATAAGTGAAGAATTGATTTAAACACTTAAACTACCAAGAATAGCAGAAAATATATTGCTGCCTTCTTTATGTTGGTTTCTTGATATATTCTAGGAAGGTCATTAACTTTAGCTGTAAATTTATGTTCTCCAGAATTGTGTTTCTGCTGATACAGTTTCTCTGCGCTGAATTGTAGTGCTCCAGCTAGGTTTTCCTTTTAACAGCAGCACATGTATAAGGTTATGTGGAGGTGATTAGATAAAAAAATTTGCATTTCAACTGGAGCACTTTATTTCATTCACCAGAGTACTTTCATATGGACTTTTTTTTCTGAAAAGATATTTTTGATTTGTATATGTATATAGAACAAAAGGAGTTAACTCCAGAGGCTGCAGAAAGCCCTCGTAACAACCCCTCACAGCATTTCAGATTAAAAAATAAAAATAAAAAGCACCTTCCAATAAAAAACTTCTTGTAAAATCCTGTTTTATTCATGACTTGCTGTTCTACTCCAATGTATTCTTTAATCCCTCAGTTGGTGAACTGTACGATAAAATTGGACCAAAAAAGTCCCTGGGTAAGGGCAACTGTGTGTTACCTATTTTATAGGTAAATATGCAATTCATTAGTTGTAACACAGAAGAAATACTGAAAATAACTCTCTCAATGTTCACATTACGTCGCCACATTACCTGTTGATGCCATGAAAAACACTTAACAGCTTTTGAATCGCCTTTCTTCACGCTCCTTAACAGGTGAAAGTACTGAAAGGGAGCAGGGCCATTTTATTAGCTGTTGCAGAGTGTGTGCTACCTGTGAGACCCATCCTTCTTCTTGAGGAGGTTTCCTGCCCTATAGGAGCCTGCAGACAGCAGTTACTGCCTATCCCTGGATTCAGAGGCACTTGCTGCTGTGCCAGGCGGCATCTCTGCACTCCCCTCGGGAGGGCACAGAGAAGGGAGCACCGGGACAAGACCCAGCGGCGAGGTGGATGGAGAGAGCTGAAGGGCATGACGTGGTGCTGAGGGATGAAAGGTGAAGACACAGAAGACCAGAGACATGGAGTGTCGTGGTTTCAGCCCACCTAACCATAGGTATCAGAAAGGGTTATCTAAGAATATAGTTACGTGTTCTCAGAAGGTGGAGGAGTGACGTGATACAGCAAGTTTAATTATAAATTCATTTGGAGAGGGAAACATGCATTGGGTAATAAGAAAGAGTAATTAAATATATTATAGGAAAAAACATTGGTACTACTAATATCTGTGTATTGATTTGCATTAAGTGAACCTTGACATTCTTGTTTCATGGAAAAAGAGGCTTTGTGGTTTAAGAGCGAAAGTTTCCTCGTTTGAGGGTCCTCTGGTCATGATTTAGCAAAGTATTTAGAGAACGTAATCATAGAATCATTTTGGTTGGAAAAGACCTTTAAGATCAGAGTCCAACCGTAAACCTAACACTGCAAGTCTTTAAAAAAAGAACGTTTTTGCATATTGGTAAAAAGTAGTAGCAATTTTTTTTTTTTTAATTTTTTTTTTTCAGTAGAGATAGGGAAAGAGAAGAATTAGGAGGGAAGAAGAAAGAGAGAAAAACATTAAAAAAGCATGTTCTGGTTTCTGTTTTGATAAGAAGGAAAATCAGCAAACTTTGAGCAGCCGTGCTGCTGAACTGGACAGAGGCTCTGAAAGGGCAAAAAGTTTTGGAGGCTTGAATCCCAAAACCACTTTGTATATTTAAAAAAAAAAAAAAGGTACTGCGCTTAATAGAAATTAATGTAATTTAACTTCTTAATAAATTTCATTCTTTGTATGTGTGTGTTTGTCTAGCTGTTCTCATTTAAGGGACTAGTCATAAATTGTATTGTATTTTTTTTTTTTAACCTCTGAGTTATTGCTTCTAAATCAATCCAGGTTGGTGGTAGCCTGAAATAACTGCATTCTCATATCCACTCACACTCCTGCCTTTATGCAGCAGCATGTGATTTATTTTGTGTGCCCTGTATAAGTGACTCATCCCTTTTTTACAGCTCCTGCCCTCGTAGCAGAAGCAGCAGCGCAGGGCTTGGGGAGGGTGCCCCTTGCCATTGTGCACGGGCAACGTCCGCATTTCTGGCACGGCCAAACCATGGTGTGCTGAAGTAACCCCCCTGCAGCCAGCGGTGCCAGTCCCACGGGGCATGGGCTGCCTCATCCACAGCTCCCCAAAACGGACCCCTGCCCACAGGGGCTCCTGCTAATTTTCTTCCATTAGCAGGAGAAAGCTTTCCAGCCTCTTCCTTCTGCTTATTTCTGGTATGTTTGAAATTTATTGTCTCACCTGGGTTCCAAGTTTATCTACAGGAGTAAATAATCTGCCCTGACTGCCCCATCATTCTTCTTCTTCCTTCTTTCTTCCCTTCTTTGATAATAATAAGGCAAAGCAACTTTGATTAGATACTGTTAGAGCATCGAACAGATTATGTTTAACTAAAGAGGTAGTTAGAATGAATGGATGAATCGCTGAAGATGAAAATTTAAAGCTGACCATCTACTTCTTTCCCCTTGTTATTCTCTATTGCTTATTTTATTATACCTTGTCTAACCTGAAATCTTGTGAGTAACCATGCTTCTAACCATACCATATGCAAGAGATTTATTTTCCTTTCATCAAACTGTCCTAATATTTATTTAGAACATGTAATACACTGTGCAGCAAGCCTTAAAACCGATGGAAATGCCAAAGGCAGGGAGAGGATGTTTGAGTGGATGGTGCTGCAGCTTGCTTTGTTCGCCAGCCACTTCACATAACTTAAGGAATGCAATAACCTCCAATTCAATCCAGGTAATGTGGCTATACTTGTCTCCCCATAACCTGTCCCCCCCTCCTCCCTCCTCTCCCCGATGGTTTGAGATTGTCTGTCTCTAGAGAGGTTTTGAAAAATACGTATTTTAAAGGACATCAGTTATATAAGCTGGGCATAAACCGAAGATCTGTGGGTTTGATCTGCAATAAAACCCCCTTAAGCTTGTGGTGTCACATCAACAGATAGGGCAGGGGGGTTATTTGTCATCTTTTCTGACTTAGTACTGGAGTCTTAAGATGCAGCTGCAGACTAAGTCTAGATTTAGTTCTTTTTGAAAATTCACTGAAGTCAGTAGAAATGAAATATGGCCAGAGTTGCTCCTCTGGCTCTCCATTAAACACAAGTGGCACCCACATAACATTAGTCTAATGAGCAGGTACCTGCTCCTCTGGTGTTACCACTTCATCCAGTCCTGGAGCCTTACCATCAGGGACAGGCTGCAGCAAGCCTAGTCTCCTTCTGCAGGAGACTCGTAAGCAAAAATAAAAATGTTCCCAGCTGGCGTTCCAGGACCTGTTTTATGGAGTTGTTAATGTAAGGATGGGCAGAACAATAGGATACCCATCATAAATATCAAAGTTATTAATTGCAGAGCAAAGGGACTGCTGTCTGGGAATGCAGTAAGTGCTTGTGTCACTTAGCCTATTTTACCTCTCTGGTGGATAATAACTGGGTATAATATATGGATACAGTTGAGTACTGTTGCTGCTGGGTTTTTTAATTTTATTTTTATTATTTTTTATTAGACTTTCTTTGCCACCTGTGTGGCACACCACCACTTTGCCAGTTTGGCAAGAATCAACTATTTTATTGTGGTTAAAGTACTTAAGATGTAACTACCTGCCTATAGCACTTCTCAGAATATGGCTAGTGAATATAAATAATGGTGATCATGAAATTCAGGGAGTTTTGAATTCCTTGGTTTTGTTTGTTTTTCATATTGTTTGCTACTGGCTATAATATAAATGGAAACTACTGTCCAATTCTTTGCATATATTAATGTGGGTGAGTGATCTCAAAATAACAGAATAACTTCTTGAGCAGTTTCAGTTCATAACTGCAGAAATTTCACAGTGTCTACTCCTTGCTAGTCTTTGGAAGGTGTATCTTTATGCACAAAGTTGCAAATTATATTAATACTAAGTGGAGTAGATATGTACCTATTTTTTCCCCTGGCAGATTTTCTGAAATAATTTGGAATGACTGTTAATGTTTTGATCTTCTGTGGTATTTATTACTATGGGGTCTCAAATCCCCCGACAAATAATAATAAATAGTTGTTTCCCCACAATCTCCTTGAGAGGTAGGCGGCTGTTTGTACAGCCTCTGTTACCGGTAGTGTAGCTGAAGCAGAGAGAGAGAGAGGTCATTTTCTTAGAGAGCGTGCTATGAAATCAAAATGAAATTGTGGACAGATCTGGGGGTCTTATCTGTAAGTACAGTTCAGACTAATCTTTTTCTGTACGTGGTCCTTTGTGGACTGAAGTACTTGGAACTGAGGTACATGGTTGTGTATACATCACCACGTTCCATCATGTATTTATTTCTCCATGTTGCTGAAATACTTTGTGTTCATGCTGCATCTCAGAATTTAGCAGGGGCTATCCTTTGGGTGCCATGGTCTTTTCTTTTCTTGCCCATAACTTGGTTTTGCCTAGTAAACTAATCTCTCTAATCTTCTACCTCTATTTTACACACTAACCAAATCTATCAAAACTTTTTTGTGAGGGTTGCTGACTAAAGTCTTATAAGAAAAGAATGGAAGACTGACTGCTGTGTTAAAACAATATACAGTTAGTGGTCTGCTTTCCTTACAGTCAAAGCCTCTGGGTTGCCTCTTCAACATTAATTCACCCAAGTTTTCCAGACTGGTGTTTTCAGCGAAGGATATATTGTGATTGTATTAAGCTTTCCAGACTTAGTGTTACCCTGCAGTTGCACATAATGTTGTGATAGATCCTGGTCACTGAAGGTACTGCTTTAAAAAGAAATAAATAAGTAAATCAATCTCTATGGAAATGTCTTCAGGTGAAATCTGGCAAATATGTGGATGGGGCTCCCGGACAGAAACCGTTGCTGACAGGAGAGCATTGCTCTATCAGCCTGAGAGGTGAGGAGTATGGGACTTGCTTACAAGCTAATTATTGTTCGTTATCATGTTGAATTACCAAAATGTCAGATGTATTAGAAAGGCGCTGTGACGTTGCCTTGGGCATTTTTCCTTAGTAGTTCCTCAGTAACAGTGAAGGAAATGTTCATTTGGATTATATTGGGACGGACAAGGTTTTCACAGGTTTTGTACTTGCAGTTGAAACTGTAGTGTAAATCACCGCACCATAGCGTAGGCAGAATGAGGCAGTGTGGAGAATGGATTAAATCACCATGAATTTTATGAAACAAGATGATGAAGTCTATTAGAATAAGATTTATTGCAGCTAGTAAGGTCTGAAGTTGGTGTTTTCCTTCCCCAATTTTGTCAGATCTCTGATGCTTCTTCTTACTTCTTGATCTCCAAGTCTTGTGCGGTATTTGTAATCTTGGTCAGATTTATCTTGAGCTCAAGTTTGTCTTTTAATTTAGCCCTCTGTACCTTTTGAGTAGTGCGCTGTATTTATTACCTGCGCAGTGTATTCCTAACAGAAGAACACATTAACATGGGTTGAAGTCTCCGGCAGCTTGTTTTATGTGCTTCACAGGCATTTGGTCCTGTATTTACTTTCTGTGTGATAATTAAAATCACTTTAGTTCATGTCACTAGAATTAATTGCAGGCATTGCAGGTGGCTGGGAATTCACCTGGCTCAGGACAGCAGTGCTTGGTAGCTTTCAGGTCATCGTACTTGTGGCCTAAAAAGTGGGTAAAGGGGAGTAAACAATCTCCATGCAGCTATTTGAAACACAGGCAAGGTTTCTGAATCTGAAAAACTGCAAGCAGATTATATATTCCTTATAATGTAATAGGTACTTTGAAATATAAACTGTCCAGGGAAATATTTAGCAGTAACACATTTTTGGCTCACCTCTTAAATAGCTGTTCAAAATACATATGTGAAGTAACAGGGGTTTAATAGTTGATTGATAAATTGATTTTCCAGCTGCTGAATTTGTAAGGAAAAATGTTGACTTTGGGATTACAGTATATAACTCAGGATCTACAGAAGCACAGATTTAGCTTAGCAGCAGCTGTCAAATAGGGAAAGGGAACTTCTTTTGATGCCGTAAGGAGGTAGTAGGCTTCAGCATAGACTGTACTTTTTTGTTTAGTAATTGTACATGGCAGAAGAACAGAGAAGTCTGTTAACCCTAGTGTTTTGAATACTGATTATGACTTAATGCATCTCTTAATAAAAAATAAACATTTTTGAAAGGGGCATATGAAATATGATGAGCCTTTTTACTCCTTTTATTTTCATGTCTATCCTAAAATTTTAGGGACTGTTTTCTTAATTCTTTTATTTGGCTTTAAGGGTCTGTGACTTTGCTTTTCTTAACATTGGACACTTCATGCTTTGTCCATTCTAGGAGGCGTTTTGGGTTGCTGTTCCCACCTGTCAGTAGGAATAAAATGACTCACAGAAAGATTAGCATCGCTTTTAAAACTTATTGGTTACAGTTTGGGGAAGAAGCACGTACCAAGCAGAAAGCTTTGGATATTTGCAAGCATGTACTCCTGAGAAGACATTTTTAGGATCTGGGCTTTTGCAAAGTTGAAACCCACTGTTCCATTATAAAACCTGCTTTTCACTCCCCTGTGTTATACATGCTTTTTAAATTTTTCTCAACCACTATTTACTAATTACCCGTGATTGCATTCGTAGATTCTCATGTATATTGATCTTTATATCAAAGGACCTCTCAAAGTAAGTATTTAGCAATGTGTTAATGAAAAAAAAAAAACACCAAGCAAACAAAAAAACCCAATAAGCCCCCAAACAACCCAAAACAAAACCCAGTTCTATAATTTATGATATGTCATTGGGTATCTTTCAGTTTCATCACTGATAACATCTGTTTTTCTGACAACTGGATTACTTCCCTTCTTTATCTAAGCTGGACAATGTATTCCTATATTTCCTGGAAGGTCTGTTTTCCCTCACACCTTATGTCACCCCATTTGCAGCTGTCAGCACCTCACTGGGCACAGCCAAACGGCAGAACCCTCCATTTACCGCTCTCCTGTAAAGGAGCACTCTTAAATATTGCTGTAACTCCTGACTTTGTAATTCCCTTTGTGTCCAGTCGTCAGACTTAATCATGATATTTATAGAAAACATGTTGGAGTTGTGTTCAGACTGATCGTCATCGTTAGTACTAATGATTAGTATGCTTCCACCTTCCCCTAGTTTTTGCTGCATCTCTCCTACATGCTATACATGTAGTCATAACATTTTTTTTTAGGACAGGCAGCGTCTTTTTGTTTGAAATCATGTAGAGCACTGGGGTTTTGTTCTTCCACTAGTGCTTTCAGCCCTGTCATATCAAGGTGCAGGTGGAAGGTTTTGCACTTATTGATCAAAACTGGAGACTACCACCCCTCCTTTTCAAGGGTGAGGGAAGAGCATTATTTGAGAATGTCAGGAATGGAAGATGCCTCTTATATTTCTCTTGTCCAGTCTCTCTATACACTTGTCACAAGGCAGCGTAAGTGCAGGCTTATATGGCCCCCGGTTAGTACTGTTGAACCAGTGCCCTGTGTGAAATCCAGTCTTGAAGTTGGGAAATGTTGTAACACCTTCTCAGGGGGCTGGTGTCTGAAGCAGAACGTTATCAGAAAAAAACAATGGTTTTGTTACTCAGTGTCTGTGACTATTTCGGTCTTCATGTCTAATTTCTTCTCATTAATTTGTTATTTCTGTCTTCCTTAACTTCTTTTCACATAAGTGCAGAAATAATATTTCTTGTACTAAGGTGGAGTTATCACATTAGTTTTTTTTTTAAATGCCAGGCCTTAACTGTTGCCAATTTTTATTTTTGTTTAGTTTCTTTGTCTTTCTTATTTAGTATTCATTGATGGAAAATAAGGATATTCCAGTGCTTTTCTTTATATTTTTTGCCCTTTTTGATGTGTTACATAAATCAGTTAATTTGGCTAGCTCATGATGAGTTTTCTAAGATTCTGAATCAAAGGATTTTAGTGACAGTGTTGGAAGTTAAGATGGTAAAAAGGGTTGGCATCAAATTCAGGAGTAAATTTGATGAATGGAAACAATGAAGAATAAGAAGAAATGCATTTTTTGTTTACAGATTTTTAGACTTCCAGAATATTTTGATGTTGCTACTTTCTAAATTCAGATGTCATGTTCAAGATTATTACTTAGTAAGGTAATAAAGGAATCTTCCAAGTAAACTTAAGAGAATTGTTACAAAGTCTCAATCTTCCTGAGAACTGCTTCTAATGCATTATAAAAATGGAAGGAGAGCTGACAAGATGGGGTTGGGAGAGAAGAAATTTAATTCTATTTCAAACTGTAGACTGTCAAAATTCCTTTATCCATAAAAAGTGTGTTTTGAAGACTTGATTTTAATATGTCTGTTGAATTCTTGACTTAAGGTTTGAATTTCTAGCTAGTTTTGCCCAAAGGATCTGCATATGTCTTAGGGAAAAATAGGTTTTTAATAATATTTCTTTCTCCTAACCAGATATGAAGATATTGATTTCTTTTCGTGCAAGTACTCTGTTGTAGCAAAAAGAATGCTGGATGTGTGATGTTATATGCTTTGCTGGAATAAACACTTCTTTCTTCTCATTTTCTTGCTAATCTTCCAAAATTTAGAGGAATTAAAAAAAATAGCTTTCCATCAAAGTTCTTCCAGCATCAGAAGCTTTAGGTTACATTTTTTTTTTGTTGATGTTTTTAGGATTTCCTTTTCTTTGCAGAGTGACATCATGCTCCTTCATACAGAAAAGAGTGAGAAAAGAGACTTCAATTGTTTTGACAAACACATTGAATATTTCACCTTTTTAAATCCAAGGTAGGAACAATTGCACTTATTGTGGGCCTTTTATTTAACTTCAGTGGCTCTAACCACCTGAAATGACATTGCTGGAGGTGTTTCAAAAATACATCCTGAGGATATTCTATTTACAGTACTAGGGCTTTTTTTATTTCCTTCCCAAGAAAACCTGAACTTCATATACCTAATGATTCAGAGTGGAAGATTAGAGCCCCTTTTCTCCCTTCTGCAAACTCAGTGGCCAGAAATATTTAGTTTCAGAGAATCCTTCCAAAAGGATTAGGAAATAGTTTTCTGGCAGGTTCCCTACTCTGTGAGCTGGCACATTTGCCATAAAGTTTATTTTATACCATTTGACAACCTGATGTCCAATTCTGTGGCTTCAGAGCCAAAAAGCCTTACTATGCAAAGGGCATATTTTCAAAGTGCTCTGTCTATAAAAGAAAAGAAACACCTACAACTCCCCACTGTGGAAAACCTTTATCAGCAGTTGAGAAACAAAAGGATAACTGTCTATTCCTAAGCTATGGAAGCAAATACATACACACTTCTAGAAATAGCAAGAGACTAGGGGGAAAAAAGAAAAACAACAGAAGGACACAAATCTTGTGGTTTTCAAGAAATATCCAGCAGAGAAAAGCAAGCAGTATCCCCCTTTTCATTCCTTTGTGTGTGTGTGTTAAATGATCTTGATGGCAGAGAATGTATTTCAATTCTCCTGCTGCTTGTCCACGCATTGTGACAAAAACATTCCAGTGAAAACATGTTTAAGTGCTCTTGAAAGTGGGCAGTGAGCCTTTTACAAGGTGGGAAGCACGCGGTGCCGAAGGAGTTTGTGCAGCTGCTTAGCGTGTTGGGGACTGTTGTGCAATCCGGTAGAGCTGCACAGGCAAGGATGGGTAACTAACTTCCTATGTGAATTGCGCTTCATCTTTAAAGTCATGGAGAACCCTTAACTCCTGGTGAACTCAATTAAAACGAAGGATATATTCTACAATGTAAAATAAAGGCCTGTACCTTAAAACAAATGACACTTGACAATAATAGAAAGTTGGATATTGGGTGGTTAGAATTGCATATACCAATTTTGAGCACGTACGTGACCTTAACACTTAAGGATAGTTTATGATGCCCATCTTAGTTTTAAGAGGCACTTATGATAAACATCTACAGGAGTGACATTTAGAGACATCTATCTATTGCCAAAATCAGATTGTTTACTACAAAGTAGGAAACAAATTTCATGATCAGAACAGCGGAAAGCACACAGAGGAAATCTTTCATTGCTATCATTAGTCATACTTAGTTTTCAATAGTATAAAGGCTGTTTTATGCTTTATATAGGTCTCCTGCTGAAGATGACTTTATTTCATCAGCCAGCTTCTGCTTTTTGCCATTCCCTAGAGAACTTCCATTAAAGGAAATCTGTTGATCATCACCAGATACATTCATGTGCTTTCCATCTTCAGGATAGCTGCTCTGTTCTTCTGTGTGTTGCTGCATAATAAGTATTGCCCCCTCCCCCCTTTTTGTTTTCTTTCCCCCTCCAAAGCTAATTTTTACTTTATTGTAATAACTGAAAGTTCTGGAGAACATTTGGTTCCTGGTGTTTTGCTGCATGTTTGACCCAAAGATAGTTTCTTTACCTCTTCCAGTAAATACAAATGTGGTTTTCTGTTGTTAGAGAAACAATTGCTTTTCTTCTTTTGTCAGAGAAATAAACTACTGAACTTTAACTGAAAATATGTCATTTTATTAATCCTCATCCATTGTATTGACTCACCAATCAACTCGGTATTTCATCGTCTTTTCTGGATAAATATTTGGTTGAAGTTACTTTGTAATGTCTCTGTTGTTTGTCCTTTCTGGAGATTTTGAGAACACTTTCAACATTATTTGTATTTTTTTAGTTTAGCTTATATAGTATAACACATGTATTTGTGTGGTTAAATATGTAACTGTTGTGGTTTAACCCCAGCCAGCAACCAAGCACCATGCAGTTGCGCAGTCGCTCACTCACCCCGCCGCCCCAGCAGTGGGATGGGGGAGAGAATCGGAAGGAAGAAGGTAAAACTTGAGGGTTGAGATAAGAACAGTTTAATAGAACAGAAAGGAAGAAACTAATAATGATAATAATAACA
>JANHGO010000072.1:55562327-55596126 GCA_024606505.1 Aquila spilogaster
TGTCCCCTCCCAACTTCTTGTGCCCCTCCAGCCTTCTTGCTGGCTGGGCATGAGAAGCTGAAAAATCCTTGACTTGGCCTAAACATTACTTAGCAACAACTGAAAACATCAGTGTGTTATCAGCATTCTTCTCATCTGAACTCAAAACATAACACTATACCAGCTACTAGCAAGAAAATTAACTCTATCCCAGCCAAAACCAGGACAATAACACATTTGAGAGGCAAAATAATTGAAAACAACCTCACTTTAATTTGTGTTGTTGTTTGCTTCCTGAGCAAGTAGGTGTACTGTGCTGTTACTGTTCCTTCATAGGAGTAATTAGCTTTATTGCTCTTGCATTCTTCCCTGTTTCTCAAAGGATTCCATCCTGCAGCAAGATAATGATCATATATGAGCATGTATTTAACTGAATTGCATTCTAGTTTGAAGTTAAGATGCAAAGAAATGAGCAGTATTAATGGTTTTTGCAATACATCAATAGCACTCTGTATGTATCAATAACTCGGTCTAAGATTTTTATAAAAGCAGTTGCATGTACAGACAGAAACCTCCTGCAAACTGCGTGGTCTTGCATGTCTAAAACCAATGGGTTTTGTTTCAAGTGCTATGAAGTCACGCTTTTCCTTGTGGGAAGAGCTATGCTATGAGTCTACAAATCACAGTTTGAGGACACACCCGTTGTTTCTACTACTTCAGATTATTTCCAGAATAATCTGTAGATGTCAACGGGAAGAGGGGGTCTGGTTTCCTTTTCATCTTTCATGTGATGATGTTTAGGAATTGATTTTCCCACACAATCTGTGGATTTGACTGGTTTTCCATCTTTCAGAAAACCTCGTTAGTCATAAACTGAAACAAATAGTTTACTTGCCTGTTACGTAAGAAGAAAGCTTTGCAATTTTTTAAGCAATTATCATCTGCTTTTATGGAAGGGTAACAGATGCATTATGCATGATGTTCCTCCTCATTTGGATGCAGCACATCACTCTCAGTCTTTCATTCACACATTGATCTCCCAAGTGCCTATCCTCTCAGGCCTCGTTTTTATTGCATTTAACATACCTTTGTTTGGCATCAAAACTCCATTTTAATAAAAGTGACAAGGTAGATTTTTCTTTTTGAACATTCCTTTTTTTTTGTGTGCCTGAACTGATTGAGTGAGGCAGGGGATGAGCGGGGGTTTGGTTTGGTTTCATTTTGCTCAGAAGAGTGGTGAAGTCTTCCCTGCTTCTTCCCTCTGTGGTCACTCTCTCTTTGGTTGCCTCACTACTCTAGACAGTTGTTATGAACATTAATAAACCCTGCCCTGAACTTTATTAATTACAGCGTGGAGGAGATCAAAGTTAAAGACGGAGGGAATGCTTTTAATGGTAAGCTGCAGTATTATTAATATAAGTACTGAAGGGTAGAACAGGCTGTTCTCAACCTAAAAAGCGCCGGTCAGACCTCGACTGCAGTTTCCCACCTCTAACTTTTCTTTCAGTGAAATCTGGGCAGGTGAAGCAACAGGAGAAGGTAACAGCTCCAGCTGAACAACTGAAATACATCCTTATATTTATTTGCTACTCTGCGTTCACTGCAAATGTGTGGGGGCGGTATTTTTAATCTTAAGATCATCTTCTGGAAGCAAATATTGGGGTAGGGACTGTGAGGGCTTACACACATCGGTTGTAGCTAGGACAGTGGGGTCCCAGCCTAAAAACTACTATTAAATGCTGCTAGTAGGTACCTGAATTATTATTCTATTGCATTCTGTGTATTTTACATAAATTATAAAAAGTGGTAGCATTTTAAGGTTTTTTGCTGGTTTATGGTTTTGTTTTTTTAAGAAAGTCTATGTTTTTGTGTAAAGCATTTCCTTTAATTTGTACTTTTTCCACTTGTACTTAAAAATTGGAAATTGTAATAAGGCACTGCAGGATCTGAGCTAGGGTGTAATAATTTACGCGTATGTTAAGCATAGTCATTAGTATAGTGCCTAGCAACACAGCAGGCATGACTTACTACACAATATTGTGTTTGCTTATTGCCTAAGTGGAAGGCAAAGCAGTTCTAACTGATTACATGTTACAGACCTCAGCTGCAATAGTCAATTTTCCCACCGTTCCTCTCACATTTTGCAGGAAAATACCGTGATAGTGTTATGAATCAATTACTAAGTAGTCATTAGGAGGAAATGCATATTGAATATATTAATCACTTCCATAATAAATTATACAACCTCACAATAAAAGAGCGCGTATGCTATTTGCAAATAGCTTATCATAAGTCTAAATTTTTTTCCTGTATTACTCAATTAAATCCATAAATAGGAGAGTAAGGTGTCGAGGAAACACCTCAGAGGACCTCAGGCGTAGCAAAACCACTGGGCTGAAAAATCCCGGCAGCCTGGGAAGCAGAAGCTGCAGACTGAAGCACGGAGAAGTCACGGTGCCCAAGAAACTCAGATCCACGCGTGCCCACCTCTACAGGTCACCTTAGGGGATTACAGGCTAACTGGGGTGGGCTGGGCCCTGGCGGGGGTCGGTGGCTGTGCGGGGCTCGTCAAGGGGTGCTTCGCCGAGGGGATGGCATCAACTGGTCTTCACTGGGGTGTGGAGCGGCGGCGAGGTTAGGATTTGTCCTGTGCTGTGTCCGTTTAAAGGACTGTTGGTTCAAAGTCTGCCTGCGCCTCCTCTCCACCTTACTAAGGCAGATCCTGTCAGGGAGAACTTTCTGTTCTTTTTTTTTTAACCTCTTCATTTGTTTTTACGTTTCCTGAAACAGCATCGCTGTGCGCAGTGAAGGCATTTTTCCTCAGGAAATGTATCTTAAATTCGAAATATGTCAGCTTTCCACTTTTCTCTATTGTCCAGTATGTGTTCAAAAAAGACCTCCTACTTGTATTTTCTTTTTCATATTAGTGGCTGAAAATTTTGAGGAAACAAATTGGGAAATACATAAAACCTTAGACTGCTATACACTTAAGAAAGCATACATTTAATAAAGACCTGTAATGCATTTGATTGTTATGGACTTGGGGAGTTAAAGCTGTTAATAGCTTTCTCATTTAGAAACACACAAAAGAAACAAAAACCCGTAAATGGTGCTTTGCGAAAAGTTGCCCAATTGACATAGAATGTGGGGAAGTAATTGCTTGGGAAATGTCATACAGCATGGCACTAATGCACCCTTATATATTACTGTATATAGTATCAAAATAATAATTTCACAGCCTGACGTCCATGACATTTCAAAGTCCTTGAATAAATTCCTTTAATATTTAAAATCAGTAACACATGCTTATCACCTTTTTCATATTCTTCTTCGTATTCCTCCCTCTCAGAATAAAGGGAAAATGAATTATTTTCTTAGTTGAACAGTTTTTCTGTTGTTTCTGACAGTACGAATGACAATAAGTTGTACAAATTATATGGAAGCATAAAATACATCTTACAAAGTGCATGATTGAATGCACATTTCATTTTGGGGTAGGTAGGCACATATCGGGCTGTGGATACCTCACTGAATCCAGTAAGATAACTTGAACCTGCTATTCAGTAATGTAAATGAAGCTTTGAGAAACTCGAGAGTATGTTCAAAAAAAGGCAGTCTGGAAAATGTAACATTTACTATGTACCTCTGAATGCCTCCTCGGGAACTACAGAATATCATCCCGTAATGTTTCTCTGTTACGCTGGGTTATACGTGTTGTAGAGCTTCCCGGAGCAGAGACAGCCGTTTAATCCGAATTAGGGCAGAGAGCGCTGTGGCACGCTGCTGCTGCGACTTGCCGCTATCGTGCTGGAGCCCAGACCGAAGTCCGGGCTGAGCCCGGTCGTGTCGTCTTCGAGTGGTGCCAACCTGCACGTGGAGGTGGGGCAGGTGGTTCTTTGTCACTCCCCAAAACCACGGGTGCAATACAACGGGGGGGGGGACTTGTCTGGCTCCTTCCAAATCTATGGAAATATATGCTTTGGGAGAGCCCAGAATCTTTCAGTGGGCCCTCAGGAGCTTTTCTGGCGGTGGCAGCTTCGGCCATTGCTCCCCTGGTAGGAAGAGGAGGTCGGGAAGGACTCCGTTGGGGCAACCGAGCCTGGGATCTGCTCCTCCAAAGGGGTCGGCTTGAGTTGGTGAAAGCTGGATGAACCAAAGCACTGGAGCGTGAATAAAAAGTTTATTGCTTGACATGAAGCAGTTTCTGTATATGTAAGCAGGTTTTAGGTTTGTAGCAGGCGTGCCAGAGACTGCTGAAATCAGTGGGGCAAAGGATTCAAGCCATGCTTAATTTAAGTATAACCCTTCCTAATAAAACCTAATATTTATGTGCTAGTGAACAGAATAGTTCACCTTCATCAGGGCCCTTCTGTTAAATGTGCATTTTATTTAAAGTGTATTTTTAAAATAAAAATTTTAAAATAGGGTAGTGAATGGTCGATGGCACCTTTTCTCACATTATTACTTAAGGTAGAGAAGCAAACTTCTAAGTGCCTATGGATGCATGAAAAATATTACTTTCACTCATATATAAGGATTGACATGACATTTCTTTAAACTGCAGAACTTCAGAAGCTCAGCTGAAATTCAATGGCTTATGTGGGGTGCCATAAACATGAAACTGCTATACGTGACACCTCTAAACTTTCAGCAATAAGCCACGAAGGATTGTGAGAACAGAGGAACAGGGGAGATCTGCTGGCTGGAGCCTCTTTATGTGCAGAACATTTCATTTAAGAGACTGTTACGATTGTCCACCGTTGTACCATTTGGAGTATTTTCTCATGTGCCTCATTTCTGCGTGCTTTTTCATGTCAGTTAATGCTTTTCCAGGAGACCTGTCCTTGAAATACAGATGGCTTATGAATCCTTCTGGGTCTTATAGGAACATTCCGGTTCCTGGGTCTTATAGTCTGGTCCTTCCCGCGTCTGATAATTGGATGCTATCATACTGAAAATGTTTAATGTGGGAGGATTCACAAAACTTATTTTCGACACTCTGCTTTGCCAATGCGCACACGTACATCAGGGCCACAGACCATGTGCAAATGCCCCCAAAATATATTTCTTTCTCACAAAATGATAGTTTCCACTGCTTCAGGAAGAATGAAAAGCTCTTCTGAATGCCAAACTATACATGAAGCAGGGTGAAAAAAAGTCTCAGTACTCAGAAATTCAGTTCTTAAAAGTTCATTTCTTAATACATGAAATACGGTACAAATCCTATAACTATTAATATAGTAGCACAAATAACCACGATGCTGTCTCCTTTGAAATTTGTGTAAATCCAGCAGCATTTTAGATATCTGTGGATTTATCATTAATTTCAGTTTTTGATGGATGAAGCGTAATGGGATTTCGTTACAAAACACCAAATGGATAATAGGACGCAAAAAGCATGTCTATACTTCCTTTTGTTTTAATCTAAGCAGTCATGCATTATTCAAGGTGAAAACCTGCTGTATTAATCTAGAAAGCACAAAGCACAGCTAATACTGATTCTTTGTCTCTTGCAAGGGAGGGAATAACATTTTAACGTGTTTAATTCATGCTACTTTATAAACCATGTGACCTATATGTCCCAGTAATTTGGTTTTCTTCTTCTTAAAAAAAAAAATCTTGCTAATGAACCGCTGTGAATAAATGAGGGAGAACAGACAACATTTTCAGGGCTGGTTTAAAAAAAAAAACACCCAAAGCCCATGTCTAACAAAGGAGCCGCACGTGGTCCTTGCTAGAATCATTCACCTAGACTGCCAGGAAAGGAGTTCCTTTTTCTTAAGAGTGGTTGTAGGAAAGGATGGTCTTTTCAGCTGTGATGAAGTCAGCAGATAATATGAATGCTGAAATCTCAGGTCCTGGAAAATCAAATTGAAGGTTATTTCCAAGAACAGTTTTCTGTTGCTTTAAGAATTCTTTCTATATTAGCAAAGAAATTTTGTTAATAAATAGCCCAATATTCTAACATACTGTTGGTAATTTTTTTATATTCTGCTTGCTAATGAGGCTTTTCAAATGCTTCTTTATATTATTGAAATGGCGTTTATTTATATAATTGAGTTGTCACTTTCCAACGTTTGGGGATATCTTTGAGAAAAGAATAGAATTGATAAATACTAAATACAAAATACTTTCAGAGATGCTTTTGCCTGCAACAAGCTGGTGTGAATTTGAATTCTGTCCCCAAACTTTGTCTAAGAAAAGCCAAGAAAAGTTAATTTAGTGTGCCCATGAAAATGCTAGATTACATAAGAGGACAGGAGCCAGGTTTGTAGTATAAACAAATGCCTAGTGTAAAATTCACTGCACAGGAGTGGGTCGTTAAAGTTGTGAGTAAAACTTCTTAACTTGGAGGTAAAAAGAGCTAAGATGTATCATACAGTGATGGGGAGCGCTGAAAGCATACCTTGCTGTGAAAGGTGTATTGCAGACAAATATACTGATATTTGCTATATATACCACGTATATTGTTATATACATACATACATACATACAGTACTTTTGGGCAAGCACCAAAGAGACATTTGAAGTGGGTATGGGACAAGTCAAGATGTAGAATATTCAAAGTGGCAATATTAAAGTCTGAAACATGGAGGTAGGTGAATGCCCAAATTAACAAAAGTTGTGTGCTCATAGGCTACTGTTTTATGAACACTAGGAAGTGAATCGTGTATCTTATTATCTAATAACATCCCATTTTTTATTGAATGGTAAGTGTATCATGAGAGCTGGAGGAGGTTGTTGGATAGATAATGTTTCCTAAAAAGATACAATGGCTTTGGTGGGTTTGAGACAGGGGCTGGGCTGGACAAATAAGTGTACAGGGCTGTGCAGGCTACAATCAGAGCTAATATCTGTTCCTTTTTGGGAAAAAAAAAGATAATAAATAAAATTAGGGATTCCTTCTCTTGGGAAATTAGACTCTCCAGGATATTCTGACACTTTCTTACTTTGCCACATATTTTTCCTCCCAGTGCTCACAGACGGCAGAAGGTTTGCGAGCCCCGTGATGCTCCCCAGTACACGCCATGCTCAGAAGATGGTAGGAGCAGCACCTCTGCTCCAGCTCCTGGGGAGAGGTTGTTCCTCTGCCTTTGAACAAGGGTGGGGTGTACCTCATCCATTATTTAGAGAATAAATTCTTGAAGTTTTCTTCAGAAGAAGGCTATGTGCTTTTGGGGGAGAGAAGGGATGAAAAGGATGAGTTCTTGTTGTAACTAACAGCAAGACTTTCATGGAAATGGGATCTTGATGGATTTAAAAAAAGAAAAGGAAAGAAAAAAAAGACTATTTTAAAGTAGCAAAATAATATGAACGGATGTATGAATGCATACTTATGTGTTTCAGAGCGGTATCCTAGTTCACCAAAAATGGGGATAGCTCTCAGCTCTGGGAACTTGAGCAAAAAATAAAACCACTAACAAAAAGCCCTTGAGCTCAATGTATCTTACAGAATAAAAATCTTAAATTGACTCTTTTTATAAGCTAAGAGAATAGAACAACACATTGGTATACAGCTGTAGAAATAAGCTCAAGTACGTTTTTTCTGTGTTTGGACTGCCTGGTCAGTATTCATCTCCTCATGAGACAAAGTGAACGGTCTCTGAGTTGCCTGGATTTGCTTAGGGAAATCATGGCAATTGGGAAGCTACATCGAGATGGTATGGGTGGTACCTTGACTCTGTTGGGAGTTGACAGCAAAAGTTTGAGCAAATGGGATTTAACTTAATGGTTCTCTATGGCTTCCTGTGCAATACCTCCTCCACTGAATTAAGTATAGACCAGAAGTGAACAGAAACCATGTGAAAAAGGCAGCTAGGCAGTAACAGGAAATTTGTGAAGAACTCTTAAGGACATTTATGATAATGAATGTTTAAACCTGGTGTTCAGGAGTCGCTTCAAGTTTCATTGTACTAAAGAGCAGTGGTGAATATTTGTCTAGATCTAGGAGATCACAGGTAAGTATTTCATGTTAATTCTGCAAACAAAATGTAACGTCTCATTAATTTTTTCTATGCCTGATGTTTTCGATTCTGGCTGGTTTAGATACAGATCAAATTGTTATTTCAATTGTATCTGTTCTCTTTTTCCTACAGATGCACACTAAATAAGATTAATTAAAAAAAAACAACAGGAGGGCAAGGGAAACACCAAAGCATGAAATTTTGATGCTCTTCTCTCTCATTTTTCAAGGAATTTTTGATGTTTTTTGACCACGACTGTGCAGCAGTGTTTGCGCAGCAAATAATAACTGATAAAAGTTATGTGCATGTTAGTTATTATTACACAATATCAACTATGAAAAATATTATTTGCTGAAACATCTCTTCTGTGGGTACAGTATAGAAAGTTTGTGATTTATCTGAGAGTACGTGGTATGTGTTTAAAATTTGTGCACACGTGTATGTATATGTACTTAAAAGTACTATGGAGGCCAGTTATTTTTAACGTCTTGATTTCAAGCTCTATATAATTTGGTTCTTCTCAGAATAATAAAGGAAAAGAAAGATGAAAAAAGAAAATGAAAGATTTCATAGGCTTTTATCTTAGCTGTCATTTCAGGAAGTTCTTATGTAGTGTGTACAAAAAATAAAAAGGCAAAAAAGCAAAATACAGTGCAAAAATGAGTTGTGCCATGAGTGGTAAGTGGAATCAGAGTATATAGTGAGGAGAAAAAGAAAATATCTTTGATATGCCTTGCTTCACATTAATAATTGATGAAGATTGCATAAATTGATTCTGTTAACTCTTCTTTTCTTGACTTTGATGTATAATTCATGGTTTAAAAAATACAAAACACCCAAGAAAACTTGTTTTTCAGAGGATCTTGCAATACTTCTTGAAGGGTTTGTGTTTGGAGATTAGATTTATTGTTATGATTAGAGGTATGAAAAGCTGCCTAATTTAGAACTCAAGTATAAAGAAAATGAATGGGATAATCAGGAAAATCTGAAGTGTCCTCTTTCCTTTTTACACTCCCCTTTTCAAAACTGGAATCAAAATTATGGAAAATGCCTATGCTGTAAAATGACCTATAACTGCTTTATCATGTGAAGTCACTTGATTTAATTTGTTTTCATTTAACAGTGAAAATATGAGAGTCTGTCACGGATCAGAAAAGCTTGATAGAACCTGGCAAGAGACTATTGTGATTTTGAGAGGTGGATATAACAATGCTTATATACAGGCATTTTTTGTTTTATTTTGCTGTAGATATTAGGTTTTTCTTCTCTTTATGATGCACTTAGCTCTGTGAAAAGAAAGTTCTAAATGCTTCAATAAACCTGTTTTTTTCTTTTCTACAAGCTGATGAAAACAGACACAGTCCCAAATCAGTTGTTGTAACGTTCTGGCTGTCAAGTGATCAGGTCACTTTAATGCTTTTTCCAGACAATATACCTTCATTTAGTATATTTTTCCTGGAATTTAACAAGATACAAATAAGTGGCTCTGTGGAAGAAAATAATCTAGGAGGGAGAAGAAATAGTAGGCAGCAGATATCTGTGCTACCTTGCTGTAAGTGCTTAGCTGGCGTTAAGTCATGCGCGCAACAGCTCTCTGAGGTGTATTGCTGGAGGTGTTATCTCCACTTACAGAATTTCTCATTTGACCATCAGCACTGCTTTTGCTAGGATCTCAGGGGAGGAATAAAGAAAAAAAAAAGCTGAAGAACCTATCTAATGTGCTGCATCTGTGTGCATGCTACTAAAACTCACCTCCAATGAGACTTTTGTGAAATTTTACTCATAGAGGCTGACATCTATGTTCATTGGGGTTTTTTCTTAGGGAGGACATGACCTGTGTAGCGGTATTGTTATGACTGGTTGATGCAGTAAATTGCTTGGCAAGTGTGGAAATACTGAACTTTTTGCTGTTGTGGCGTTTTATGCTCAAGTCAGATACACATCAGATAAATACACTGTTAATTACCAGTGGAACAACCCAAGGCTCCTTTTGGTTTTCTAGTACCAGTAGTATTGTCAGAGATCAGAAAATAGTACTGGGCAATAGGAAGAACGTAAACAAACCTTTACGGTGAGGCTGTGAGTTATTTAGAATACGAAACAAATTCAAGAGGACCAAAACCACTTCTGCCTGCTAAGCCAGCACTTGCTTGCAGCCCTGCAGCCCGTGGTGCAGCCGCCTGCCCGGGCTGTCCCAGCTGGGGCAGCCCCAGAAGGGTTCCCCCCTTGGCAGCACTCCGGGGACACCCAGGTTTTGGAGAGGAGCTCAAGTTGGAGTGTACAGTTGACGCAGATAGAAAATTATATGAACAGAGTTTTGGAGCCGGGGTTTTGGACTTTGTGGATTACTTGCAGCCCGCTCAAGAGCACGTGAGTAGCTGCTTCTGCCTCATTTTTCATTTCCCTGTCTCACAGCAGCTCAATGAGGAGGGAAGTATAACCTCCATTTTGAAAGTTACTTTTTTATTGCACAGGAATTATGCTGCTATTTAGGGATAGAAATACCCTTTTCTATCCTCCTTATGGACTTGGGCAATCATCGTGTGTCCTATTTAGGCCAGCTTTTCTAATGCCTTGAGCGGTACCAAAGAGCAGGCAGAAGGGAAGGGTGGCCCCAGTCTTGTTTGATATGCTTTAGAAGTAACATCTATGCTATGAATCAGAAAAAGACAAGTTCAAACTGCTTTTAATAGCTTTGCTGTAATTAGATACTGATAACAATAGCTGAGAAAGTATCATATGCTTTCTGTGCATATGGTTGCAGGAAACCACTTCTGCACAGAGCAGTCTATAGGATAAGAACATAGGGTAGCCTGAATGGTTGTAGCGTAGCCTGAACAGTCATGGCAGAGACCTTGAAAACACAGACATACGAAGAAAAGAGTTCCTCACACCAGAGGACCACGTATTGATCAGTATGAAGGCAACCTGGAGAGGACCCGGTTTTAGAGAATTGCAAAACCAATACACAAGGTTTAATTGCATTGATGAAGCTATTAGTGTGCTGTCTTGAAGGTGTGTATCTTGAAAAATGGCAAGAATAAAAGGAATCCCTCACTGAAGGAAATTGCATATCTTAATTGATGATAAGGAGAAACTCAACCCTTCTATTAAGTCATTTGCCAAGGACTGCTTGGAGGCACATGAGTTAAATATGTGTAGCCCTATATATAAGTCTCTGAAAACTGTTCATAACTAATACCACAGATGAAATTGTCTTTAGATTG
The DNA here is from genome assembly GCA_024606505.1 of Aquila spilogaster. NCBI lineage: Eukaryota > Metazoa > Chordata > Aves > Accipitriformes > Accipitridae > Aquila > Aquila spilogaster. The sequence continues at coordinate 55,573,498 of JANHGO010000072.1, forward strand.
TATTTGTAAGGCCATTAAAAAAAAAAACCCAAACAATGATTGCTGATGCTATGCATTAGAATCAGGTTGTCCTACAGCCTGTGCTGTACAGGTATGTGCATAGGTATTGTCTGCTATCATTAAAAGCAACGGTAGTTTAGTATCTGGTCTAAGGTTTTGCTGATTGTGTTAAACTGGTCTGGTATCCCACTGTTAAATCTGGATGCAACATCTCATTGGAGTAGAGCGTATTTATGTATCATCAGAAAGGTCCTTTGTGTATTAATTATTTCAGTTTCTTTTGTGAATATTTCTTCTGTCTGAATAACCTGCCAGGAGTATACTCATGATGAATATCCATTTTCCCCAACTGAGCCCACTAGCAAAAATATCAAGGTTTTACTGTAATTAGTTCTTTTTCAGTTTTGTGTATAATCTTTTGATTACATTTCTTATTACATTTTGGTACAGATAATTAATACTATATCCTGTAATGTGATTTCCTATAAAAACAGGGAGTATGCATTCCTTTTATTTAAGACTGCAGTGTACAACAGTAATTGAATTTTATAGACCAGAGGCTTAAAAAGAGTGCTGTTTCTTGATTGTAAAAGAGTGTTGCTTTCCCAGTTTCAAGGTGTGAGTTGCTTGCCAGGAATATGCTTTTGTCGGGCTGTAAGCCCACATGAACCCTGGGGAATCTCAGCTCAAGTGTCGGTGGAGGTGACAGAGACTGGCGGGATGTGAACTTGGCATCCTTTTCCCCTTCCCTCTTCATGCAATACTGCAAACAAGCTCCCAGCATCGGTGGGACTTCCACTCTCTCATGAAAAGGACCTCTGTGCTTGACACTCTCGGGGTGTTTTCCCAGTAGTCAGAGCTCTGTCATGGTTTTCCTCTAGACACAAACAGTTTCTTGGTCTTTCTGTTGGGCATGCTTGGCCCGTGAGCTCGTTAGATGTTGATTTCCTCCAGGTTCTTTGCCTCTCTAATTCCTTTGTCTTTGGGAACCACGCGTGGTGGAATCTAGTCTAGGGAGCAGGCGTCTTCATGAGTAGAGTATTTCAACTATAACATGACATAAGAAACTTTCGGCTGGAGAATGTCGCAAGGATCAGAGTGAAAGATGGCGTAGTCATTTGTCTTGCAAAACGAACTCTTAAAATCTGTTAACTCCACTTGGCTTTTCAGGTAAGTTCAGTTCAGCTTGTGGCTTGACTTCCTTTGATTTCTCTTGGTTTTTCTCATATCTTTTAACAAATCTTTCAAAAAAAAATTTCCATTTTCAGTCGATCAGTTTTCTTATACTTTTTGTACTTGCTTTTTTCTGTTCCTGTTACTCAAAAGAATCCTAATTCAGGTTTAATATCTGAAATTCAGACCGATTCTCAACCTGGCATCCACTGATATATTCATGCCCTGGCTTCCAATAAAAAACAACTATGTACACTATGTATTCTCTCAATTCGTATCTAATTTCCTTTATTTCTCCATTTTTAATGGATTGATAAGAATGCAAACCAACTGCTTTGATATCTAGATGGTGATAATTTCTACTGCATCAGGCACAATACTGGCAAAAACTCAGCCTTCAGAAGGCTATTAAACAGCATTTGAGATATGTCGTGCCCTTGGTTCAGCTGTGGAATGAGAGAAAACAGTTATTTGCACAGAGTGAAAGGAACTGCAGAGTTGTGTCAATCGCAAACAAAATTCACAGTATATTGAAACATTACAAAGCCTTTTGGTTCCCAAAGTGCTCATGGTTATCTGCTCTATTACATAACTTTAATCTGAGCCGCTTCAGAAAGCAAAAAGGCTCTCTTTTTTGGCATTAAGCTATCTGCAGTACTGCGACTGACATTTTGAAAAGTAAATGGTAAGTCTGAGTATCTGAGAAGTCAGTTTAAGATGTCTTAAAAAGGCTTTAAGAAGTTAAGTGCCTGCCATCTGAAAAGTAGTCCTTTTTGAGGCCTCTAAACTTGAACATCCAAAATCGTTAGCTGTTCCTGAAAACTTTGCTCACCCAATACCTGCATTGCATTTTTGCAAGGTGTCCCGTGCTTTAAGCTATTCCTAGGCCAAGTAGGACAATAAGTATACATGAAACAGACAAATTATGGAAGACAAAACGGCACTATAGGGTACGAATGAGTTGTGTGAATTTTCAAAATATTGCTACATGCATAACAAATAATTTCTCTTGCTTCTGGTTTAGTGTTGCCTTCCAATGGATGGCAATACAGCTCACAGAATTTGTTCATGGCCAGTCCTTTTTTAGGGATTTTATTCTTGTATGTGATGGTTTTCCATAAGGTTTTGGTTTTGTGTAAGCATGTACTTATTAGGGAGAATTAGAAACTTATTGGATTAGGAATTGGGTTGTGCTCAAATAAATATTGGCCTCAGAGGAGAGGCGTAGGAAATCTCAATTGCCTTTTTTTAAACCTTTGTAGAAATGCCAGTAGAGACAATTAGGGTTGGAGAAGCTAATAAATAAATTGAGCTGTGAATTTATTTATATTTGTTAGTAACACCCACCTCTATGAAAATGTTATCAGAGGATCTGGCTGAAGGGCTTGACAGAAGGAGTTACAGGTAAATAGGCAAAGTCAGTGTTAATAAATACCCAAGATCAGATACTAATCACTGAGGAGTTTTTAAGTAACTCAAAGATGAAGCAGCTCAGATAAATTGCCAGTTGTGATGTGAAGCTTTCATGTAAAACTTCGGTACCTCTCGCTGATGCCAGGACTCCGGGGGAGAGCTGGGAGCTGCCGCCAGGTAAAGCTGAAGACTGTATGGGAAAAATGAGAAGAAACGGTAGCAAACAGTGACTGGGGGAACACAGGACTAAATACAGTACACCAGGGAAGAGTCTTTTTAAAGGGAATTCATGCTTGGCAAACCTGATTTGATCTATTTGATGCAGCTTGCTAGGATTTCCAGAAGGCACTAGACAGTTCCCCTTAATCAAAGGCTCTTGGGGAAATGAAGCTGCCCTGGGAAGCAGGGAAGATCCTTGCAGCTGTGGGTAGTTGCTTAAAGAACAACATGCCCCTGCCCTTTGTTTGCTTAAAGTATTAACTCTAATTAGGGGAAAATAATATGTCAGGTAGATAAAATACATAAAAGGTATTTGTAAAGTGATGGTAGTAAGGGATGTTGTCCGCTGCTTTCTGCTGAAGTAAGCTTGTGATTTTCTGAAATTATTTCAGTGACTGGCCAGAGATGAACCTTACAAAACTAACAAGCATTCGGCTGCGTCACTCTAATCTACCTCTGACCTGACAGTCAACAGATTTAAATCTCTTGCCCATCTCTGGTCTGTACCACTCGTTCCCTCTTCGTTGACAGAATTCAGGGAACCTGCCTGAGTCAGTACCCCTGACTTGTTAGTGAGATGCCCAACATAAAACTCTTTCAGAAACCCAAAACTAGCTATCCTAATGCCCTGGAAATGTGAGTTCTTTCAGAGCACGCTGTCCTGGCTTCAGGAAAATTTGGCTTAGTCCACCTTTGCTGCTTTGCTGCTGTGCTAACCAGCCAACTGACCAGAAAAATTGGCTCCATTGTTTTATAGCTATTCCTTAATTCCTTAAGACTCAGTCAAATAGCTGTGTGGTTTTGAAAAGCTGAAACATAACCAAACGGAGGGAAAAACTTTGAGACAGATAGTGCATGTCCAAGGGATTATCTGAAAGGGAGATTAAAAAGGGAGACATAAAATACAGCATTAAACATCCAGATCAGAGCATGGAGGGAACAGGAGAAAAGCTGCTTCAGATCAGCCTGGTGAGAGGAAGGAAATAAACTTGAATTTTTGTAAACTTCGTTTGAATTGAAAATGGTTTGAAATGGATATTTGAGACATACTTTACAATACCCAGTGTGCTCTTAAGTGTTTTCAACTTGCTTATTTTGAAAATTCTTCTGACTATACCTTTGCATCTTAACCTGTGAGGTTGGTTTTGTTCAGTTTTAATGTTTCTCTGACAGATGAAATCTGTGAGCTTTTCAAAGTCAAAAGCCAATTTTAGAAAGCTGTTTTTCTGTATCCCTGAACATTTCTGAAAAATACAGCGAATGTATTTACAGTTCCTACAAGTAGAACTAGAAAATTCTGGCTAGATGTTTCAATTATGCTACAGGCATTTGTTCTCTTACTGGATTTACTTTAGAGGTTCAAGCATCAAAACTCAGGTACAGACCTAGGCTCCTGACAACTTTGTGATGGTATATTTAGAAGTAGGGCTATTTTTTTAATTGTTTCATTACAAGCAGTCATTTTTATTAGGAGAGTGCCCAGAGGTCAATCAAAAATGGAGCCGTGCTGTGATAGCCATGGGAGAAATACAAAATACCAGATGATTTGTGTCTCAAATTTCATTGTACTTCCAATCAGAGTAGACACTACTGAGGGCCTTATTATACTGGGGAAATATTTAATCTTTGTGCTTTCAGTATATTTTTTAGTAATGGAACTGGCCTCAGTTTTGGCCAGTATTCCTTGTCCATAATTAACTGCAAGAATACAATGTTTTCTCACTATATTTTATCACTCATTCATCCATTTACTTCCTAGACAACATAGCACAAGTATCCTGTTTGTTTTGATCAAGACTGTTTTGTTTTGCTTTGTTTTTTTCTTTGTTTGTTGGCTTTGGCTTTTTTTTGTTTTGTTTTGTTTTTACAAATGCCAGAGTCTCCCTAATCCTTGTGTCACTTCTGCGTCACTCAGAAATGTTTTGAGTAACGGAACAAAACCATGCGTATGGTTATTTCTCAGTGTGTTTAGCAGTGGCCTTGGTAATGGTTACACCTTTCTTAGCAAATCCATACAGTAGCATGTAACTCAAGAGCAACATCGTGTTTGAAATTAATTTCAATAACAACTTAGGCTTTTTCATTACTTTTTTAACTTGTCTCTCAATGGCAGAGACGATTCTAAATACCTTTTTAAGGTTGTGCAGTTACACTTTGGAATTGCATCATATTAAATAAGGTTTTGACTAGTTATAAACCAAAGCATCAGAAATGTTTGCATTAAATTGTACAAAGAAAAGGAAAAAAGACATAAATTGTTATAGGAATTTATATTAGTATTTTGTTCCTAGATAGGACTTTTTATTTAAAATTATTGAATATGTTATTTGTCTCTCTTGTGAATCTGAAGTTTCAAAAATTCCAGCTAAATACAATACATAATTATCTGAGGTGAAAAGACAGATACTTTTTGAGTGTTGGTGAGATCTTGCTTTCAAGATTTTCTCAGATATTAGTACTGAGAACTTGCATTTATACTGAAGTTCGCTTGACGTTTATTTTCAGACTTTGTAAAACTTAGATAATTAGGACCTGCATAAGGTCCCTCAAATCATGTTCATGTTCAAAACCATGCTGTGGACAAGAATCTAGCTTCGGTTACAAATAGTTGTAACCAAAATAACGCCAATGAAATGAACGTGTATTGTTGGTAGTAGTCATGTGTAGCTGCACGTACCTAGGAAGAAAAAAGAGATTTGTATTCTTTGACAATTTTCTCAACTTGTTAAATGCCTGTTCAGATACAATCGATGAGATGGAAAATCAAGTTTAGTGTTGGAGACATCCTGCCATGACAGAACAAATTTTCCTAGTAATTTAATCAAAGGATTGTTCTGGGTTTATATGGGTGCATCTAAAGGGAAAAAATTATGACATTTCTAAGATTTACTTTTGAATAATTCAAGAAAGGTGAATGTCACCCTGAGAACTGAATTCTAACTCCATGATGTCTGATTTTTTGGAAAGTCCCGAATTCGCAGTATTGTGCCGGAGTGGGAGCCAAACGTCATCACTTAATTCTATGCGGGTGTTTATCCTTTTGGATGAGTGAGTCCCTGAAGTCTGTAAGTAGCAGAGATGCCGGGCCGGTGGGCACAGTACAGGGCTTGCGTGACCACGGGGCGACCTGATGACACCCTTCCCGGGACAGAGCAGGGCTCTCGTGGCCCCCAGCACCGCGGGGAGGGAGAGTTTGTACTGGGATTCCCCTCCTTGGTGGGACACCAGCCATAGCTGTTCGGGTGGCTGTACTCTCTGCGGGCTCTCCTCCTCCTTTTTCTGCGGGAAGGAGTTGGTTGAGCGGAGCGGTTGTGACTTTTACCGTACGCCTTGACCCGTGAGTTATGTTTATTTTAATGGTATTGTAGAAATCCAAATGGTGAAAACGTGACATAAACAGGGCAGGCTATATTAGCTCTACTTTTGCTTCGTTTTGGAGAAGTGCATCACTACTTCAGTGCAGCTGATCTTAAAGGACTAATCCAATCTCAGCTATTACTTCAGGGGAGGCTGTGGGAGAAAAGTGAAATCCTGGTTTGAAGGTGGAGTTGAGAGGATGCAATCACCATTTGAGTCAATGGGAACTATAAGGAGCCGGCCAGACTGAGATGAGATAGAGAGTGACTTTTTCAGATTTAGAGGAATTTGTTGATGGAAAGGTACTTGGCGTAAGGAATTCCCGCGCTGGAGGCTCTGTATGCCATCCACTAGATGGGATTTCTTCTCGGGGATGAGGAGAGCTTTTAAAATTATTTTTGGCAACAAAAATAACTGCAGAATTGGTCATGAAAGGATGGTAGTAAAAGAAAAATGCATGAAAAAACCCCAAAGGGATAACTGTTGTTGAAACTGTGGGAAGCTCTTCTACCTTTCTGTTTGTTTAAAAAATGCAACAACCTAATTCGTATGTATGGAAAAGCTAGGAATGCATAGATTCCCACAAAGGTGCAGGACATATTTCAGTCCTTTGGAATTGCCTTTCTGAGAACGTGTTTATTTATTTTATTTTGTCTACAGGCAAAGGAAGGTACTCCCTATAGCAGGTAATCCTGCAGAAATATGATCATCAAAGTATTGCTTATGTTGATTCCTGCTGAGAAATTACAGGGGAAATAGGCTCAGAACTTGCCTAAGTGAGTTTTGCTACTGAAACACATTTAGATGGAAGTGTGGATCTCATAAGATGTAATCAGTTTGCCTTCTGGTGTCATGGTTATGTTTGCAGCAGGATTATAGCTTTGCGATTGCTGTATCTGTTAGGGAACAGATATAAAAAGCATTTGAATGTAATTTGAAGAAACACTTAAGACTCCTGGGGTAAAATCTGTTTTCGGTTGCTAAGTCAAATTGTTAGTAGTAGCGTTGAGTAAATTTTATATTTAAATTTTGATTCCTCATTTAAGAGAAATTAAAATAATAAATCTTGACTGCAAAGTATGGTACGAACACTGGAATATGATTCTAAAAATAATAAAGCATTGTATGTTTCCTTCCTCGTCTACGTTATGTTTGTTAAATTTTGAAAGTGGTCCAAATCTGGGCTTTCTCCAACAGGATGAGAGGGAGACTGCATAATTTTCAGCTGAGTTTAAGAGTAATGTAGCAAAGAAGGTACTGATATAGATGCTAGATACTTAGCTTAAGATTTCTCTGCTGTAAGCTGTAATCACTGAATTTCACAAATATCATAGGATATTCAGGAGAATGAAAAACTCAAGGCATAAATTATATGAACCTCCATCATAAATCTGAAAGCCAAAATAACGACATTTTCTGAAAAAAACAATTACTGTTGTAGAGGAAAGTATTTCCAGTGTTCTAGAAGAAAATGTTTAAAAAACTTCCACCACTTTAATAGTCCATATTTTATTTTGTACACTTAAAAATCAATTATACAAAGTTTTATTATTTAAACAGCTGCATAAAACTCTCTCTTTTTTTTTTTTAGTTTTCACTAGTTGCATTGTCTTTGTTTATGGGTAAAAAAAGGACATATTTCTGTACTTTGTATTTTAAGTTAATTATTCAGGCTTATGTTAATAAGGAGGTTAGCATTTCATAGAAAGCATGACTCTTGTCAGTGTGTTGTTATAATAACTGTCATCTGGCTAAAACTAGATATCCTGCCATTAGTTTAGAAATGGATTTATGGATGTCAGATTTGGGATTTTTCAACTGTAAACACATAGCGGGGGCGGGGGGCAGGAGGGATTGTCTTTGCTTTTCTGACCCCAGACAACTTTAGGAGCTCATATTCCCCAAAAGTGGCTGGACCAAAAATAGATCCAAAGTTGTCAAACCTTTCTTTTTCTTTACTTGCCCATCTTTTGTAAGGGTTGGTTTTTGTTTGTTTGTTTGTTTGTTTGTTTGTTTTCCCTGTATATGTGTTGTTGGAAAAAAAAAAGAAAAAAGTCAGACTGGTAGTTTAAAAAATATTGCTTGTGCTTTGTTATTAACACCTGAGTTTTTAAACTACACAGCACCTTTCTCTCATTTTGAAGATCAATAAATTCGCACTGAAACATGAAAAATTACCAAGTTAAAGCATGATGAAGAGCCTGAGACATGGTTTTAGCTATCAAGATAAATCAATGAAGTGGATTAATGCTTCTATGTCATCTGCTTTTTGTTTGAGTATGTGGTTGGGGATTTTTTTGGGTTGGTTGTTTGGTTTTGTTTTTTTTTTTTTAAACCTGTTAGTACTTTTAAATGTATTACTTTTGGCAGGAAATACATATTAAAAAAAAAAAGATATTCTGGTTAGTTCTGGTAAAATGTAATTTTTCTTCTTATAAAGGTGTGAGCATGTCTGGTCACCAAAGCACCTAGAGATATCAAAATAGTGACTGTATAAATCCTAGGACTAACTTCCCTTAATCAATCTTGATTTGTCTCCTTGTTCTTGTTTTTCTCTGAATGAAATACTTCTTGCCAAGATCTTCATCTCCCTAATCTCAACTAGATTTTCCCCATGGCAAATGAATTGTGTATTTCATGTTTTAGTAAATTGGCACTCTCGTTTCAGAGCCCATCAGTTTTTGGTGCATTTAAGATACAGTTTGTGGGAGAGGTATTAGGTTTTAAATGGGAATAAACTTTAGTCTCTGGAATGACAGGCTAATAAACATTCATTATTATGTGATTAATGGTTCAGTGACATGAAGACGTCTTTGATATTTACTGTTAAAAGTGCATGGTCATTCTTTTTTGTCCTCCCAGTGCCAGAACTAGGAAGTAGAAATTGATCCTGTGGCATTTTCTGGGAATAATTTCTTTATCGAAACAGGTGAATCCTAATTCCTTCAGGATATTCTCTAAAGAAGTTGCCTTCTGGCTCGTTTCAGAAAATTGGCTGTGATTTCTTCTGTTGAGTAATCTACTAACAGCAAAATACCTAATTTTCTTCTCAGCCATGACCTTCTGTGTGTTTGGCTTTTTTTGTTTTGGTTTGGGTTTTTTGAGTAGATCTTCAGTGCTTAATCCCAGCCTAGTTCTGAGCTTTCCCTGTGGCAATGTTTTGGGCATGATTTCATCAATGGTCCTTGCCTGTAGTTCTTCACACCGGGTGGATTTGAAGGTGACTGTGTGCATTTATATAAAGAGTGCTCCACGACTGCTGAAGGAGATCCTGGAACGCTGTGTTTTCCTATGGCAGGGCTGTAAATATTTGGCCCATGGTTGTGCCAACCAGGAGAAGCTACAAGAAGGGACTAGCCCAGGCCCACTTCCCTGCCTCCCCCCTATTTTTTTTTTCCTGCCTGCACTGCTGTGACTGTGATTAGAGATATTATTGTTTTTCAGCCAGCCAGATCAGAAACAGCACAACATGGCATCGGCCACTCAGGGTTGTGGAAATGAAAATGTATTACTCATTCTCTCATTGCGTTATGAATATTAAAATATAATAAAATTGTTGTTATTTCATGTTCTTCTCCTGCAGATTTGCACAGAACCTTATTGCGTTCCTCTGCTTAAAATAGGAGTGCAAGTTGTGTAGCGCTCTACTTTAGAGCATTTTTCTTTTCCTGATTTCAGTTCCAAACCCAAACTCTTGTTAATATGCGAAGTTATTGTTCAGGAAACCTCTGACGGAAAATCCACACTTCATTTCAGCCTCGCTTCGGCAGGGACTAGTCAGAACGCTGAGAGCATGAAGGTGTCACTGGGAAAAAGAAAGCAGCCTTGAACTGGGTGGCAAGTGATGCGTTAGCATTGCTCAGGAGGTAGCTTTGAGTACAGTGCGGTGTTCTCACTGAAAATGTGCTCTTCTGGCGTGAGAGGAGGAAAGATGCAGTTTTGAGGCTAAAACTGACAAAATGTTCAGCTGTGGTTTCTGAAGAAACGCATTCAAAGCTGTCCCACGCAAAGGACTCCTTTTCTCCTGACGTGCAGCGCAACAGCCAGAGGCCGGCTGTTTTCAAGGTATGAACAGCAGCGGTAATAACTCACCTGTATTTTCAGATCAGAATACATGGAGATAGTCATCTCATTAGCAATCAAGGAAAAAATCTCCCAAACGCTCATTTCAGAGGACAGTTATTGACATAATATCACTTCGTATGAAAAAATACATTTAATAACATCTTGCTGGGAAATTCCATCAGAATTTGTAGATGTTGCTTTGATTTCGTTTGTTAGGGATGACAGTGAGATATGAGGAAGAATGAAGGATTAGGCATAATATTCATAAGTTGTTTCCCATTCTGTATTTCCTGGTAGTCAGCTGTTTATTCTTGATATAGTGGTGGGTTTTTTTAAAATATTTTAATTCCTGTCACTCAGACGTGATAAATAGAGGAAGAAACCTATAAACGTCATTGGTTCTGCCTGGCCAGTTGTTAGCTTACGCTCTTTCCAGGTGGATGGCACTAAATGTAGGGAGAGACTCAGGTACTCATCAACAGCAAGTGTTACAAATATTGATTGGTTTTGGTTACTAGGCAGAATTTTAATTTCTAGTATCTATAACTTCCGGGGAAACTTGGAACAGTGCTTGAAGGAAGAGGCACATTTTAATAATCTTATTAGGTAAAGCTTTTGTGGCTTGAAATTGATTTTTATTCCCCTCCCCTTTCTCTTCTATAGTCAAGAAAGTCTCCAGTCCTCTTTCAGGTGATATGTTGCAGGTATCCAATAGCCTGGGCATTGGCTGATAACCTGATAATAGTTCTTAGCTGTTCACTCTAATAATTGTATTTTAATAGTCAAGGTGGCAGAAGGATGCTGCCAGAGCTTTTGGTAGAGCAATCAGAGTTTGTGCTTTTTTTCCTGAGGGTTGTCAGCTAAGAGCAGATCAGCTGGAAGCGTGGCGCTCTGTGTCCTGGGCTGCCAGGGACTGCACTCAATTCGGATCTTAGTCTGGCTGTCCAGCGTTTTCTATGAACCTGGGATGGTTCTAGTTCAGTACTGAAGCTGAAGGCTCCGAAGGGTAAGAAAGAAATAGGTCCATATTATAAATTTTGACATTTTATATTTGTATGTACATAGATAGATATGTGTATATATAATTATTTTAAGTTGGTATGATCATTCAATCAGAAATATGTGTATATAATTAAGTTGGTATGATCCTAGAATCATAGAATGGTTTGGGCTGGAAGGGACTCTTAAAGGTCATCTAGTCCAACCCCCCTGCCATGGGCAGGGGCATCTTCAACTAGATCAGGTTGCTCAGAGCCCCGTCCAACCTGACCTTGAATGTTTCCAGGGATGGGGCATCTAACACCTCTCTGGGCAACCTGGGCCAGTGTTTCACCACCCCCATCGCAAAAAATTTCTTCCTTATATCTAGTCTGAATCTACCCGCTTTCAGTTTAAAACCGTTACCCCTTGTCCTATCGCTACAGGCCCTATCCAGCTCCAGTTTGATAAACTGCCATCCATCAGTGCATTCTAGGACATAATTGATATTATTTACTGAATTTAGTTTAAATATCATTTAGAACTGGATTTTTTTTACCGGGGTTAGAAATTTCCCTAGTTCTTAGGCTTGTTTTCTTGATTTTAAAACCAAAGTTACTGTAGGCACTGTCCAACTTCTGTGTTTTGCTTTCTGAGAACATTCAAGCAATCAAATTTTGCTCACATCAGTGCTCCCGGTAAACAAATTTTAAGTTTCCACACTTGAGTATGCACACTGGGAGTGGAACTGTACACAGTGCCGTGGTATTACGTGACATAGTGATAGAAGCGAGTTCCCAAAACCCCCACCCAGAAGCTGGCACAGAAGCAATTAAATATGCCTTTCTTAGCTAGGATAGCACAGGAAGATGCAATATCTTTGTGTGAATGTGACGAGAGAAAATTGCATTCAAACTCTAGTCCCAGCCAATAAATCTTACAGCAGCCTAACTTTTCTTGGAATGATGCCTCGGGCAAAGCACAAGTGGCCCAGAAAAGAAAAAAAAAAAAAAGGAAAAAAAAAAAAAAGAGACCCTTAATGTTTCCATGATTCTTTTTCTATCGCTTCACCATAAATTGCAAGTCCTTTCACAGAGAGACTCGGAGCCTTAGGGCTTTTTGTAAAGTTCTCCTAGTGACTGTGTTACACTTATCCCATAGGGCAAAAAGAAACTACATCTTGTCATATCTCCCCATTCACATCACAGACTTCTTAAAGATCAAGTATTCCAACACTCACAGCGAATGACTCGCTGTCAGTCCACAGCGTGCTTAACAATTAAGAGAACTTTTGATGTATTCACATAACGAATACATTCAGTTGAACGGTATTTTCCATGAAGCGATAAACTGAACAAAATGAAGCTAGTTCATTAAAGACTGTTCTTTTTCAGAAGTCTTTTTCTCCTTTTGTTTTAATTCGGGTTGTGTCTTAGCCATACCGGACTCGTGAAGTGATTTTCTCACTCTGGTATTTTAGGCACATGTAGATCTCTTTGAACACCCATCTTTGGAAAAGATTATGCAACAAATCTGTGCAGATGTAAAGAGCATCTGCAGCTTTGGTATTATTCAATATGGCTCAAGGGTTGATCTGTAAACCTCTATGCATGATTTAGGCCTTAGAACATTTCTTAGTTCCTTTTTCTGCTTGAGCTGGGGAAGAGACTTGCTTTGTGGCATTCTTTTTTTTTTTTTCATCTGTGGAATGCTTTTTTTTTTTTTTTTTGCCACATTTTCTGTCTGGAGTGGATGCTGATTTAGGCTCGTGGCCAAAACTGTTCTTGGAAGTCAAGAGCTGACTTCTGTTCCTAACAGAAGTGCTGATATGACTGTTTCTTGGTGTTTTTCAAAAGGCGTTTTCTGACTGATAACGTGGCCCCATTTTGCCAGCCAGAGAAGCAGAAGAATGATGCTCTTCCTCAAGTCTGTTGAATTGGGAAGTATTGACAGACATGGAGACTGCTTCAGGAATACATTGATGGCAGCAACTGTAGTTACTCCAACTGTGCATATATTAATGTCAGACAGGGATAAGCCTGAAATTCTTATGAAGAAGCTTTATGCCTGCACCGGGGAAGCATCTTTGCTGGGCTTCTGTTGTTCCTGGTGAGGGAAGATGAGTGGGCCCTTCTGGGAAAGGGTGGTTAATACTCATTGACGAGAAACCAGTGTGCACTGTGGTGTTGAGACATTATCTTTCTCTTCCACAGCTTTTCCTAATTTGACCTAAAATGTGTTGCAGTAATTACACAGAGGAAAAAAAAAAAAAGTTTTGCATAGTGTTTAAAACTAAAAAATATAAAGCCATGCAAAAGGCATGGATTAGAATAAAAAGGCAAATTAATGGTGAGTCCTCTGTCATGTCCACCCCAAGCATACAAGCACAATGATAACGATGGCCTTGGCATTCTGGACAGGTTTGATTTGATTATGGACCAAATCTGAGTACTTACTCTTTTCGAAAGGAGAGGGTTCAGGAGAGGATGAGAGGAGGGCACTAAAAACATCCCAGGTGCCACTGCCGTTGCTGACTTTTTTGAACTGCATGCAGGAGCTTGGGTACCGTATGCACAGTGAACTTGTCTTTATGCAGTCTCTTTGTTTGCTTTCTGTGATGCCTTTTTATTTGCCTTTTTGTACAACTTTCTGTGCTTTTGGCCAGATCTAGTAGCTCCAAAATGACCTAGAGGGATGCTGCATGCAACAGCATCCACGTATTACACACTGCTCCTGTTGAACTGGGAGTCGATGCAGGTGTCTGTCACTTTTACCAGAACTGCCTTTCTGTTTGTATCGACTGGAGTCATGGTTTCCTGGGTAATTTGCAAGATAATTATTTTTTGGTGATAATGAGGTCGTTAAGTTCTGCATTTTTTGCATAAAAAGGGTTGGTAATGTAAATCAGTGTGGATCAAGTAATGTAATACCGTGTTATAAGCTTAGTAGAATGTGCCCTGAATTTTGAATAGTGGAAAAAAGAAATATTAACTGCTTAGGGAACATGTATTCCCACAACACTTTGTTTCCATATGCAATACCTGGTTTAAGAATCCACCTATTATAATTGTTTTAACAAAACTTGGAGCTATGTTATGTACTCTGTTGATATCATCAAAATTTCAGCTATTGTACTGAGACAATACAAAATTGATTGCACACTGATATTATGCAAAATAATGTTAAAAATGAAGCCTGGCAAGCACAGTGATCCTTGGCAGCTGCCACCCTGCTCGCTGGTGCCATTCAGTGCCCCAGATATGCTGGAAGTTTGACAAGATGCAAGAGAGAAGGTTTAATTAGGCCACAGTTTTACTAATTCAACTAATGTGGGAGTTGTGCATCAATCACCCACACAATGCAGAGTGTTACTTCTTCCTCCCTCGTTCCCTCCTATTTGGGAAGTGCTCACGGTCTCACGCGTGGCTCCAGGCCACCACAGGTGTGAAGTTTGGAGGGCTGATGCCACGGGCTTCTCCCATTTCTGCCTTTGCCTGGGAACCGACTCTTAAGGGTCATGCCTTCCCCTAAATCTGCTTTCAGCTCTGGCCGAGTGAGAAAAGGTTCTTGCTGAAGTGCCTTCTAAATTACTATTATATGCCCTTCTAACTAGGGCCTATAGGGCAGCCCAAATAAATCACGGTGCCCTGGACAGTCTAGGGATTAAAAAAAAAAAAAAAAAAAAAATCACAGTACTGAAAAAGAGGAAATATGCATGTCCTGTGGATGGGAAAATGGGAGTAGCTGCATGGCTCCTATGTGTGAAGCTGAAGTGCCCCACAGCTTGGACCATGGTCCCTTCTCCGCTGCCTGGTTCCTGTAGTTTACAGGGAGCTTTGAGGATTACGGTCTCAAATCTTCAGGCATATGAGAAATCTGCTGGAAAATTGTAGTTAATGTTACATTTGTCAGCGCCATGATCATTTAAAGGAGATAATACATACCAAATGGGTTGTCCTGGTCCACAGCACGCAGGAGAGCTGTTCTGCAGGACCTGTGAAACAGTACTGAAGCAAAGATATGGGCAAATTTGGCTTAGTCCATTAACTGAAGGCATGATAATTCTCCTTGAGATAGAAAATAAGCCCACCTAACTTGTTTCTCATCAGAACTTCCTGCAGTGGAAGGATGTCAGGCTGACAAAGTCTTCTGCTGCTGTCAGAGGATTGTTCTTCCCCACCCCATGGATTTTGGATGGATTTAGAAAAGATTTTATAACCTTAATGTGAACAAAACTTAAGAGTCAAGCTGTTTGCTAGACGGCCGGTGTACTTCCATGGACACCGAGAGAGGTGCCCCATGGGTGCCCCTCCTGGATGCCAGGAGAGGAGCTGACCCCAACCTGCGCTTAAGGATGCTGGGGCAGAACCGACGTGTAGCTGCGAGACTGCGTTCCCTCACTGGAAGAGGGCAAGGCAAAAACGTAGGGCAAATCTCCAAAACATTTTTTTTTTTTTTTTAAATGACTTGGAGATGTGGATTCTGCTTCAAACTTTTCACATGAAAAATGGACAATCAAGGTCTTTCTATGCTGAAGTTGAGAAGGTTATTGAGCACTAACAGTTGTGGATGATGAAGTCAATTTTTGTTTCAGATTTAGATTTTTATCTCAAACCCCATATTAAGGAAAAAAACCAACCAAACCAAAAGCCAAAACATAACAACAACTGTTTTTTGGGGGTATATATTCATTTCCAGAGAAACCAAGTTGGGTCTGTCCAGTTTGTCCTTCTACTTAGTACATATATTGTAATAAAATAGTAGACATCCAATCTTAAATCTCCAACATTAAAGCAGATTTTTCAATGACAGGAATACAAAATGTGGAGTATGTTATTTCTGCTGACAAAGGGGGGAGGGAAGGGTGGAAGATTCTTTTCTTTGTGGCCCCTACTGTTAACTTGCGTTGTGGCAAGAGCCCTGGATACTGCGGGGAGAACTCACCTTTCTAAGGCAGTAAGTCTGTTGTGAAGTGCAAGGCAACTACTGTGGATTTTATTTTGTTTTAATTAATTTAGAAAATACATTAAAACAACTTCTAATGATGCCATGTAGCTTTATTTCCTGTTACGGAAACAGTAAATGTAAAATCTTATGAGATTTTAATATTCTGAAACCCTCCTTGCTGTATTTATCCCAGGAAGGGGAGGAGGTGTTAACCTCCAAAAAAGTGGTTTCCACATGTTCTTATGCTGTGTGCTCTGAACTGCTGATGGGCATAGAAACCACAGACAACGGGAACCCCAGACTGGCTGGCCAGGCATGTTCACTGACTATTAAGGAATTTACTTTCTGCCCCCTATATTTTTTAATTTTTTGGGAACCCTCTAATGTACTGAAAGGGACTGGATACGTGCTGTCTGTGTGGGGTGTTTGGTTTGTTTTTTAAGGAATTTCCTAGGGTTTTCTGAAGCAGTTACTGGTTTTTAATGGACTCCTGTGAAAAAAGTTGCCTGGGATTTTAATTTAAGCAGTCAACTGAAAAACAAAGCCTTATGAAGCGTTGCCTGTTAAGAACTCTCAGTTGCCATCTTTGGAGATTTTGGACTAGTGTTAGCAGGTACAATCTCATCAGTAATCTTAATCAGAAGTCCGTTTTTAATATTAATACCACAACCCAAACCACATAGATCATTAATTTAGGAAAAATATAGCAAAGAAACAATGAGAAAATAAGTTTGGGATACTACAGGAATTTGGAATGTGGTAGAAATTGCTTTAATTAGTTTTGTAACATACAGGTGTCATATGCATGTTACCAAGCAGTTAATGATCCATCGGAAAACCAATGCAATGAATTGGAAATACTGCTAAACCAGAATATAACAGCAGTAGCAGTAGAAATGACCAACAGAAAACTTCCGAAAGCGTGCAATCTGTGATCTCCAAAATATTTATTGACCAGCTGCCATCTAACCGGTTGCCTAATTTAGCTTATGTGTCAATCGTCTGCATTTGGTGAAAATGGAGAGAAACGTCGAGTGCTTTGCTGGAGAGCTGTACCAGGTGAGAGTGCCGAGGAGCTCAAAACCACAGCGAGCTGAGTACTGGCACACAGGGGCTGCACAGAAACGCAGGCTGTGAGATGTGTGTTAGGTCAGGTTTTGGGGGGTTGTTTTTGTTGGGTTCTTTTTTTTTTTTTTTTTTTTTTTTTTTAATTCGTGGTACATCTGTTATGCATCATCTTATACATGGATTGCAGCTGTAGAAAGAATGAACAAATTAAGATGCTTGTGTCAGTAATTATTTCAAGCCTAGTGTTGCTGAACAATGTCTTTTCCCAAAGAAGTAAAGGTACAAATGGAAGAAGGTTAAAGCTGTGTAGCTCAAGTCAGTCTAATCTAAAATGAGTTGTAAGAGAACAAAATACGTGTTTTATGTAATTAGCATCTTAAAACTTCATGTCATTGTTCAGTTTTGTGCCAACAGCACGTACAAGACTTGCTTAAGGAGGAAGATTAACAGCGTTTCCTGAAGAGTTCAAGGTCACTAATTCTCTGAGTGTTAAATAGTGAAACTTTGTATGTTTCTGCTTTCTGATGTATGTTAAATATTTGGAGAATGAGTTAACTTGATGGTTTTTTTCCTTGCTAGAACCTAGTATTTTAAATTCACTGTCACTGAAATACATATGCTATGTGAGAACAAAATGTAGACTGTGTGTTGGCTTATCTGTAGAGGTTGCCATTAAAAATCCTCAACAGTTGCCACATTTGAGAGACCATATTATCCACATTTGTAGCAATGTTCAGATGACTATATCACACAGCAATATTAAAAAATGATGTAGAGTATCCACTTTTTAGCGTGCTGTCATCTGCCATTAGAGATGCCCTCAGAGAACTCTTTCTGTAACATCTTTTTAAAATATTTTTTATCCAAGTCCTGTAATACGAAATCCTGAGATTGCTGAGGACATCACTGCTTATTATTGTTGTAAGCACATCTGTGATAAAACTTTGCAAGACTTTCTTACCATAAATGGGATCAATCCCACTTTAAAAGGTTGGTCGTGAGTCCTCCTAACACGTCCTCAGGAGAATGTGTTCTGAGCTTTCAGTTTATGACAAATGCCTGAACTTAGTTAAAAAAATGAAGATGACTTCTGCACAACCATAATTGGATAAACTATGATGCAGGTAAGCGAACAGTTTCAAACCCCTGAAAGTTTCAGCTCCTGGGATGGCTGTCAGGTCCAGACTGATGGATGGACTGAAGGATGACTTCAGACATCCACATCTGAAAAGTCTCTCTGGCCAACGGTGCGGTCCTGTCCGGGTAACTGCGCCTTTGAACTGTTCCATTGGAGTCCCAGCACTTGTAAGCATCTGTGTGGAGATGATGGTTGCACTGGGCTTTTAGTTTTTAGAGACATGACTTTGTATGCGTGTTCCTTTTCAGTTTTTTATACACGCCTCTGTAGCAATTTTTTAAATCTTGAGCAGTCAGAAGTCATCCTCTCTAACCTATTGGGATATTGTCATTAAAATGAAAGTACTGATGGCTCTAACTCTATGGGAAAGTGGTTCTTTATGGACAGCTTACTTTTATAATCATACATCAGAAGTCCTGTAATTGAGAAGTAGTTCATTTAGAATGATTAACAGTAAGAAATAATGAATAATTCCTGTCTATGTTGTCCAAACAAACTTTCCAGTGCTCCCATTGGAGATGTTTATTAATCTAAACACGCACAGTATATCATTAAGGTATTTTCTTGCATGATTGATTGATTGAATTAGTTGTTTACTGGGGGAGGGATGAACTAGCTAAGAATAATGGGAGGCAGAGAAAAAGGGAAGAGAAATGGACTTTCTTCAGGAGACACATTAGCAAAACAAATGAATAATTTTTGCTAGGT
Source organism: Aquila spilogaster (assembly GCA_024606505.1). Classification (NCBI taxonomy): domain Eukaryota; kingdom Metazoa; phylum Chordata; class Aves; order Accipitriformes; family Accipitridae; genus Aquila; species Aquila spilogaster. The sequence continues at coordinate 55,592,564 of JANHGO010000072.1, forward strand.
AAAATCAGTATTCATTTTTGCATACCAGAGGGAGTGCATCATGTAGGGCTGAAGGTCAAGTCCAATCTGCTTGCTTCATTTTTTTTCAGTGATCCATTGTCTACTCTTGCTTAGTTGGAGTCCCTAGTACTTCCAAAGAGGAAAACAAAAAGGAAAAGAGAGATGGCAGCAAGAAGAGATTCTACATGGTATCTTGGTTATCATTGTAATGTGCACACACCACCATAATCGAACTCAAGCACACTGAATACGCCAATTAGTTGCTCTAGTAGCAGTGAAGCAATTAAAACAAATAGACATGTCTTTGCCATAAGCTGTAGATGGAATTGGAAGAGTGATGAGCTTCCTTCCTTTCTCATGCCATTTTCACCCAGATAGACTGGAGTTTCTTTGCCTACTGAGTTCAGTACTGTAAAAAGCAGAATACCACTTGATGAGTGTTTTTCCACTTGTTTACTTCTGTTTTTTCCAGACTGGGGACAGTTCTGTATAAGACAAAAAAATATGTATTTGTATTATGGTAGAGTCTGGGAGTGCTACCCGTGGAGCTTTCTCTCTGAAGCAATTCATTCCATATGGGTGGGTTACTATAATTATATCTATGCAGATGCTGAATCCAGTTACAATAAGCACAACCCAAGGCGTCTGTTTTCTCAGAAAAATGCAGAAAACCCAGAGACTAAAGCCAGCTATTAATCTGGCCTATTAGTATGTGGACAGAATGACTGATACTGGTTTCTCCTCCCAGATTCTCCATTTGTCTCTGGGCTGGTTTTCTATACAGCTAGTGTACACAGAAGATGCCAAAACTGATATATGCCAAACTGCGCTCCCCCCCCCCGCCAAGTAATTAAAAAAAAAAAATTAATTTTTTGCCCAGGGCAAAAATGGCTACTTCCTATAGACCTGATCTGAATGGGAATAGTCTGTGTGGCTAAACTACATCATGTCTGCTGTATGCTCTGCTTGGAGGGCAGTAATACTGAATGATAAACCCCAGTGGATCCTCCTTGTAATGCCATGCTTATCTCTCTGGAAATATTTTCCATAATTCCCTCTTTCTTTTTTCCCCCTTTTGGCTGTTTCCCCCTTTTTGTACTTCCTTCTGAGGTATCCGGGTGGGATTGGATTTTGCTAAGGTATATTTATGCCGTACCAGATGCCCCCATTCTCTAACCAGGATTATTTGGCTTATTAACATGTGAAATGTTCTTCTGGATATTTCCATCTATAATCTTGCACAGCTCAAAATTCAGTGAACTAGAAATCAAGCCTGTGGTGAGGTTTTGGGTACTTCAGGTCTTCCCTGCAACTGCAGGCTATATGAGCTATGAACTCAAACTCATCTTTTGTGAAATACCATGTAAAGTCCTTGTTTCTGTGTCTATGGTTTAAAAATCGTAATGCAGCTAGAATTGTGAAATATTAAACATATCCTTTTATGTACTTTGAATTTATGGTGGCTTCAAAGTCAGTCCTCATTTATTGTCTGGTTTGTTTCACTTCAGAAATGACTCGAACTGTGAACAAAAAGGAGCCGACAATATTTTCAGATAGGCACTTTATAGTTGTGCACTTTGCAACTATACGATAGGACTGTCTCTGTTGCCTTGAATGCAAAATTAGCTTGTTGATATGTGCTGCTACAGACAGAGGAACAGATGTAGTAATTCTACTTTATTTACATGAAATCTCTAAAAAGGCATTTTCTGGCAGCATGCTAGGAATAAATACAGTATCAAATATAAACCGCGCCATGCTACGTTAGCTCATTCAGGTGTCAGCTGTGCCATTTCGATGTGGGCGAGAGCAGGGAGTCGGATCCCTCCCAGCAGAGCTGGGAGCGATCCCGCGCTCGGCACCCCCGGTGCCAGCCCGCTCCGCCGTCCGTCTCGGTGGGTTTTGGCCGTGGGAGCGTGCCTGTCCCTCTGCCCCAAGTCCGGGGACCCCAGCCCCTGCCTCTAGCCCCTGGGCTGGGGTGGGCAAAGAGGGACCATGCCCGGAGGTCGCACCCGCTGATAACACCTAGAGGAAGCCTATCAGATGTCCTGGGGGGTTATTTCTATTTTTTCAAAGTAGGGGATTCTTTTTTCCTCCCCCCCCGCTTCACTTTCTGTGACTTAGTGCTCCCCTAAGCTCGTGTTTTCCAGCTTCTTTTCAGAGCCGAGACGTCAGGAACTTACCTGAGACTGGGAAATCGTGGGGGAGGAAGGGACCGTTGGGTGGAGGGAGGTTGCAAACCGTGGAGAAGTTCAACACGCCTTACCTGAGCGAAGAAGTGAGGCTTAAGTAAAACCCTATGAGCCTTCTGAGCCGGGAATATGAGAACTATTGAGCGATGCTGAGCTGGCTGCTGCCGCAAGGGAAAACTCTTCCCGGGGGACTGTGCCCTTTCCCCTTCCTCTCTCCTCCTTTGCCGTTGTGCAAAGGTGGAGGAAGGAGGTATTACTCCAGCGATAGTCCTTGCTCTCCCTCGCTACTTCACTTAACTAACAGGTTTTAGCCAGGCAGTCGCACATGTTAAATTGTTCCTTTTTTCTCTCCCAGGTATTCAAACTTTCCAGTGCGGGGTTGGGGATATTTATTCAGCTTACGAGCGAGCAGATGCATTAGAGATGAAATGCCTTGACTCTGAACTGCAGGCAGAAGTGGTGGGAGGAGACGCAGCTAATTTCACTTGGAGGATGATTGATGTGTATATGTCAATTTCTATTAATATTCTTTTGAAATCACTGATGCAAGCGTGTTTTTCCCCCACCGCAACAGAAAATATAAATAGAAAGACAACAAAACAACCCTATCCCTTTAATTCACAATACTCAGGAGCAGTTAAGCAAACTCTGTCGTCTGAGAGTGTCCTCCACAGGCTGGCAAAACCCAGCTTATCGTGGTGTTCTTACCACTTTAAGAATATCAAGATGCTCTAACAGAGCTATCCACTTACTGCTAAAATGTATAACGCACAAAAAGCAAAAGTCACCTACTGGTAGACCTAGATAAATTGCTTAAAAATGTACCGTTCCCTCATTAGACAGCTATTCATTGCATGAAAAGAACTAAATGTATTTGTTGAGGTGTAGCTATAAAAGCCATGTTTAAAATGAAACAGAGTTGAGAGCCTGAATGCACAGCACTGTTATTCAGAAGTAGCTTCCGAGCAGAGAGTTTCAACGGGAAGGTGCTCTTTGGTTCGACACAAATCAGCAAACGTTTAGCTGAAGTGTGAATAATTCAAGCGTGCGTGAAGAACCGTGCTTTCAGAAGAGACGAAACGCAAGAATAAAAAAAAAAATCTTCAAACATTTGCATCAGCCTTAGAGGACAATGCGAGCAGCAGGATTTGAAACAGATTTGCAGATGCACTCTCTTTAGGCAGGGAGAATGCTCATTAAATGCAAGATGCTTCTGTGGCTCCTGTGTTTGCACGGAGGTAGAGGTTTGCAAGACTGACGTATCAGATAAAGTCAGAGTGGTTACCACACCGATGGTGTAGCAGCTGCATAATAAATGATGGAGAGAATCATGTTAGGCATGCCCACCTAACCTAACTTGAATCATGCGAA
>JANHGO010000072.1:55596308-55714711 GCA_024606505.1 Aquila spilogaster
TTATCAAAGCTATTGCATCATTATGAATGTAATTAGAAACTGACCATGACAAAGCATATGCTAGAACGAGCTGCCGCTGATGGCAGAGGATTTGTTGCTGAGGTCCGGAAACTCTGAAAACAACATTCCTTTTGCAGAATGGATTTTGCAGTTTCGTTTGTGCCTGTGTTACCCTTTCTTTCCTGCTTGCCTCCAAGCTTGGGGAATCGCTTGCTTACAACAGTGTTGTGTTAGGATGAGGCTGAAGAATAAAGTCTGTTCTAAGTCTGGGAAGCCTCAGGTAGATAGAAACAAATGTGAAAGAGAAGACTGGCAGAGGCTCCCTCTGATTCACTTGCAAGCTCTGATTGATGTATTGGCGTATTGAGGAATCCCAAGGAAATGAAGATGCATGCTCAAATGTTCTGGTATAATGAAAAGATATTATTGCAGGTCTTGGCTTTATAGTTAGTTTTGCTGACAGGTTTTATTCCCCATGTTTCTAGCTCTTGACATTTATTTGGTTGTTCGGTATTATATAAAGAAAATACATCAATATTTCCTGCAGGCTTTCTCAACAACTCCAGCATCTGTTTCAGCTATTGAACTGTATTCACGTTTTGCCAACTTGATGCCTACCCAGCTGCTCTGTCATTTCTCGCTTGATTACTGCTCTTAATTTATCCGTATCAGCTTGTTTCAGATAGGATTTTGAAGGCTGTCAATAAGAAATGACAGTAGCTGCTAAATTATTGAAAATTTGAGTATTCTTATTCTTGAAACATTTTATTAAACTCATATTCTGTATTACAAGGAGGTTTTTTGTATAATCACTGAATTTACCTGTGAGTACTTTAAAGTAGATAGGTCACGAGCATAACTTCCAACTGACTATTTTTAGAAAGTTTGAGGAAATTGAAAGATACGTGCATCTTTTTGATGTATGTTGCTTCCTCCTGTCCGCCTCCCCCTTGCAATATGTATATTCCCTCTGTGTCATGGAGAACAAATCATTAAATGTACACTGTATATATTGAAATATATTTTATCACCACTAGGGTGAAACCACTTGTCAGTTTTGAACAGGTGATTGGAACAGGTTTAAAACAGATGTTAGCTTTGCTGGCTGAATTGCCCTGGATCTAAGAAGTAAAAGTATTGTTTTCTAAGTGTAAGCAGGACCTCTTTTCCTTTCCAAACTCTTCTTGATAGCTCACAGGATATAATTATGTTAAATTATTTGGATTATTGTGCTATACAAAATGATTTCTTTTCAACATAAGCTCTCTTCTTCACCAGTTATGTCACTTTATCCTAGATTTTTTTTTTTCCAATAAATCTGTCATCAAACTGGATATTCACTTTTCTAACTTTATTTTAAATGACTTTGCTGGCTGTACACTATGTAATCTTGTCAAAAGAGGATCAGGCTATTAAACACTAAATGTTGCTGAGTAAAGCTGTAACAGTTTCAGAAAGATAGATGTTTCTAGATACACAGGAGAGAACGAGCCCTGAGAAAGTTTGAAGGTAAAGATCAGTAAAACTGATATACTGTTGGGTAGTAGGAATGTTTCCCTGCTTTGATCACCTCTGGGAGGCATTTTAAATTATTTTGGAACTGCTGGGAGGAGAGATGTACTTATTAATGGACAGAATTACTGTGGGGTTTGTATAGCCAAAAGTAGTTCTGTGGTTTTGATAACAAAATAATAGTGTTATTTCAGAACAGCTCTGTTAATCATGACAGTAATTTGTCTGTGATGATCATGAAAACAACAGAGAGAATAACCCACATAAACAGCATTAAGTGCCATTCACCTTTTCAGGGTAGCGTTAAAACTGTTTCATATTGCATGTATTATACGTGTTCTTCTGGAGCTCTGCTCACTCCCTGTGACAAGAATGCTGTGTGGCTGTTATCATACTGTAGTTACTTGAAATTGTCTTTTCCTTGTGATGCCAGTAACTGTGTGTTGTGTGTGTTCATCATCTGACAAGTGATTTTACAGTTTGTTTTTGTTGTATCTCTAGAATTTGGTTTTTGGTTTTTGTTTTGCTGATGGATTAAGATGACACTAGATGGAGCTAGCTGTTGATTATAAATAGAGCTACAGTAATAAAGGCCTGTCTAATGAGCAAGCCCCTGTATATAATGACGAGTATTGAAAATATCAGTTTAAAAGATGCAAAGTGTTGAGTTGGACCTTAGCCATGAAATTCTAGATCTGGTGGAGCTTAAGGAAACAATTTCTTCATTTTGTTTTCTTTTGATTATTTTGCAAGCTCGTAATCAAAGATGAAAAATAATAGGAAAAAAAATGCATCTGTATTCAGAGAGGTTTGGGAAGCAAAAGAACGGAAATAGAAGAAGAAAAGAGGAGAGAAGTAGCATTAAGAGCCAGCAGATGTTTCCACTGTAGATACATGCAGATATCCAATTGTGTATTTGTCTCACATAAGCCTGATGCATATTTTCTCTGGTCTATAAATCTTCTTTCCATTCTGTGTCCTGAATTAAATTCTATAGCTGGTATCTTTCACTTTATATTTAGATATGAGACCAATATTTCTAAAATCACTTCTGGAAGGGTAACCTAAAAGGTGTTTAAGGGTGCAGGAAGTTCACTCATTGGCTGACCATAATTAAGAAAAATGTAAAGGGTTACTTATTGAATGGGGTGAAAGCTGATTATACTCACTCTCTCACATGATTCAGGTTGTTAATCCCAGCTAAGGGTAAGAAATCTGCAGTCCCAGACTGTGACAACCTGAGAAAAATGCACTCACTTTTGCATAGATTTACAGACATGTACCTTCAATATGTACACATATTAGTTTGACAGAGGAAGAGAAATCAGAATATATGTTGATGCTTAGGTACATGAACTGAAGAAAGAAAAAGGGGATAAACAAGTGCAAGATGAGTACAAGGAAAGGGACAGGCAAGAACAAAGATTAAGAATTAGAGCTGGAGCAGTCTGACTGAATGATGTGATGGTAACTGTCACCAACATCTGTTGAGTGAAACACCTGCAAGTTCAGTCAGTGCCTTGTTCTTCCTGCAATAGAAGGGAATTGGGATACAGAGCAGCTCAAGTCGGTGAGGAAAACATGCGTAGGAGGGAAGTGAAAGATGCCTTATGCTCCAAGAGGACTGGATGTTGGCCTTATTGGCCAGAGAAACGTGAAACTTCAGTATGGAGCTGGATGTGTGAGTTAGAATGGTACTAAAAAGGTGCTAGACTTTCTGGACAAAACCAAATTGTCCTTGAGTCTATTGCCTTTTAGAGGAGTCTTGCAAGAAAGTGGTGCTGCCCTGTCAACCTGAAGAGACCTCCTCACAGACATGTGAGGAGATCAGCTGTGGTAGAGACAGGTTTTTTTTTTGTCGGAATTTTTCAGTACTTTATTGAGACTAGCTATTTTTCTTTTTTTTGTGGTTTTTTTTTTTTTTTGTTAATAAATATTCTTAACAAGAAATAGAGCTTTTGAAATGCATTAAGGTGCCATTACTTCTGTATCTGCTCCCTGTACAGTTCTCTGTGCCACCACCCCAGGATGGATGCATCTTGAGACTAAGCCCACGTGCTGTGGCTGTTTGTTCTGACAGCAGAGACGCATTTATTGTGCTGCTATTCTTGGCTTTCTGATGCTGTTCAGCTGCTGTTTCCACTCAACTTATTGTTCCTACTGAATAAAGAAGAAATTTTGTTTTAGAAATACAGTGTTGGGAAATGTCTAACCATCTCAGGTAAGGACCATGAGAAGCTAACCTAGGAGAAGGAGACTGGGAGACTCTTCCTCTCTCAATTGCTAAAATCTGATATTTCTGAAATCCACTGGAAAAGGAGTAAAAACGACATGTAAAGGGAGGGATGGAAGGGAGTTGCATGTTGCATGAGACAACCATTGGATGAATGGGTGGTCATCGCCTTGTGAAACATACGTGAGGAATGCCGTGTGTTGGGGTCAAGGCTCTCCAAAGGATATTACTGAACATGTGGTTTTCCTCTGCCAACTTTTCACATGTATTATGCCTAACCAGAATGTATTAATGAACTAGGTCCCTAAACAGTTTTTTCTTTGAGATCTAGAGTTCAAATTCTGCTGATAGGGGTTTGAGTTTTTGTGGTTTTTTTTTTTTTTTATTTGTTTGTTTTCGTATAAAAGAATTAAAATTGCTAATAATTTTGGGATTGTATTTGATAGTAAATGCTAAAGGAAATCTTTCCTCTCCAGAACAAGGTCGTAAAAGATTAGACTACCTATCCTTGAAATCGTATAGTTTTAATCTCCATAGGAAATGCTGAGATTTCCAGAGACTGTTGGTAGTAGCTAAGTAGCACATTAAATTCCTTCATGATGTTGGAAGGAGTGAAGGGCAGGGAGAAGTTTCATCTATCTGAATAGTTGCTGGACTTGCTCTGTAAAGACATCCAGAGAAAAGTGTGAGGATTTTCCAAAGGCTGATATTCTGTCTTCCTTTTTTTTTTGTTCCGGTGAAATCACTAGGTACTCAGACCAGAAGATTACTGAATTTGAATTGGAAATAACAAAAAAGCCATAAGCTTGGTGCTCCGCTATGTGTCATAGCAGATGGGTTTAACCCATCTCCTTATTCTTACTCTGTGCTCGAAAATGTTTGCTGCAAAACTGGAGCTATAAATGGTGTCATCATGGGGTCCTTGTAGAGAGAGGTTCTGGACATGGTGGACCCAGTAATGCAATTGTGAAAGGGAAGAACACTAAGGAGGAAGACTGTAAATCAGGACTCTACCAGAAATGGGAGAAAGAGGCAAGAATAGTTTTGTTTGCTTTTTTTTTTTTTTAATTTTCCTTTATGATCTGAGCATCTGTGTGTCAGAATTGCAGTGCTGCAGGATGCAAGACGTACCTGTTTACAAAATCTTAATACTCAATCTACACTGCATTTTCTTAGTTTTTATTATCTTTATAAGAGATCTTAGTCTTACAAGAGAAAAATCAGAAGAATAAAACAAGATTAGGCACATAGTGTTTTCATTAGTATCCCCAAGTTTCTGGCTTAGTGTTTTACATTACAACACGCTGTTCTTTACAAGGTGTTTCTTTCATTTACACATCCCGAAAGACATTGCACATAGCTGCAACCAGCACTCTAACTTCCTTGATAATACAGAAATTCAATATGCTGAAATGGTCAAAGAAGCCTTCAGTTTTGACTAGTCCGCACAAAGACTTCTTTCTTATTTTTTTTTCCATTTCCTTCCCTCTTGATATGGCTGGGGAAGAAGGTAGATCAGAAAATGTTAAAGCAAAATTTGAACAAAAACTAAGCTGCTTGAAACTGTTTCCTTAATCTACTTTCTTCTCATTTTGTGTCTTTCCAATACTTAGGAATAAAGAGCATGTACAATTTCTTTTACAGGGTCAGCTTCTTTTAGCATTTACTCCTGGTCACTTGTATTGATCTGTTTCCCTGAAACTCAAAAGCCACATTAAATAAAACCACCATATGCTGTTCCCGTAGAATTTCTTTTCATGAGCAGCCTGTTATTTCTATATTGCCATTGTGTATTGTCACATATATTTTTGCAACACATAATGCAAACAAAGATACTGAGAAAAGATTCTTCAACTTTATCCATTTTAGGAACACTATTTACATATCCCCATAGTATGTTTCTATTTCATGTATTTGTTTTATTTTCTCTTACTACAAAACACCATTTGTAATTGGAGCTTCTCTATAATTTGATACTAATGGTCACAAATGATATTTAATAAATATTCCCTAGGTACAAGCATTACTCTTTCAAAAGACAAGAAGAAATATTCACCTATTCATCTAAACGGGGATTTTAACAAAGAGCAGAGTTTTTACTTTGCAGTCCCAGGCTGTTTTTCATACACTGTTGGTCCAGTATGAGATAAAGATTGCAAACACTGAAAAACGCAATCTCTTGCCTTCAGCGACGATTTCAGGTCTTGAATTGTGACTGAATTGGGTTTGATAGCAAAGTAGAAAGTAAAGGTGTTAAGATATCTGCATGTACCTAGTAAATGTTATATTTATACTTTTCCCAGCAGTGACGGATGGAAAATTTTGGGATGGATGCTTTAATGAAGTGTTTTTTGTGCCATTAAAATAGTTGGTGACTGAAGATTGAAGTTTAGATTGCTAAGAGAATTTGAGGATGTTTATGGTTTAATATCTGTGGTGACTCTCAGCTTAATGGTAAAATTCCTAACTGACTTTTTTAGTGGTCTTGTTTTAGACTACTGGAAACCACAAGGGATGTTTATCTTACGAATGAATTTTGTATTTAGGAAAACATCTCAAAAACAATGAAGTGAATTTACAGTCCAGTTGATCTATCATTAAATCTTTGTATGTATGTGTCTTTTCAGATATGTCTTCAGAAGCTGAGAACAAAAAGCATGTCACAGATGTTGGTATATTCCAGTAACTAATTATATTTATTCCCAGGTTCTGTTTTGTTTCAAAATGTGAAAAATAATGAGGATTAGGTAAGCAGCCAGCTATGATTCAACCTGAACCAAGATCAGACATATCCAAGACAAAGCTATGAGGAGGATTTCAGGCTGCTAATTTAAAGATATAACTAAGAGGCAGAAATTCAGAATGCTCCTTCCACCTTGGCACTGTGTACAAATCAAAACAAGCACCAACATCTGACCTCAGAATGCAAAAAGTCAGATGTTTTATTTCCTTTAGAGAAAATGTGCTTTAATTTCTTTTAAGCTTTTTTTTTGCAGGTTAAAAATGCTTTCAGTGGTAATACCTGATTGTTGGTCGTAATACCTAATCCCCCACTTTCTTCAGGGGCACTGTGTTTTAAACTTCATGAACCTAGATGTGACTTCCTTTTAATCATCAACATTGGCCAAAGTGTTAGGACAGATAATGACGATAATTTATACATAGGAAAACAGTACACTAAGAGTATCAGTTAGGATTATTCTTCTGGCAGCAAATAAATGAATTTTGCAGGAGTCCACAGTTAAATTGGTATTTTCTATGTGGAATTGAGCGGCCTGGCTGCCCTATCGAAAAAGCTACAATAGCTCAAGCAGCTCTGTTGGCATCAAGTACATAGGTTGCTCTGAAAGTAATGCCTCCTATTTATTTCCATGGAAACTACAACAGATACAAAGAGCACAGTAACACTATTTGACAGAGAAAATTCTCAGTTACAAAACACTATTTTTCAACATAGTGACCACCATTATCTATGCATTTTCACCAGCAATGAACTAGAGCCTGTATGCCATGGTTGTAAAAATCAATACCAGTGGCAGTGACTCACTGTTTCTCACCTGATAGGATGGCATCGTTGCTTGGAAAATGTTGCCCACACAGTCCATCTTTAATTGACCTGAACAGATGGAAGTCAGAAGGCGTCAGATCTGGACTGTACAGTGGGTGTGGTAGGACAGTACAGCCAAGACTGGCAATGTGCTCCAGACTTCAAACTGGTACACAGCTTGGTGGTATCATGTTACAAGAGAAAGGCTGTCTTCCTCTCTGGCCTGACTCTGGGAGTTTGAGCCTTCAGCTTAGTCAGCATTGTGATACAGAGGTCAGAGTTGTGGGTTTGTCCAAGTTCCAGGAAATCCAGAAGGATCACCCCTTTCCTATCCCAAAAGACATTACATATCACTTTACTAGCTGAAGGCCATGTCTTGAACTTTTTCTTCAGTGGGGAACTCACGTGTCACCACTCCATGGACTGCTGTTTAGAGTCGGGCTCGTAGTGGTTACACCACATCTTGATCCAGGAAACTGTCACCTTCAGGCTTGTATTGGTTCAATAAGTCTTGAAAAACTTGCAGACAGTGTTCTTTCTGTGAGCATCTGTGGGACCCAGGTGGCGCAATCTTTGCAATATTCCAGTGTTGCCACCATCGTTTCCAATGCACTGAAGCCAATACTCAGTTCTGTACACAGTTCCCTGGTCATAATCCACTGATTCATGTGGATGAGCTAATCAAGATGTTCTTCATTTCATTGTGTGACAGCTGTGCTTGGCCATCTGGAGTGTGGCTTGTCTTCCATGTTGTTATCACCACTGCTGAAACACACCACCCACTGCCTCACTATGCTCACACCTACTGTTCTGTCTCTGTAAACGTACAGCAAACGTCAATGAGTGTCAATGAATGCAATTTTTTCCATATGGAGGAATTCAGTGACACACCTTTGCTTCATCTGCACTACCATGTCAGATGCTGTTGTGTCAGACTGTCCCTCTGCTGCCATCTCTTGCACAGCAACAAAATGGAACAGAATATTGGTGGGAAGGTTCAACTTCTACTGCCATACCAGCAACATCCACCTCTGATGCTGTGGGCCAGCATAATAAAATGGGAGACATGACCTTCAGAGCAGTCTCCATAGTTTCTTATAAACCCACATGAGCCTAGTCAACAGGGCACTGATTAATCTATTATTTAATCAAAGTATTTTAATTTTTGTTATGACAACAATGTATACGGCACTTCCCAAAATGTATACAGGGAAGGGATTTCTTTGCCCCAGGGAGCTATATATAACTGACATGAAGTTTCTGATTTGTTTCCTCAGAAACAGACACAGAATTATGGCTGCAAGCCCTGGCCAGCTGTGAAGCTCTAACATACCCTTTGCAGAACTAGGGTTGTATTTTTGGCCTTTTTGTTACCAGCATGGCTTCAGGATTTTACACTGGATGCTAGAGATAAATGTGTCATGCAGAGACATACCATCCACTAATAATTCTGAGGTGCCATAGAAATGCAGGGGTGCAGGGGTACTGATATTAGATGCTGTAGTTTCTGTCTGACTCAGAGGTAGGAATGTCACCGGGAATCCTTCACAGCCTGTACTTCAGCAGAAACACTAAAATTGAAAGAGAGAGAAAAAAACATATGAAAGAGGAAAATATGACCTAGTTTATTGCATGTGGGAAAAGTAGAGATGCCATATTATAGAACCAGTTTTCTCTTCTGTTGTTTTATGTAACATGATGATATCTGCCAAGTGAGGACATAATGGATTTTACCCAAGTGAGCAGTCTTCTCAGAAAAGTTGTATTCATTATCATAATTTAAGAGATGGTAACCCACGTATTTAGTTTTTGTTGCAGCATAGTTTTCTGGTTTAATACCTTGCCCCAGGATTTGTAGAAATAGAGGAAGTGCAAGAAAACATTCGAGGAGAGGTTATTCAGTACTGAAATTGTCAATTTTATTTTGTTCTGTGTGATTTCATTTGGTCCCAGCTCTGTGGTTGTTTAAAGGAGTAAGAAACTAATACTGGTGCTGCTGGACAGATCTCTATCAACATGACCAAAAAGTAATTCCATCTGTTTTCAGCACGGGTACAGTCTGGATGAGTGGTGGTAGCATGGCTCATGTCAGCTCTCCCCTGCGTGAGGAAGAGCAAGAGAGAGGTTTGAGAGTAGTGATGCCCATTTCTTAAGCGACAGAGTTGGAAATAGGTATTGTGGGTTTTGGCAAGAAGGGTTGCTGGGAGGGGCAGGAGAGCTGAGACAAACTGGACACATCTGGCTCCATATTGACACACTGCAGGACACAGCTGAGCCCAGCAGCCAGGCTGTTGATGCCTCTGCAGAAGTGTAAGTGTAGTTATGGAAGAGCAGAATGCTGCACAGCAGTTTGTGAAGAGTGGAAAACAGGAGTGAGAAGCTGCACTGGGAAGACTGAGGTTGTGAAGAAGGATGGGGGGAGGTGCTGCAGGTGCTGCAGCAAAGATTCCCTGTCAGCCTGTGGAGCAGACCATGGGGGAGCAGATATTTCCCTGCAGTGTGAGGAGAGGACTAGAGAAAATATCTATGCTGCAGCCCATGGAGGAATCCGCATTGAAGGAACTGAGGCCAATGGGGAGTCCAAAGTGGAGCAGGTTTATCCTGAAGGACAGCATCCCATGGGAAGGACTCCCAAGTGGAGCGGAAGCAGAGAGTGACAGTGGAGGAGCTGCAAAGATGAAATGTTATAAGCTGACCAATGACAGCAGCCCCCACTCTCCATCCTCTTGTGCTGCTCTGGTGGGTAATGGGAAGGAGCTTGGAGCTATGGAGTGACATAGAGTCTGTGAAATAGAAAGGCAGGTATTATTTCAGTCTTTTTTTTTCTCACTATTGAATTCTATTTTAATTGGCAATAAATTAATTTAATTTTCACCAAATTGAATTAGTTTTGTCCCTGATAGCAATGGGCAATTACTTCCCTGTCTTTACCTGAACCCATGAGCTTTTACATCATGTTTTCTTTTTCCATCCTGTTAATGAGGGAGTGAGAGCAGCTGGGTAGGTGTCTGGCCGCTGACAGACATCAACCCACCACAGTGAGTTTGGCCAGGATTATTCCAAGTGAGCTTTCCAAATGGTCAGGAGGTAATGACTCAACTTCAGTTATTTGAAGGGATAACTAGTAATAGAATGGATGAGTGTTGATTACAGCTCCTACTTGGTTTAAAAATAATTTTTAAAAATGTTGTAATATAAAACCCCTCTCTGAAGTAGTAAGAGTTACTCAGGAGGTACTCATCCTGAACTTGAATTAAAACGTTTAAAGCCAGTGTACACAGTGTACACTTGAACTGGGATCAGAAGCATAAATAACTAATTCTTGGGCAGCATTGAGTGTCTTAGCTTTGCTAATGTTTTTGTGTACTAGAGAAATTATATACAGTGGAGTTTTTCATTAGTTTTACTTATAATGTACAACTGAAACTTGGGCTTTAACTGTATCTGAGAGTGTGTATTTCCTTCTAAGTTCTTACAAGTGAAAGAGATTTGGTGCAAAAAACAGAGACCCGCCATGGCCTGTGGCTGTGGTAGGCTGCCCTTTCAAAGTGTTATAAGAAGACAGTAAAACATGTAAACAAAAGATATGCTATAGAAATAACCACAGAAATGTAGTTTATTTTCTAAACAACAAGAAAAAAAACAAGCAAACAAAAAAAAAAAGAAAAAAAAAAGGCTATTTAGATGAAGTTTGCTGGCATTTCACAACACTTCGTTTATACAGATGTTATCTATTGTTTCTAATGAAATTTTAAAAATAAGAAGCATTCTGTGATTATCGATGAGAAAATACATTGTAGCTTCAGGTTGAGAAGGTTTTAAGACACGTCTTACTAGGTTGCTAGCAGACAGGAGGAAGAACAAGTTGTCATTTGCTGGATGTGGAAAGCTGGCGTAATAGATTGTTTTCTGCAGTCTGTGTTCCTTTCCAACATTGTTAGCATTACCAAAGTTTGAAACAATCTAATTGTTCCTGTAAAATGAAAGTTTTAAATAAGAAGAGTGAATGGAGGTGGAATGAGGTGTGTTCAGAGGCTTGTTAAGTTAAAGAGCTGTGTTAGACCTCCCAGTTGGAGCCTTCTGCAAATGATATCTCAGGAGAAACTTGTTTAAACACTTAAAAAAGAAGAAAAAAAAAAGAAGAAGAAAAAAGACTTTATTTGGAGCAATAAGTAAAAGGTCAGAGGATATTATGTTCAGGGAGTGTTGAATTGGGACCATTTTATCGTATTCATTACTGATTTAAAATGTGTGACTTGGAATTAAAAGCCTCTGTTTCCCACTGTCAGCTCCCAGCTTCAGACATTGATGATCTGTCAACACCAGGCTCCTGTCTGCCTGTACACTGCCAGGATTCACATTCCAGTATTTCTCTAAAAAGAGGGAAAAGCCTTGTTTCAGTCATTAGGACTGTAGGCTTTAGAAAGGAAGACCTTTTGATACAGTGGAAATGTAATGGTCTTTGGAACTGTAAAGAGTCACAATTCCTTTGTTGGGAGAAAGAGAGGTCTTCTTTTTATTTGTTGGTGTCTAGGTTGTACAGCAGGCCAGTAGTCATTTTAGCTCACTTCTTGAATGTGTGAGGTGGGTGTTATTTCTGGCTTACAAGTAAGTTAGAGAACAGGATTGGATGTCAAAGTATATGTCAGAGGAGACACTCAGAAGAAATCTGTGTGTTCTTGGGTATCTCTCTTTCCTTCAGTGAAAAGGATTTGGGGAGGAGTGAGCAAACTGGTGACTTGAGGCCAGTTTCACGTCTTCATCTGTTACTTCTGTAGGCCTGACAGAGATTATTTGTGGAAGCTTGGCAGTACTTTCTTTCCTTGTAAACAAAGAAATTAAATTACCCCACCCCATTACTGGAATAAAATGTTAATCTTCACAGCAGATGCATTTTGAGATAAGATCTGTGAGGTTTCTTTGTGCACTCTGGCATGATGCTTAGCACCTGTAAATCATTTGTCTCACTAATTGTTCACAAGTATTCTGGAATAGTCAAATTCCTTGTAGTAAGTAATGAGCTCCATTGCTCAAGAACAGCATAAGAGATACTCAGTGCATAATTGCGGAACTTGAGAATTCGTTAAAGGAAAGTTAATCTATAAAGAAGCAGAATCACATTCTTCTGTTAGCATAGTTTCCTAATGTCCAGCTCATTCATTTAGGTTTGTTTCTTTTTGTTGTTTTTATTTGTTTGTTTGTTTGGTGTTTTTTTTTTTTTTAATACAGTGTTCCTTACTAAGTTGCAAGGTTGATCACTTTGACTGTTACTATTAGTACTATTACTAATCGGAGAGTAGAGTTTTAAATATCTACTTAAGTAATTCAGAGCACGTATGAAGCACTGAGAGGTTGTTTTTCGTTCAGAAAAAGTAACTGTGGGGTAAGACACACCTAAAATTAAACTATTTTTAGTTGGTTTTGTAATCATTGCTTGAAGAACATTGAGTCCCTAAGAGAAAAGACACATTTGGAAGTTTGGCCTAAAGAGCACATCAAAGGGGTTCGTATTTGTCTAGAGTTAGAAAACGGCTGTCTCTGTACATTTCAAATGGTTCTCAGCATGGTGCTGTCATGGTGCGTGTGTTCAGCTCAGAGCAAGAAAATGAAGATTCAGTCCCTCAAAGACTTGCTCTCTTGTAATCCCATTTGTGGCCTTTTAAGATCAGGACTGAGGTTTAATATTAAAGTAAATGCTGCTAACCTTGGCAAATAAACAGCGTGAGAGTTGGTGAGCCTTTCCCCCTCAGGAGTGTGTATAGGAGAAGAGAGAAAAATCTTGAGTAAAATAATTAAGATAATTAATTGTTTCCTTTTTACCTACTCAAGTATTTTATTCTGTGTTTCTGAACAATGAGCACTACATGTCCTCCAGCAGAGCAGTCGGCAGAATTCTGATTCTGTGATGTTGGGAAATGCTGCATTTGTATGTTTGGGGTGGTGAAATGAGGAGCAGTATTGACACAAAACTGCCCAGATAGGGAGATGCTGCATCACACTGAAATAAATGCATATAGCTCCTGAAAACATTGTGGACAATGTATGAAGCAGCTACACATCTGATTCTTAGTGCCCGAACAACATGAGATAGAATGCTCACTGTTCCAGTCTGTTTGGGAACATTAATAAGATTGGGGTTTAGAGAGGAAGGACCCCTCAGGCCATGCCAGTGTTAATGCCAATCTGTAACCTCTGTAGTGATAGAAGCAGTAAGCTCATTTTGTGTTTGTCTCAAAGTGTCTGTGGAAATCGGTGACTGGATACCTAGAATTGTTCCCTCTGAAATAATATTATAGTGAGTGTTATAGAGTAAGTTTCTGACCTTTATCAGTTTTCTGAAAATGGAAGAACAAGAATGTATTGGTAAAACTGAAAAGCATTGAGAATATCAAAGGAGGATAACTCTTATGCTGCACGTTTCATCTTTAAAACTCCTTGCCATTAGATGTGAGGTAAAAAAGGAGTCACTGTTGCAAAATTTCAGGAAGTGCGCATAGGTTCTGATTTGATCAAACAAGTTCAGTTTATTCATCATTTAATTGGCATTTTTTTTCATCCCTTTGCTATCACCTGTGTAGCTGTCTTCTTTCCTCTGGTCATCAGTATTGTAACAAGTAACATGCATTAAATCAATCACCAAACATTTTCTTTTTATGGCTTGTCTAACAGTTATTCAAAATTCCTATGGCATTTATAATATGTCTAAAAATATTTTTTTAGACATAAGTAGTTTTTAAATTTCATTTTATCAATCAATACTTAATGCTTTTTAAAGTAAAAATGTATTTCCCTGTTCTTGTCTTTCATGTTATTTCTTTCACATCTTATTTTACTTCTTAATATTAGCTACATTTTCTTTGCACTTGGACTCCCTTTTCATTTGCTTTCTGAGCTGTCTTCTCTTGTCTGTAGGTAATATTCAAGATTGAAGGTGCCTGTTAATACTTATGTTAAACTTAACACATATCATTTTCCAGAGATGTAAAAGAAAGTGTTTGCTCCTGAAGCTCTCAAATAAAGACTAAAGTGACATCTATTTTATGTATCACATCAGCCTGTTTTTCATGCTGCTGTCACCCTGCATGGAATTGTGTAAGACTAAATTCAAGCCATGCAAAACAAACAAACAGGACAGGTATGTTGCTGCCACTTTGAACTATGTGCATCGCATTGACTCTTCTGTCAGATATACTTAAACAGGAAAACAACCAGAGGATGTGCGTTCTACTTGCATAGACAGTCTTGATCACCTCTCATCCATATTCAACAGCTGTGGTAGCATTTACTGTTATGTAACACTGACCAGCCTCTACCACCTACTCACTCTGTTATTAATATCATTGTTGAAAATGAGTCATTTCTTCGCTCTTGGATGTATTTCAGTTGTCTTCTCTTTTATATCCTGAATCATCCTCCTCTTCCTTATGAATACTTGCAGCAATTGCTGATGTCCTGGCTGGAATTACCCCTGCAGGAGGGCCCTCGACAGCAAAGAGTACTCTACTTTAACATATTATTTGCTCCTTCACTAACATGTAGCTTTATTTTGAGCTTGCATGCATGTTCTCATGCATGCAGGTAGTTAGTTATTTGATCAGGTATTTTCAAGTTAAAAAAGAAGCCTTTAAAAAGAGGAAGAAGGCATCTTGGTATTTGGTTTCCCTGGAGCCCTGAGCTTTTTTACTACACTAGGAGGATACCTTCTCTGTCTAGATATTATTAGTACAGCTGGGGAATTCATGGGTCATTGTGGCATAATTTCTTAGGTTAATCTGCTGTTACTTATGCTAATGATGCTTGCAGCTCTGAAGATTTGTGTTTCAGTTTGGCATATTGCCACTCCTGCAGCAGAAGCCAAAGGTGACTTTATCCACTTCACCTGAGATGGTCTTTAAGCACATTTTGCTTTTCCATTGGAGTAACCATAGAACTCTGTAAGTGAACTGATTGTGCCTGTCTTGATCCCCCCATAGCAATATGGATCTATGGCCTCAGATTTATTTAATTCACACTATGGTGAAGTTCTAGAAAGCTTGTCTAGACTTGATAAAAGAAAAAAAAAAAAACACTTTTTTTTTTTAATGTGGAGATTCTGGGAGTTTGGAAAACTGAAATAAGGAAACACTGATACAAACAAATAAATGCATGTTCGCACTGCATCTCTTCTAACGAGATAAATATATTTCATATCGCAGTAGGATCCTGTCTTTGCAGGACTCAGGTGATTTGCAAACTCGAGTGCATTTTGAACTCTACAAATTCTGCATTGTTTGGTACCTTATTATCTCTGTTCCAGAAATGGAAATAGCTCAGGGAGGGATGTTCAGTGAGCCAGTGGTTATAGAAGAAATCCATCACAGTTAGAGGAATGAGAACTTCTGTCTGCTTTTGTATTTTCTTGTTTTCATCTAGAATACTGTGCAGGGAGAGGAGTAAGATTTAAAAACTCTGCTTTTGCCTACCTTATATTCATATGCTGACTAAGTGAATACAAACTAGCTAGAGCTTTACTAAATTTCGCATGAACTTCTGTTCCATTAAGATCATAAAATGTAGCTCATTGTTGCTAAATGTAGCTGAAGTTTGTATTATTAGTCTCTTCTTCTGAAGTGTTGCAGTGAGAGATGCCGTATTTCTTGAAACTGAGGCCAGTCAAGAACTAGGAGTTCTGGATCTGGCTTTGTTCTAGCTTTTGCATTCTCTCGACTAAAGGATACGCTCAGCCCTCAAAATAAAAACCCTTAGTTCAATCTTTTGTTAGAACTGTTCATACTCTGGCTTTTGACAAGGAACTATTCAAGGTTTTCATCTTGATCTAATATTAACAAATATACAGAAGACTGCAGTATACCCATCTGTACTCATCTCTCTTTCCTGTTTTCTCTTTGTCCAATTAACATGTAGGTTCATTTCAGAGGAATTCAGGAAGTAAAAGGATAAGATTTTTTTGATATCCCAAGGAAAGCACTCTTGGTTTGTGTATTTCTGAGCCTGTGGTTTCATGTGATTGTCACAAAAAGCAGGGACAAAGGTGTATTTGTCTTCTCTTACTCACAGCAGCAAGAGAGCAGATGTTAATAGTGCTGATAATCTGTAAAAAGAATGGCGGTGCATCTACCAGGAAAAATCCCTGGCTCTCCATGTTTCCAACAGCTTTAGGGCACAACTGGTATGTGCAGTGAAGAGAGCCGTGCCAAGTCCAAATGAGCCAAATCTGGAAATGGAAGCTACTTATCTATGTTGCATAGAGAGATTCTGAAGTTTTCAGTCCTGTTTTCAGACTCCTAGAATGTACTGTATCCTAAGGATTTTTCAGATGATGGGAGAAATGTATAAAACTCATCATTCATACACAGACAGATATTGCCTATCCACTACATTTATAGTAGTCTGTATCTGTTCATTGCTTGTAGTACTTCAAATGTGACAATTTTTTAAAGATATTAATTTAGTTTGAGGCTAAAAAATTAGCTTCTATCACAGGGCTGGGAATAAGTAAGTATATGTGTGACAAAAAAGGAGACTGTGTGCTTAGAATGGCTCTGCTTGGACCAGATGACCTCCAGAGCTCCCTTCTAACCTCAACCATTCCAAGGAATACAACTTCCAAGGCAGCGTATTTCTCAGTTTCTGATATTGTCTCTAAGTTTAAAAGAAGAGTGATTTCTTTTTAAGCTCAGCTTCTCCCCAAATTGGCAACATTTGCAAAAGTAGGAATGGAATGGAATGTGTTTCTGGCATTCATGATAATTATGGAACAGAAGATTAACCTAGCCAGGGAAAATAAATACCTTGGTATTCTGTGCAGTGACTTCAGAATGCAGCCTGACAGAGTGGCAGATGAAATTTGATTTTTCTAGCTATACATAGCTAAAAACAGGCCACTGTGATATTTGTTGAATCTCAATGTGCAGAGAACCTTGTGTTGTCTTTATAGCATGAGTAGTTATTTTATCGAAAAAGTCTATAGCTTTAATGCTGAAAATATGTAAGAGTCTTTAAAGTTCCTGGATACAGGAGATTGGTTTGAGCTGCAGAACATGGTTTCTGTCTGAAATGTGAACTAGATCTTTCTCAAACGCCACACATTCCAGGTCTGTTTGTCTATAAGCTGAGTTTCATTCATATTCTATGACATGTTCTGTCATACTAAAGTTAAGTGCATTTCTTCTAGGACGTAAGATGAGATTTGTCTGAGCTGCAGTTGTCTTCTGCAAAGCCAGGCTAAATGTATATAATCTGTGAAGAAAAATACTGTGATTCTTTTCCCCAAATTATGGAGGCAGGAAAGATGATGTGGTGGTGGAGAAGCCAGAACAGATAGCTACTAAATATTTGCTGATCTATTTCTTTGTTGCTGAAGCAATGTTGACAAACATTTACTCTCTGTTAGTTTACAGTGATGGCTTCTATACACTGAGGAAAGTTAATGTTAATGTATTTCCTTAAGTAAACCAAAGCCTTTCAACAGAACTCAGCAATAAAGGAAATCTTCAGTAATTTCCCTAAATCATGGAATCTTTGCTTCAAGTCTTCAGCATCCACTCACTAATATTTGTAGGGAATCCCTTGAGTTGAATTTTTTTTCTGAAATACACTCTTTTTTCCTTCTGAGTTAAGAGATGGCAGACAGATTTGCAGTTGAAGTGCAAGGAAGAGGCTTACAGCAGCCCTGTGTTCTTTTTCTAAGCTCTGTCAGTTTTTTTGCTGTGTGACTCAGACAGTTTAAGACCAAGGAGGACCATTAGATCAGTCCTGTAAAATACAGAATCCCAATAATGGCATTCAGAAAGACATTCAGGAAAACAACAACACAAACAGAGGCATTACCTTTCCTGGCTTTCTTTGGCACTGGTTGTCGCTCTTTTCTAAACACATATGCCTTCTGTAGCTCAAAGCCTACATGAGTATTTCATCTGCTACACTTTTCTATGAAACTTCCAATTAGTTTTTAGCTTGATTTTGCTTGACTTCATCCATTCTTTGACCTTGATGACTGATGTGTTGGTTGAGGACTGTGATTTCTCCATGTGCCAGACTGTTTTTCAGTGAACTCTTCAAAGACTGATCTTCCCAGCATTTGTTTTCATTTTTAAAATGTGGATTTCCCGGGATTCCATCCCTTCAGAGCAGATTTCCTCTCTTCCCATTGCATTCACTGTGTATCAGCTACACGTGAAGTAGTGCCTTCCACCACATAGTCAGCTGTGCATAAATACGCTGCTCTGCCACTCTCAAACTTGGTCCTGTGATGGTATACCAACAATTCCAATTATAACAATGTTAAAGATCTGATATTTGAAACAATCTTTAGTAACTGTTACTTGAAAATAATTTCTCATCAAAAAACTGTGACCTGTAACTGATTGAAGTAATTAGAAAGAACTCCTTTCAGTGGACATCTTTTCTTTTGAGGAGAGGTCAATGCAAAGGACTCATGACGGATGGCAGAAAGTCAGAATTAGCCTATTTCTTAATGAAGGCTACAGCTCCTAAAAAAAGAAGACTTTATTATTTGTTTGGCAAGTTAGATCTGATGCATTGGCTTTGGATTAGCAGCCTTGTTTGTTTTCCCTGCCTCTTTCAGTGTCTGTCTGCACTTCAGCCTAAAGTTCCCTCTGAGAACTTCTCCTATCTTCTCAGGTGAAATCAGTTCATTCTGCTTTTGAATGCACAGATAAATCCAAAAAACCTCTTAAAACTGTATGTTACCTTTATTCTATGCAGTGTTACACATTTCATTTCACATTTCTTAATGCTGTTACTCATTGTAGCGTAATAATATTAAAAAATATATATAGTTTCCTTTGACAGCAGAAGAGGATCCCTTGTGAAGCCCTATGTACATTTGTTCGCCGTTGGTCATCACTGCTATGAGTGTCTTTCTTCCAGTTTATTGTTTGTCACACATTTCAGTAGGAGGTGAAAGAATCAGCATGTGGTAGTCTGTTTTGGACATAGACTCCATTTGTGAATATGGAACTATATATATATATATTTAATTGTCCTGGCATACATATTCCAGGTAGGTAAAGACATTAATGATGATACTTCCATTAATAATGAAAGCATCCAACCCCGCATTACCATTAGTATAGTATGGACTATTGTTGGCTAATACCTCTGCTAATGCTTTTGAGAAAAAGACTAGCAGATTTTTTCACTGGTTTCTGGTAGCTTAGGGACTACTAGAGTTAGCAGCACTATTGTTTGCTTTCCTTCTCCTAGAATTTGTTTTGATACTGCTTGCTGTCCTCAACAGAGTTTTGAGTCCAAAGTTTACTTGCTGCTGCTCACAGTTTATGTCAAGTCTTGATGCAAGAGAACTCCTGAGTATGTGAAAACTCAGTGTATGACCTGAGCTTTGACTTGAGTGCATACATTTTTAGGTAGAAATTTTTGTGCTGAGGTTGTTAGGTTCATAGAGTTTATAAACCCTACAACTCAGAGGCTTTGTTCTCAGGTAAGCCGTGCAGCATCCCAATTCAGCAATCTTTTTTTTATTCATGCTCTCAATTGTCCAAATAATTATCAAGTCTCTTTTATATTTGCTGTGTCATAACGCAGTATGTAATGTAGAATGCTTTGATATGGTAGTCAAAGTGTGCTCAAAAATTATTTGAGTATTCAAGAAGATTGAAATACCCTTAGCGCATCTTTTAAAGTATTTGTGTGGGAAATCCTTCTGTTTTAAAAATACTTGTCCAAATTGTGTTCTTGATGATCAGGGCATCACCTCAGCAAAGTTTCAGCTATTAAGGTCAATGCAGAGTTGGACCACATTATCACAGAAGCAGCTCATCAAGTTCCTTGAAG
Source organism: Aquila spilogaster (assembly GCA_024606505.1). Taxonomy (NCBI): domain Eukaryota; kingdom Metazoa; phylum Chordata; class Aves; order Accipitriformes; family Accipitridae; genus Aquila; species Aquila spilogaster. The sequence goes on from JANHGO010000072.1 coordinate 55,616,417, forward strand.
TGATTTAAATCTTATTAGTGCAGGTATTGTGTGATATTGAAGCTGACAAGCTCTTCAGTCTGGGCAAGACTAATTAAGGTTTCTGTGGTTTTTTTTTTTTTTTTTTTTGGAGATTCGTTTTGTTACACAGTTGTCTTCATTAAAGGTCAGGAATTTCTTTGGACATAAGCTTCTAATTTGACGAGAAATATTGTTTGGGAGATTACCTTGAAAAAAGACCTACTGACACACCACCAAGCCTCTTAACTCCCCATAGTCTTTTGAGGCCTCTGTTGAGTTTCAGCAAGATTGTTATCAGTTGCATCAGCCTGTTTGTATACACTTTTTGGAGGCAGATACTAGCTCACTCTCTGTGCTCTGAGTGCAGGTTTGTTTTCTGTGACTATAGAATCATAGAATGGCTTAGGTTGGAAGGGACCTTAAAGACTACTCAGTCCCAACCCCCTGCTGTGGGCAGGGCTGCCCCCCACCAGCTCAGGCTCTCCAGGGCACCATCCATCCTGGTCTTGAGCTCCTCCAGGGATGGGGCACCACAGCTCCCCTGGGCAGCTTGTGCCAAGGCCTCACTACCATCTAAGTAAAAAATTTCTTCCTAATATATAACCTTAATTTCCCATCTTTTAGTTTAAAACCATTCCCCCCTTGTCCTATCACTATCAGACTGTAAAATGTCAGTCTGCTTCCTGATTATAAGTTCACTTTAAATTCTGAAAGACTGCAGTGAAGTTGTCCTGTAGCCTTCTCTTCTCCAAAGTAAACCAGCCCAGATCCCTCAGCCTTTCTTCATAAGAGAGATGCTCTAGCCCTCTCATCATCCTTGTGGTGCTCCTCTTACCCTGTTCCAACAGATCCACATCTTTTTTTGTGCTGGGGGCCCCAGGACACAGTACTCTTGATACACTAAAAACTAGGCGTGCTAACACTGTGATAAATGAATAGATCTTATTAGGCTTAGTAGCTTGGTTTTAATAGCCTATTTTGATTATTTTTGTAGTTGAGTATCTCAGCTACTAACCAGCACCATACAAGTTGTGTTTGGTTCAGAGCGTTGGTTGAGAAAGCTGGCATGTGCCTGTCTCAAAGACCATACTGATATACCTCAAGAGTGAGTTTCCTTGTGCTCTGCCTGTCAGCACCAAGGAAAAATTACATCATCTGGATTAACTTTGGAGACAGGTCAACTCGCTGTAAAGGTCACTGTTGGTCATTACTGAAAATTAGTTCTTGCTGGAGAAGAGAAGGAAATATCCCTTAAGGACAAGTGAAGTAAAAGCAGGAAATAGCTCAAAGAAGATAGAGGAGGGAGAAGTAGGGATGGCTGAAGAAAAAAAAAAATTTAAAAAAAAATACCAGTGAAGTAGGAGAAAGTAAGAGGGGTAGAAAGACTGCCCCAGCCAGGGGCCACTTTGCCACTCACAAGTAGATTGTGCATCTGAGAATGTCAGGAGTCATAGAAAAACCTATATAAACCTAAGTGAATTTCAATCAGTGATAAGGCAGAGGGGAAAGTATCTTATTTCAGTTTACCTCAGAGTCTCAGCAGAGTAAAACTGTGAATATTTCAGTCTTACAGGACTTCCACCTACCAAATAGCCACCAAATGGAGACTTTCTCTTTAATATATCATCTTCCTTTAACTGCAGCTGCTCCAGGGCCAGATATAGAATGATTACATTATAAATATCAGGTTTCCAGGGTAGACCACGGTAAGCTAAAATGTCAGTTTGCCTAGTGCAAACACTTGACATATGTTGAGCTGAATGGGGAGTAATGAGGTTGGAAACTGTCTATTTGCTCCTGGTCATCTCCCTTTAGAAATTTTTTTCTAGGTGCACAGTTGACAGGGGAGTAGATGACTAGCACCATTTCATCTCATCTCTTCAGAAAATATGCACTGACTTACGTGCAGGGAGTTGAGCTGCTAATGCTCTGTGTGAACTTGTCTCATGGCTGGACTGTCAGAATTATTCTACTGTTACTTTAATGAACTAGATGTAAGGCCAATTATGCCTTATAAAAGTTGTAATGGTTAATTAAACTATAGCTCTTACTTCAGTAGTTCAAACCTGAGGGCTACAGAAATACCACGGGTATATCCAAAAGTGAAGTGAGACTGAAACACGGAGCATCTTTCTCTTCGTAGATACTTGGCTTTAATATGACCAGATTAGATGAATGGCTGAATAAATTCAAGAACATTTCATTTTTAAGAGACAGAGAGCTTGCTTAATGATTCCCAACCTGCCCCTTTCATTCCTGTTTCTAATGCACCATCACTTCCACCCTTCTCACATCAAAGAAGAGATGAAAATGACACCCTGCAGAGCTCATGAACACTGCTCTCAGAATGCTAGCAACGAGAAGTTGATTTTAGTTTAATATGAAGCCTGCAAGCAGCAGCTGCCTGATTTCTGCCCTCCCCCACCATCTTCTCTCTCTGGGGATGTGAGTGGCTTTGGCAGTGCTGCGGCCCTGCCTTACCTGGCTGTGGCTGGATGCCCAGGAGCACCAAGGCTGCAATACTTCATTTTGGTTGATTGTTTTTCTGGTATCTGAATTGTGCAGGTGTATATGTGTGGCAAGGGAGGACATGTGATAACATCTTGTCCTTGGGACTTCTGCGGTTCTCTCTTGTGGTTCTCTTCTGGCAGTTTCACCCTTGTCTCCAGGCATTATGGAACATCATTGTTGGCCAAAGGGCCTGGGAACAAGAAACCTCCTCCTCTAGCTTGGCTTATACCACCTCTGCTAAGAAGGAAGGAGGATGTGTATGGCTATTGCAACTCAGAAGAGGCAAGGGTGTGCTAAGAGGACAAGACGGAGTCTGCCTAGCTTCAGGCACTCTTGCTGGGATGTGGCTGGGAGCAAGAAGTGCTGCCAGGACCTCCTTTGGAGCTTCTGCCCACCCTCCTTTAGAGTAGTGTCTGTACTTCCTCTGCCTGCCAGCGAAGTCCTCCAGATAGGACAAGTCCAGGTCCACCATAGAGTGATGTCAGGCCATGTGACTTTGGTGGCACTGCAGGGAAGTTTTGTTCCTAAACTCTGGCAACATCATCCAGTGTGATTGTATGTCTTTTAAAGTCTCAGTATTACAACAGGGGAACAATAAGACATCGGCAGAGCAAGATGAACTGTGTCAATGTAGGAATAGGTTCTTAAGTAAATTGAGCTGCATATTCACACTTTCATTGCACTTACATGGGGAAAACATTTCAGTAGGTAATTACAAATTAAGCATTTAAAAGGCATATTGCTTAGTGCCTCTGTTTTCAAAGAAGAAATCAGAAGCTCGAGAGCAGAGAGATAGGTGTTTAACTGTAGGTTGAAAGTTATTACAGGCATGATGGGTACTGAAAAAAAAGCCATCAAACCCCAGAATGAAAACAAACATTTAATCTAGTAAGAGCTGATTGTTTTCCAAGCATAATCTTTCAATAGCTACTTGAGACAGGAGAAAAAATACAACCCCAAAACTGCAAGCTGTACCTATTGAGTGCAATATCTACATTCTGTAGTAATATAGACAAGGCTGATGGTTCTTGTTTTTAATTAATATAAATGTGTCTCCTCTGTAATAGGGGATGAATGGTAATGATTTCTCTATAAGCTATCATTGGCAATATTTGGCATGTGACTGCTGGCCATCTTCAAAAAAGACAACATAGAGTTGCTAGAAAAGAACAGATTGTTTTTCCAAATCAGACAAATGTTTTCTAACTTCTGAATTTTTCTTTTTGCATATTGTATGTTTAAGGAATTTGATGTTGTGTCAAAGTGAGGAAAGCAAAAAAGCTGCTACGAAATGCTGTTTAGTAGGCTGTTACATATTTTGATAGTATTATCATTGCTTGGCTTTGTTATTTTTTTCCTCTCTCCAGCAGAGCTATTAATTTTCAATCCCTTCTGCTCTATGTGGGCTGTTGTCCAGTGACCTAAAACCCGAAATGTGTTACAGATTTTGGACCATTACTGCTTACGCATACTGGGAGAGTAGGTACAAGGGATACTTATTTGAGAAATGAACTGATGTCATAATTTCTTTTTAGATATTAATATATATAAATATATTCATACATTTCTGTACACAAAGGCTGCTCTGAAAGTAATGCCTCCTATTTTATTATGTTGGCCCACTATACCAGAGGTGGATGTTGGTGGTATGGCAGTAGGGGGTTGAGCTTTCCCACCAATATCCCATTACATTTTGTTGCTGTGTGACAGATGGCAGCAGAGGGGCAGTCTGACACAACAGTGTCTGACATGGAAGTGCAGATGAAACAAATATATGTCACTGAATTCCTCCATATGGAAAAAATTGCACCCTTTGACATTCATTGACACTTGCTGAATGTTTACGAAGACCAACCAGTGAATGTGAGCACAGTGAGGTGGTGGGTGGTGTGTTTCAGCAGTGGCAACAATGACAGTAGGTCACCTCAGCTGATGCAGATTTTTATGAGCATGGCATACAGACTCCTGTTTATTGTTGGCGAAAATGCACAGCTCATGGTGGTATCTGTGTTGAAAAATAGTGTTTCCTAGCTGAGAATTTGCTCTATTGAATAGCGCTATCGTGCTTTTTTATCTGTTGTAGTTTTCTTAGAAATAGGAGGCAATGCTTTTAGAGTGACCTATATAGATGTGTGTGTGTGTGTATAGTATATATATATGTGTATTTAAGGGGTGCATAGCGTAGCTTGCTGTCTTTAAATAATCTGATGTGGGCTTCTGTTTAGGAGAACTGCTGAGTCTGGTAAGCAAGAGCAGGAATTGAGGCAAACTTGAATTGTAAGAACTAGGTTTTCTATATACTTTCCCTTTCTGACCCAGAGGTTTCCTCTCCTGGTAGAGAATTGAGAAGTGTATTTCCCCCTCAGCATGTGCAGTTGCTTGCATAGGAGAGGATGACTTGTGGCTTTGGTAGGAGTTCTCTTAGCTGATGCGATGCCCTGTGGTCATGTTCAGAGAAAACAATAGAAAACAACAACAAAACACACCATATTTTATAAATACAAAGACTTTTGTACTCTATACAGAAGAACACGTTATGGTCAGATCTCCACAATGGTGAGAAGTTCAAGCTGTTTTTGGAGCAACAGTTTGTGTCTAAAGAATGAAAGTTTAATGTGAACAGTTAGGGGACTTAGTCTCCAACACAGGAAACAACTAATTTAATCCTGTTCATTATTTAAAAAATAATATTCAATCCTGTTTCTTATTTAAAAAATAATATAAAAAGATCATTCCTGCAGTCAGTCACTGTCAGTCAGCATGTGGCCAGGAACATTGTCACAACACGTGTCATTGCTGCTCATCAGAGGATCTGCAGACCACAGAGCTTGCTCAGTTGGACTTGAAGTTGTGGTTATGACAAGGCCAAAGTGGTGTAGCAGACTCTACATCTTAACTTCAATTGTGTAAGAATTGTTAGTATAATATAAAAAAGTAAAATATTTATCAAGTCATGAATTATGCAGATTATGATATTACTAATCAGCAGGCACCAGAATAGTTTTTGTAAAAGAATGTATAAATATTAAAGTAGATTCACTTTGCTTTTATATGTGATTAGAGGAGGCCTTGTGCAATGAGGTATTGTTGTTTACTTGTGTTTGAGCTGCCTTCTCCTTCCTTTACCCTAAATGTGCCAAAGCTGAGCATTCTACAAACTTAATTTCTTTCCATTTATTTCTGATTATTTGCTTATTCACAATTTGTTGTCTTCTTCCAGCTGTATCCAGATGCTTCAATATTAACCAAGAGATTTTCCCCAATTTCTCTTTTGTTGCCATGTGAATATTATTTTGAATAATACAGTTTTGATTTTCACGTTTCAAAGATGCTTGGAAATAAACAGTTTTGAGCATTAGTAGCTGAGAACACAAGCATCCAGCCACCACTTGTTTAGATGGTCTTTCATCTGAAACCCAACTGTTTGATTAGTCCTATTTAAAGGATGCTGGAGGCACCATTGCTGCACAAACACCTTTCTGCTCCTTAATGAATACTAGTGCGTCCTCCAGGAACACTGAATCAGAGTCTTATTGTCTAAGTTGTTATGGATAGCTCTACTGAAGAGGCACATGTGGTTTGTTGTGTTCAATTGGACTCTAATTTATTACAGAATCACAGAATTGTTTGAGTTGGAAGGGACCCTTAAAGGCCACCTGGTCCAACTCCCCTGCAGTGAACAGGGACACCTACAGCTAGATCAGGGTGCTCAGAGCCCTGTCCAGACTGACCTTGAATGTCTCCAAGGATGGGGCATGCACCACCTCTCTAGGCAAGCTGTTCCAGTACCTCACCACCCTTACTGTAAACAACTTCTTCCTATAAGCAATTTAAATCTCTCCTCTTTTACTTTTCAGAAGACACTCAGGCCTGTGGTGACAGGGTGACACCTGACACATGGACCCATGGTTATAGCACAAGCTTAGAACTTTAGGCTGAAATTCCGCTTTGGGGTTGTTCGCCTGCATTTCAGGCAGGAGAAGGGCATGAGGACACTGAGAAGACTGTTTGTCATGGCAGGTGTAGCAGCACACAAAACCAATCAGATCAGTGGCAACTGCACAGTTGTGCTGGAAGCAGTAAAACAGGAGCGCATTCAGTGATGAAAGGGCTGTGCTGTACAAAGAGAAGGAGCATCCAAGGCACATGTACAGGTTTGCTTCATCATGTTGGTGTGCACTTCGTTTTTAAGGTCAGTGGACCCAGATGTGATCTCCGATAGTCCATACGTGCACAGAAGGCAAAGCCTAGAACTAATGCATCTGACCCAATACTGAGAGCAGTAATGAGTTTACCTACATAAAGATGAGAGGTGGATGGGCAATTAGGTGTGATGACTAAGTAATTCAGTAATATTGTTTACCTTTTAAAGCAGTCTGAGGAAAGATTATGCTGAAAAACAAAATAGAAATGGGTCTGGTACGTAGAGGAGCTGATTTGAAAGTAGGAGATAAATGCTCCTCCAGAAAGTCAGAGCATCAGAGGATTCAAAGAGTGATTGAAAGAGGTAACAGCATTTAAAATAATAAATTCACAGACTCTGGGTAGAATATGCATTACTAACATAACCTTACAGAAGTTAGATTTGATTTACTTTTTCTCTTTCCATGTCAAAAATACCCAAATGAATGGTAACATCTGATGGGTTCATGTTTTCAGTTGTTTTCCATTACAGAAGGTGTTGTAATAATTAATGAATTGGCTGGTATATTTTAATTTTATAGCAGATAAGTAGCAGGAAAAGACTATGTGTGAATTAATGGATGCGGTGTTTATACTGGCCCTGCAGGGCAACACTAAGGAAGCATGCAAATTAACAAACAGTTTAGTACCTGGGAAGTGCAAAATAGATCGACTCCATAGTAACCCTAGGACAAATGAGGATAAATATAACTTTAATTCCCTATTTGACTAATTCTACAATGCTCTGAGATTAACCTGTTACTGTGTTTTGTGTGATTAACCTATTACATGTTGTGATTAAGATGTTAGTTATTGTCTGTAAATAATTTTTCACTATGCACTTGGTCTAGGCTTGTAGACAGAAAAGCAAACACTTCCTTCGTGCATAACCCGTGCTTTGGCTCTCCTTGTAATTCTTCCTCTGTCCTCTGGTTCCAAAGCTGCTCAGAATTTTGGCTCAATTTCCATCCTGATCTTTTATGCCTTTGTCATTCTCCCCTCTGATTCATGCAGCTCTATGCTCAGACGTGTAGATTATCTGAGATAGTCTATTCTTCTTCAGATTAACTATTTTAATAGTGTTTTCAGGTTGAACCGAGTGAAGTTTAATATTAAATTTCAATGGAGTATTAAAATATGTTCATAATATTTTGGCTATTAAAGACACTAATTTAAACATTAATGATAAATTCTTCCAGTGAACCTTGACTTCTTACTGCGAAAGTGAATTTTTCATGTTCCATATGTTTCCTTTCCTCTCAGTGTTTCTTTAGAAATTAGACAGCATTGTATCATTTCTTTTCTGGTAACAGCTATATCCAGGATACTTAGCAAAATATTATGTTCCATCCACAGCATTTTGCAACATATCAAAGTTCTGTTGTGAAGCTGGCATAGCCATTAGAGTAGACCAGCGTGCTTTAGTCATTGCATGCCTATTGCAATTATTTTATTGCTTTTTTTTTTTCTTTTTCTTTTCTTTTTTTCCAGCAGAGTAATCTCTTTCTCATTGATCTGGACACACAACTGATAGATGGATGTAGGGAAAGGCTGTAAGCAGCAGGCTCAAACTGCATTAGATTGATGTATCAGGCAGCTTCCAGCTGGGTGTGATAGGAAGATTACAGGGCTCCAACTGTATCCCGGTACAACTCAAAGTGAGCTTTCTAAAGTCTACTCAAAAGATTCAGCATAGTCATTGAATTCTTGAGAATTTTACATTACAGCAGATTCAGAAAATACTCCAAGAAAAATCTCGATTTGCAGAGACTCTGAATTTCAACACATCGTCAGCATTCATACTGGAATTGTGACTGTATGCACAGATCTTCACAGTAAAAAGAAATTGAATTATATGGAAAAACTTTCCCTTTCTTGCAGGCGTGTAAGATTTCTTCCTTAATAATTGTAACAGCAGGTGACATTAATGACCACGTTGTCCCTGGAAGTATGCAGTGCCATGGAGGGCAGAGGACAGCAGGTGCCAGGCTTGCTCATGTGGGCAGGGTGTCCTGATCCTGCACTGTTGCTTTGTTTACTATCATTTAGTGTAAACTGTATGCCATGCTTCTGTTGCAACTACACTGGAAGAGATAACACTACATAAATTGTCATAACTTTCTTTCTGTACCTCTGATCAAGTTTTAAAGATCACTTAGCGTGATTTAATGTATATAGAGGAAAAAAATTGCGATTGGATACTATGCACTGAAGATCGGTTGAAGAGAAACCAATTAAAATATCAACTAGTTTGTGTGTTTTAGCACGACTTAGATTTGGCTTTTCTTCCTGGATAACTTTGTATTTCATCCTGATTTTAGGACCCAGCCTCTCTAATGGTTTTGGCACAGTCTCATATAATTAACTTCGTATGAAAGCAACTGGTCCAGAGCTCAGAATTGACCCACATGTCCACATCATTTGTACCATGCTAGCAGCCCTAGAATAATATTGCTGTTTCTTTTATCAGTTCTACTCTCCATTCTTTAGTACTCATCACTTGAGTCTGTGCTGTTTACTTGAATGACTAACAAACAGAGATTCCTGGATTATTTGAGACTCTGAGGAAGACAAGGTTGTGGCTACAACCAAAATACTTGGATAGCGTTAATCTGTTGGAAAAGGTTGCTTTTTTTTTTTGCTTTTTTTTTTTCTTGTCTGTGCTAAACAGAAGAGTACAGGAAAGCCAGAGCTTAGCTGGAGTTAATACCCACTTCCACTGGGAAGTGGGTGAGGGCCAAGAAAAATGTGGGCTCATTACTCAAAGAAGTAGGAGATCCAGTGACTACAGCATTGCTTTTCCTCAGCTTTTTCTGTTTTGTTTTGGCTTTTGCTATTGAATTCTGCCCTCCACTCTTCTCTTCTCTGAGCCAAGTAGCAGAGTTTGTAGGGGTAAAGAGTTACCTGTGGTAGAGGAAGATCAAGCTACAGAGTTTTAAAACCAGTTGGACATGTGGAAGTCCAGGGAAGTAGACAGCCTCCATCAGAGTGCTGACAATGCTGACACAAATGACTGTGAGGCTGCACTCTGTCATCTTCCAAAGACTGTGGTGTTCAGGTTTGCTATGACCTGAAAGAGGCACTTATCCTCAGGAAGGACAAGAAGGAGAATCCAAGGAGATTAATGAGCAAATCCTTCTGGAAACCGTGTCTGAGCACATGAAGGTCAAGAAAGTGGTTGAGAACTGCCAGCATGGATTTACTAGGGGCAGGGTACACCTGGCCCTCTGGATTGCCTTCTCTGATGGATTCACTGTCTGTGTGGATGAGGGGAGAGCAGACAGTGTTGTCATCCACAGTACCCTTACAGAGAGGCTCGTGAGATACGAGCTAGGTTAGCGTACTAAGAAGTGGATGGAAAATTGCTGAAAGGGCTCAGTGGAGATCTTACTGCCATCTATATCTACCTGACAGGAAGGTTTAGAACAGATGAAGCCAGTCTCTTGTCCAGCAGTGTACAGCAAGAGGATGGGAGGCAATGGACATGAGCTGAAATGCAGGAGATTGAGATCAGGATTAAAGAAAATACTCTTCTCTGTGAGGGTGGTCAAACAGTGGAGCAGGAGCCCTGAGCAGCTATGGGATCGCCTTCCCTGGCCCTCAGCAACCTGCTCTAGTTGATGCTGCTTCAAGCAGTTTGACAGCCAAATGAGCTCTAGAGGCGCATTCCAACCAGAATCATTCTGTGATTCTCAGTAATTTCTAGGAGTACTGAACCTTTATTTCACCCATATTTTTGTGTGACTTCTACGTATTTGCAGTGGTGCAAAACTAACCTAACAGTGAACTACCATCTTAAGAATCTGTCCTAAAGAGCTGGTGAAGATGCTGTCTTTGCTAACCCTTTTTCATAAAAGGAGCTGTGAGTGTAGGTATTACTTAACCTACATATGAATCTGCCTGAGACCACACAGCATCATTCCTCCTCTGTAAACATATACAATTTCTCATTAGGTAATTAGAGCTGAGTTTGTGAAGGAAAAACTGAGAAGGGGAGGATTGAAGGCTGAAGGCTGGGACAGCAGTATCACCACCGTTCCTCCCAGTGGCATTCACAGTGAAAACTACTGAAATTCAAGAATGAAGGCAGTTTACAAATCTCTTTGTGAGATTTGAAAGCCCAGACTTTTCTTCTGTTATACGAAATCTGAGCTAATTTAGCGTGCTTTGAATAAATCTCTGATAAGGCTGTTGCACCAGATTACAGTAATTGCAAAGAAAGACTTGTAAATGCACTAAAAATGAACAAGCTTCCAATATGTGCATATAATTTTCTTATTCCTGGAACGTTGCCTCTAGCTTTCCTGGAATTTAGCAGCCATTATTTCTGAGGTTATAGCTAAAAGGAGGGAACTGTTTTACCAAGCAACTATTTTGAGAATAAAGTTCATCTAAATGAAAAAAAAATAAATAAATAGCAGCTTTCGTAAAGCATCTAAAATTGATTTTCAGATATATAGCTAGGGATAACAAGGGATTCAGACAACTAGTATGTCTCAACAGTGCAATAGAAGGTCATACTTTCGTATGAATATGAAGAAGGACTCCTAACTTGATGCATTTTGTGAGTAACCTTCTCTGAAGCTGGTTGGAACTGAACACGTCTCTAAAAGTGAACCCAGAAATGCAAAAGCTTATGACTCTTTTGCTCTGTTAAGTCTCCCCCCAGCCTTCAACTAAGTATTTTCTAAATGTTTTGAGGAAGATTTTATACTGTCTGGGGAACAAGTAATAAAAAGACTTACTGAAAGCAAAATGTTTACAATAAAAGTTGATTTTGTGCAGATGCTTTGAAAGTGATATTTAAAATTAATGGGTTGACAATAAATATTTGAAAAGTACAGTTTGCATCAACAAAAAAAAATGCAGTACCCAGACTGAGCTCTCTAAGAAGAAATTTAATTACAGAGATTAATTTTTGCATGACTGACTGTCGGATATTCTTTTTATGGAATGTTAAGTTTATATGCTGTAGTTACTCTATTTGTTTCACTGTAATTTCTGACTAATTCCTAAACACAGGAGAATTAGTTTCAGTGAAACAGTAAGGATGGAGTATTAGTTGAAAGTTTTATTCAGTTATCACGGGAGACTTAATTTGCCTCACATTCCTGCCTAAGGCCCTGCTCTGGGTTTTATTTATCCTTTCAGTTAGTTCCACTAGGCCTGTATTATGCATTGCCTTTTCCTGTTGGTAATTGCTGCAGTGTTGACATCCTGTATCCTAAGAATGTGTCTTGAGAAGAGTAGCGTCCCTTTTAGGCTAAGTGAAATTTTTCACATACACAGTTATTTATGTGTGGAAACATTCAAACTTGAAGCCCAAGTATCTTCCAGGGAAATAATTCCCTATCATCACTGTAACTATTTAAAGTCTTTTAATTATGCAGAGATAAATTGACTGAAAGAAAATAATTTGCTTTCAATTATAAAAAATGGCCAGTCTAGTAAACACTATGTTAGAGAGTTTGCTGGATTGGAGACATAGTTTTCACTTGCATTTATGTCTTAAAAGGTTCCGATTGTAAAGAAATACCCCCCACTCTTTCATTCAGTAATTCTTCACCATCTGGCAGAATTCCAGGCAAACTTATACAGTGCTTTTAGGCATATACAGGAGTAAACTAAAGCTGTCATATTAGTTCACATTTGTGCTGAGTAAACTAGTTCAGACTCGATAAGGATCTGTATTACATCAATTCTGAATCCTGGCCAATTTCTTATTTTTAGAACTGAAATCAAATTCACATCTTGAGATCTTAAAACATTTTTTATTCCTGGCAGACCTGGAATTCCAAGTGGCCAAATACCAAATGAGATTACTCTTGTAGTATTTAACCATGGAAATAATACAATTTTTTTTTTTTTTTTTTTTTACATTGAGAGCTCAGATATCAGGTACAACATAGTTAACATTCTGGATAACTACGCACATATGGTACTGCTTCTGTGGTTTGTCTGAGATTGGATCATTTTGTACCTCTAAGATTATCTTGTTTAAATGTCAAAAAAAGTACATGTTTTTTATTTGGGTTATGCACATATGAGTTGTCTAAGACTAATTCTGCGTAGAACAGATTTTACAAACCAGGGTAATCGGAGGTCATGGAGACAAAAAGCTGGAGCTCATGTTTTCCTGCATGAGTTGTACCTAAGAACCTCTCATAAACCTTCAAAATGCTGGCCTTGATGATCTGTTATGATTGCCTGCAATAAGCACGCTTGAAATAGCAGTTAATTTCCATACATTTGAAGCTGAAATAGTGTTTGAGAGATTAATATTGGAGTTTGTGAGTGATTATTTGACAGTTATGAATAGTGTGCCTCCCATATGAATCTCAGCATGATTTGCTTGATTTCCTCTTCATCTGGAGGCCTCAAGCCCTGATCTAGTGAGTGCTGAGTGAATAGAGGAGATGGGGGCTCAGTAGAAGGTTTCTTGGAGAAGGTTTCTTCTTCTTCTGTGATTGAGTGACCTGCCTGGTGGAGGAGGGAAAGGCTGTTGGCGTAGTCTACCTAGACTTCAGCAAAGCCTTTGAAACTGTCTCCCACAGTATTCTCCTGGGGAAGCTGGCAGCACCCATGGCTTAGACAGGTACACTCTTTGCTGGGTGAAGAACTGGCTGCGTGGCCTGGCCCGGAGAGTGATGGTGAATGGATTTAAATGCAGCTGGCAGCCAGTCATGAGTGATGTTCCCCAGGGTCAGTATTGAGGTCTGTACTGTTAATATCTTTATTGATGATCTGGTTAAGGGTATTGAGTGAACCTCAATAAGTTTGCAGATGACACCAAGTTGGAGGAAAGTGTCTATCTGCCTGGGGGTGGGAAAGCCCTTCAGAGGGATCTGCATAGGTTGGATTGCTGGGCTGAGGCCATTGGGATGAATTTCAACAACACCAAGTGCCGGGTCCCACACTTCAGCCACAACAACCCCAGGCAACATTACAGGCTTGGGGCAGAGTGGCTGGAAGACTGTGTGGACGAAAGGAGGTATTGGTCACCACTCAGCTAAAGATGAGCCAGCAGTGTGCCCAGGTGGCAAAGAAGGCCAGTGACATCCTGGCTTGTATCAGCAGGAGCAGTGAAGTGAGCGTCTCCCTGTACTCAGGACTGGTGAGGCTGCGTCTTGAATGTTGTGTTCAGTTTTGGGCCCCTCATTACATGAAAGACATTGAGGCCCTGGAGCATGTCCAGAGAAGGACAACAAAGCTGTTGAGGGGTCTGGAGCACAAGTCTTATGAGGGAAGTGGGGTTGTTCAGTCTGAAGAAGATGAGGCTCAGGGGAGACCTTGTTGCCCTTTGCAACTGAACGTGGCTGTGCAAAGCTAAACAGGGCTGTCCCATGCCATGAAATAGCTCTCAAATGAAAAACACCCTGAGGAGCCTTCATGTTTTCCAAGGTCGTTTTATGTAGTTTGCAAATTTCAGTCAAAAGCAGCCTTGTTTTTTATTCTTCCTTGTCCGTTAAAGATTCAGATGTACTTTTAAACTGAATTGCCAACAACCATACTGCAGAACATGATGCAGGGCTGAATGAAGACTTACAGTCCCATATGTCTGATACAGCCTTTGCCTTAACAGAGCCACTGCTGTCTGGTTTTCCAATTAGAGTGGCCCTGTCTCTTCTGACATCTCTGCAGGGAAAAACAGATTGATTCATCAGCAGCAGTTGATTTCTCAGCCTGTAAATCTCGCAAGTGTGAGGAAACTGCTTTATTAAAACCTAATGGCATATCATACCCGTCCTTCAGAGTACAGAGTTATTTTGTTATTAAGCTTCTCAACAGTTAAATGAAGGAACTTGGTTTCTTTCAGTATTCATAGGATAATGATCAAGAAACTCACTTTTGTCAGCTTGAAATAATAACTTCATTTTCCATTTGCTATTCAGTAATAAATGGTTCTGGGGAGAAGAGACTACAACATGCAGATTATTTCAGTGCAAGTATATGGATTTGGAAGTCCTATTCTTCACTGATAGGATGATGATGAAAAAGCGCTACAGCAGCTCTTGATTTTTAAGGTTCTGTTTCCATTTATAAATGCTGTTAGGATGGCACAGCATAAGCAGAAAGACAAATTCAAATCACACTTTTTATGTAATAGTACTCATTTCTCTAAGGAACCAAAATGTCCCATTCATCAGTTCTGTTATCTCTTGGCTTGATGAGCACTTAAAGCTGAAACATGTAGCTATCTTAATCTACTTGGAGATACAACTCTTTTGGATAGGTGAATTAGAACCCACATTAAGGCAGCAGCATAATTTCTTAACACTGGCACAAGGCAGCAATGATAGGACTAGACTGCTTTTTTATTTCCTAGCTAATTAATTTTGAAGGCCTACATGTTGTTGGGTTTTTTTATTGCTTTTTCCCTCTTTTGCAGTCTGAAGGGGAAAAAAACACCTATCCCAGAAGATCTTACCTGTTCAATTGAACATTAAAATCAATTTTGTGTGCTTAGCAGGTGTTGCTAAGATGAGAGAGGGATATTAATGGTAAAATGGTTGTAGAAATGAACAAATCACAAGTGCAATCAATCCCACTTGTGTCTTCAGGGAGGAGTGTACTGCAGGCTTCAGCCTGAACATGACAGCTTGACAACTCAAAGTTACTTCACTTAAAGAAGTAAAGCTGCGGGCAGTGTGCGTTGGTGAGATCAATGCATAGTAAGCTAATTCAAATAGGTTTGCTTGGGGTAGGACCTGGCTGCTGAGGGCTGGGTCCTGGAAAGACTCATGCTTTTGGAGCCCTCAGCCTCCTGGAGATGCTTCTCCCTATGTACAGCTCAAACCTCCTACGGCATGTTGATGCCCACAGTCTCTCACCCTCCCACCATGTGCCACTTGTTTAAAACACCCAACTTTGATCTTAAGGACAGGAAGACTTAACAGTTGGGAATATTTGGGTAGAAAGATACTTCTCACTGAGAGATTAAAAAAAGCAACAACTTAATATATCTGTTAAAAGTAGTTACAGCTTGCACTACAGTCCTGGATTTGTTGTTGGAAGTTATGCCTGTGTGGAGATGTATTTGTTTGCATCAAAGATGGTGAGATGAAGCAGATGGAGGAGGAAGATTAGATAACAACAAAAAGCAAGCAAGCAAAAGCCTTGTCTTAAGTACATCTTTACATATGAAACAGGGGTTTCTTTGGGAGGCAAAAGCCTCCAGTTCTCCACTGCTACTTGAAAACATTTATCATGGCTTTTTGTTCCTAAGTGTTATGGTGTTTAAGCAACAGTTAAAGCTGATTTAAGGAAAATTTTCAGACAAAGTGAGAAGAAGCTTACACCTGTCCCTGGGTTCCAGGAGATGGGGCTTTCGAGGGCAGGTCCTGTTGTCTCTGATCTGTAGCTAGTCTGTTAGGAGCAGAGTACATGGAGCCTAATGTGATGATTTGGATGGGGTTTAGATATCAGCTGAAATGCTTAGCTGCGTAGGAGTACAGCGGGGCAGCCTGTTGTGAAAATAAGTTTGAATGGCCAAGAAAATCCCTGCAGAAGGGTTTAACATCAGCCAGGTCTGCCTGAAGTTGAAAGGGTCCTGATCTTGGCTATTTCAGTTGATTGGGATACAAGCTTCTTGAAGGTGAATCTCTCTGTATTAATTATGAAGAGCTTGGTTTGATTGCTGTTAATATTTTGAAGATGAGCTATTTTACAGGTAGGTAAAACCTTAGACCTATGGACAACAGTCCCACTTGGCATGGCTGTGGTTAACTTTTTTTGAACTGTCTCATAGCTTATTTTTTTTTTCCATGAAACACTAGCATCTTCTACTTGTCATTTATAGAAAAGTAGGAAGAAACCAGGTTTTGTATCTTAAAACTGGCAAAAATTTAAGTCCAACATAAATGTGAGCATTTAAGAGTACCAAGATACCCATTTGCAAAGTGTTAGCTGCATCTGCCAGCAATTAATTAATTTAAATTGAACAACGAACCACTTCTTGTAGCTGTACTCACTGGTTTGTGACAAATTGATTGAGTCAGTTGTATTAATGAGGTCAGCCTGTGCTGGGATAGTTTCAGTTCTAGAGCTAGTGAAGACTGAAGCTGTTGAATTAGGAGTCTCCATTTCCTGCTTTGAGGTTACAAGCCTTGTCAAGGTACCTGGCTGTTTGATGGGCTGAGAGATTTTAACACAGTGCTTCAGCCTTTGTCAGTGTGGCATGGTGAGCACCTGTGAAATGAATTAATCTCAGTGACAAGGCTTTGGTTTCTAGCAAGAGAATATTGAACTGATTGTTGTTATTGGAGAAGGTTTTGCAATCCAATAATATATGGTTTTTGCTTATCATACCATTTAAACATTTTTTTTTCCATATGAACACAAGATCTAAAGGAACTTGGTTATATAATGGCTACTTTTGTCTGTAATGCACTCAAGAGAGGAAACAAAACCATAAAATCTGTTATCTACTGCTTTGCCAACGGCTAAGAAACAAGAACTGTGTTCCTGTGTAACCTTCTGAATTTCCTTTTGTTCCCCTCACATGACCCAAAGGAAATCAGGGGGTTATGGGTTATTCTGATCTTCAGGAAAAGAAACTACTAATTTTAGTAGTAGTAAAATCTTTTCTGACCTGTACATTATCTACTAAGAAAAGGCAAAGTACATAGAAAATATATGCATCTTATATACCCATTTGCCTATTTTGATTCATTTTCTATTGATCTACCTATCTCCAACCTCCACCTAAAAGTTAGCTCTGTAGTTTTATTATTATTTATTATTTATTATAATTAATGTGTTCCAAACTACAGGTACACTTAGGGCCTGCTTATTTGCCTTTTATGGCCGAAGGAACGCAATAGTAAATGAAGCAAAATCCAGACATCTGTGTTCATGGTTTTGCTCAAAACTGGTGCCATTTGTGGGCCTCCAATTGAAAGCGTCTGTGCATTGTTGTAATTGAGATTGCCTGGAGCTTTAGGGGTGTAACAGTTACGTACTGGAAATTTTGGGTGAGAAAAATTGAAGACTCTTGAGTAAAGACATACGACTGTATTCCTCGTACATAGGCATGATTTGAGTACACGTAATCATCAGACAATTTGATTTCACTAGAAAAATGATTCTAAGTAAGTTCACTCTAAACAAATGTAAGTATAAGGGCTTTATGGCTGCGCCATTTTTATTTTGGTCTAAAAAAGACAACTAACCCAGCATCAAACCCCCAAAACATGTTTAGTGCTCTTAAAAAAAAAAAAGGAAAAAAAAAGGATTTTTATCTCTTTTGTGTTATGACTAAAAGGTATAAAATAATCTGAACATTTCTTTCATGTCTATAGTCTCTGTCTTAGTGCTAAACTGAACCATTTTGCTTTAAAACACTGACTCTGAAGCTGCTGTACCAAGGGAAGCTTCACAGAGCAGGGATGATGGAGCTGACATTTGAAGAACCAGGTTGTTGTGTCACGAGGTAGGCCAGGAGATGTCAATCTAAATCCTATGGAGAAAAGCAAACTAACGAGTCCGAGAAACATACTGGCACTGTGTGTTTGCCCTCCAGACCTGAAACATTTGTTAGGTGCAGGGAGAGAATCACTTTGACTTAGAATTTTCTTTTAGGTGTTGTCAAAGATTGTGATGTTTAAAGAGAAGGCATTATTTTGCAGTTGTAGAAAATACTGGTGCCTATAAGCATCTCAACCCACCTTCCCTCTGCCAGTGCAATAAACCCTAAAGAAGTCCATGGGAAGAGCTGAATTACAGTGAACTGCAGCCTGGCCTAACCGAGGGCTCTGGCTACATTAGTCAGTGGTACCTTTCGGGCAGGCATGTCTGTGTAGTTGGTTTCTCTAATGATACTTTCTGTCATGGGGAGGGGAAGGGGAGAAACGTGCAGGAGAGGCCTCCAGCTTTCCTCTGTCTGTAGCAGGGTGGTGGATGAGAAGGGCCATGGCCTTAGGCATGCCCTGGTGCCCAGCTGCTATCCCCGCCTGTGGATGACTGCGATGACCCTATTAGGTTCCTAAAGTATTGTCACTGAGACACCCAGAGAGTGGGAGGCTGTTGGCAGGACAGAGCTTAGACATCTTGGTGTTGCAAGCTGGTGGCTGGGAGTTAGGTGGAGGCTGAGCAGCTTTTCACTTTAACTGGAGAAGACAGCAATTAGCATGCTTTCGGCAGTTCCTGTGAGATTCCAGATTGGCTTTGCTTCCACAGAACAAAAGCACGATGCAAAATTAATGCCAGCAATTCTGCAGATGTCAGAGTGCCAGCTTATTTTCTGAACATTATCATTGCAGACCCGGGAGTTTTTCTTACAGTGTTCTAATGTAATGAGAAGTTCTATCTAAATATCAGCGTGACTAAAACACGTGCCATATTACTGCTTTTGTAGGAGTGGTCAGAGGCAGTCAATGCTTTTTTTTTTTAAATTAGAAACTTTTTACTAGGTAGATGTACATTTATATGGTTCACAGAGGCATTGAAAGCTCATGCCATTTCCAGGTGTTTTGGAATGTGGTTGAATGTGGAAGCTATGTTTATGGTACTACCCTAGTGATATGTGAACTTTTCTTAATGAAAGAGTAAGCATAGGTGATGGCAGAGAAGAAGCTACACAGAAATTGTGAGGTGTTATAATGAGGTTGGTAGGGCTTTGATGATACCTGCATTTTCAGAGAGATGTTAGAGATGCTAGCAACCAGAACGATGAGAAAATGTAAGTATACTTAGTGAACGTTTAAGATCTTCTACTCTTATTGAAAACAGAAGTCTAGCTGTATACATATGGCTTTGGCTCAGTTGTTCTCTGCGTATGACTTTATTTCTTCTGGTGTCTTTTGGTTGTTAAGATCTAGCTTTGAATGCAACCCGTTCTCAGTTGTTTGGTAGAAAACCTTTATGATCTATATCGGAAGTTAAAGGTTTTAGCATTCTTATATCTGTGAAATAAATGACATAGTGTAAAACACGATAGCAGATATTTTAGGATTAGATAACGGGATGACAGTATGTTACTCACAGTTTAGATGACTGCAATAAAGAATGTAATGAGCCATAATGCTATTACTTTCCAGGTTAGAATTTAATATTGTATTTTCTACAGCTCTCAAAATACAAGGTGTTAAACATTTTTCTGAAGCCACAGTGGGTTATGTATTCATAGTGTCATTAGAGGAAAACAGTCTGACAAGTGCATGGAATGATAAAAATCCATCCTACAGCCCTTTTCTATTCTTTCATTGAAATTGTTAAAAGAAAACATAGCACCTGGAAGGACCTCACATTTAAAAGGTATTGTGGTCATACCTCAGAGGTAATAGCTTGGTTCCTTGTGTTTCTGGCTGAGTTACAGATGTAGCCCAAAGTGTCTGGACTTAAGTGCACAGGAAGATAGGTGTCTCTCTTCAGCCACTGCCCCTGCCTTAAGAGAAAATGACAGCAGGAAGATGCTTTTATGTGTATATGTGCCATCGAGTCCTTTTGCAGGAGCCTGGGTAAAAAAAGAGGGATAATGTTTGCCTTCTGGGTGAAGATTAAAAATAAGATTTTTGGAATCCTGGAACCAATCTTTTCTGAGGGAAAGGAGACTATTTTTGAGCCTGTAATGCTCTTGACTGCATATCTTTATCACAGATACCTCGAAGCTGTCATGCTAGAGAGCAAAATGAACATAGTGTCAACAAAAAAGTAAAATGAGAAATTACTCTTCCATCAACCCATCCCCTGAAGTCATAGATGGTGCTGATTATGTCTTATCTTAGCACCATATACTAGGAAGGTAAATGGCAGTAACAATAGGAGACAGCATATCCGATTCAATTGAGAAACACTGTTTAAAAAACTTCCGTATCTCCTTTATTTGGATTAAGTTTCTGAAAATGCTGAACGGCAGGGTGACCTTTCAGTTGGTTAATCCCAAAATGATGATTACTTTGTGTGAAAGAGAAGCAGCAGACTCAAAACATGAAAAAAATGTCAGTTGGTTGGTATGGCACCAAAAGAAGAAAATGAGAAAGGAAAAAAAGAAAACAAACTGATGGGAGATCCTGCTGTATGGCTTTCTTCAGAGCCAGGTGCAACCCTGATGGCAAAGCGAGGTGGACAGGCTACATGGTGGGGTTTCACCCAGTAAGGTATGGAGAGAGGAAGAAGCTCCCACTTCCCAGCTGCTGCACATCTGCACAGCTCCTTCTTGGTGTCCTTCTCCAGCACCTGGAACTGGGGCACTGCATAACACAAGGGAAGAGCAGGAGCCACTTCTAGCAGGGGCTGAACCTGGCATCTTCAAGTTGATGTTGCTACACCTGCTTATTAATACAGTGCCGTGGCAGAACAGTTTGTTCCACATGTCTGTTAAGAGGATTTTCCTGTTTTACAGTGTCAAAATCCTGCATAATTTCTGGCTTATTTTCACGGAGGCATAATCAGACTTTTACTCAACTACATCCCCAAAGACAGCTCTCTGCTGGTGTTCTCTTAAAATAAACCAGTTCTTTAATGAAACCTCCTGTAATGAACTGCACTGTCACTGTAATTTTGTTTATGAAAAAATATGAAAGACATCAGGGGAACTACAGTATATGTATAATTTTATTATAAGAGGGCCTTCTGCCAGCATTTGAAACCACAGTTCAGCTCTTTGAGAAGATGGAATATATTCATGTGCAATACAATTACAATTCAGTTTATATTTCTTGGAAACTTAGCTTTATTTTATGATATCTCAGATCTCCTTAAATGTAAATTGAAATGGATGTGTGAGGCTGAGATAACAGAAGATACTTGCTCTAAACGTGTTATTTTGGTTATGATTTTTTTATTGTTTGTTGGCTATTGCAATTGTATTAACAATAAGTGCCTGTCTTATTTTACAAGCTGAGCATTAACTTGACTCTAAGCAAGAAATGTTTAGGTTAGCAGAATTATACTGTGATCTTACATAGTTCACAATAGCATTCTAGTGTATGTACGTGACAATAAAATTGAGTAGTGCCTATGCTGAGGTACTTTGGAACTAAGAGTAAATCAAAACAAAAGTGAGAGATAAAAATTAAAGAATGGCCTGACTGAGGAAGATCCATATAGAGTTTACTGCTTTCTCTGTTGTAAAATTTGTGTTTTGTGTGCTTAAAATTTGTCCTGAATAATGATTAGGAGATTAGGCTCTAATTTTAGTGATACCTCAAGAAGTTTTAGTGGGTCATAGATGAAAAGATGTCTTAAAATCATTTCAGCCGATTTAGATCTGTATAATTGAATTAACTTCCTGGCTGTGTTACACAATAAAAAAAATATGAGAAAAGTAGTCAGGTTTCTAGATATTTTTTTTTTTCCTGCAAAAAAGAATCGGCATCCTTTGAAAAGCTTCGTACGAAAAAGTTTTCCAGTGATAGAATTTAGTCCATCTTAGAAGTATCATTTAGAAATAAAACATGAACACGCTTTATTTAGAAAACATCAGAACAATCTCAGGAAAAACAACCAACAAAAAACACAAATACAAGCAGCTCCTGGTTTTGGTGGCATTAATCACACAATTCATTGAAGTTGCATGCAAGTCCTGAGCTCCCTGTGCCTGAGCAGTTTTTATCCAGCAGCCACTAACCGTACCTGTGCAGGAAGCAGAAGGCACTTTATTTTTAATTCCTTTTTTCTCTAGGATGTTGTATGCTCAAACTGGATCGTGTCCGCTGAGGGCTATGATTTGAGTCTGTTAAAATCACTGGAAGTCTTTTATCGATTTCGGCAGGTTTGAGCAAGTACTTTAGGAAAGATTAATACTGCTGCCTCTGCTCATCCTCTCCTAGCCCATGAGAACAGAGAGAAAAATTGAGACAGATTTTGGAGAAGGAGCTGGGTGAATAGAGCTCTTTGTTTTTCTTGGTGGTTGGGAGGTTGTAGGGATAGGGTAAAAAAAATAACAGTAACATCTGGTATTTTCTTCCAAAGTTTTAGTGCTTGAGGGAATAGCCCTGGATCCAGATGATAACCTTAGTTCTATGTAATAACGTGGAACCTGCTTGTAACCATGATGAGACCCTTCTTCCCAGCATCACAGTCTGCTTGTACTGAGAAAATAAAATTGCATGATGAAGGGCAAAATGACGTATATTATGTTTTAGAAAAGCAGCATACCCCATCAGCAGCAAAAGGAGGGAAGACTCCATGGCATAGGACCTCACAGAGAGATCTGGGGAACAGGACAGCTGGGGCTGGTGTTGGGCAACACTCTAAACAGGGAGGCTGAGACTGTAATTTGGTAGCATCAAAGATGGTTTAACCACAAGGTAAAGCTTGTGCTGAATGCTGTAAGCCCTGATAGTCACCTCATAGACTAAAGCACGGTAGGAGGAAAACCCTCTACACATTGCTGTTATACAAGCAGTGGTGGGGAAGTTAGTGGAACTACTCACTGGAGTGCTGATTACTCACATGAATAAATGGTTGCTAAATCAAGGCTATAATTGTCATGCAAGTGGTTTACAATATGGACAGTGTTTCCCTCCTGTTTTTGGGCGTGGTATTTTTAGTAGTTTTTGGCAGAAACCTCAGTTTAGGAGCCAGCACTGAGGCTCACTGAGTTGGATAAGCATTGCCTGTTTATGTTTGAAGGCACCTCTGCTCATTTCCTCTGAGTGCAGACATGCTCTGTGGTTTCCATATGCATATAGTATTTGCATCAGTGGGTTTATTTTTCATTGTCAACAGTAGAACATTTTTTATGAAGGAAAACAATTTAAGAACCATTAAAGGTGCCAAGTGAAGAATGGACTATAAGACTGTGTGATGCCTTGTTTTAGCTGATTAGTATTTAACAAAAACTGAATTTGTACAGTTAAATGAGATTCAGAATGTTTTTCACCATGCACATAACCATATATCAGAGGAAATTTGATAACTTTTCCACTGTTAAGACATGTAATGTATATGAAACCGCTTAATTTTTAGCATAGGAAGTCACAGAGTAGTACAAGTGGTGTCAAAAATATATTTCTGTACATGAAGTAACGTGGTATGATAATAGAACAAGCAATTGAAAATTGTTAATAAGGAAGCTACTGATATTAAAGCTAAAAATCACCAAACATGACTCCTTAGTAATAAAAACACCAGGGAGAATTAAAATGAGATACAAGCACAATAAACTGGCATATTGTACTGCTAGTTTATTAATTTTGATCTCTGCAGCATATGGTAGTTTCATGCAGCTAGGGGCTATGGCCACCTGTTAATACTCCAGAGTACAAAAGAAGAAAGGATTTGGTTGTTCACTGATGAAAAACACAGTGAGTTCCATATTTTGATTAAAAAGCATTTTCTTTTTTTAATGCCCAGAATGTATTTTTCCCAAGTATAGCTAACTTTCTAAATTGAAAAAAATGCTGTGGTTTTCGTGGTGGTTTATTTCGAGGAAATGAGTTGTTTTTCCCATAACCCCTATCAAAGCTTTAGAGAGTTTATACTGAAAAACTAGCTAGCAGCAACACTTTCCTATCAAAAGAAAAAGTACTAAGGGCTTTTTGCTGCATTTTAATAAAAATCATTTCTGGGTTGCTTGTAATAGGCCTCCTAATACAAAGTGCCAAGATAGCAATGTGTATAACCATACAGTTACTTTATGTGCAATGGTTCAGAGGCTCCAGAAACTCTCCTGGTGCTCATCTGAGATCAGGCACGGAGCTGTCTCTTCCCAGTTGGCTGGGTTGTGTAGCCACAGTGCCTGGCCCACGGCCGGTGCATCCCAGCCAGTTGCAGGGGCTGGCAGCACTAGGCAGTGGGAAGGAAGGACTGCTACTCTATTGTAGGGCCCAAAATGCTGCCTTGTAGCCATGGCTGCAGCTCTCTGGAGGCCTCCCAGGAGAAGGCGGACCCACTTTACATCAGGCAAAGTATATGTGGTGTAATTGTGTCTTCAAGCCCTGGCTGTCACTTATCAGCTACAGGATAGGGTGGAATTTCCTACTTACTGCATTTCTTCTCTTGTTGCTTCGTGATGAGTGCCATATGAACCCATCAAAACCAGTTGGTGGTTTTTACTGATCATTCTCCATTTTGAAAAGAAGCATTTGTTGGTAAATACGTGTGCTTGGAACCAGTTGATGTCTCTGATGGTGAGCTGTCACAGCACTGTGCACAGAAAGACCATCATCCCAAACTCAGAGGTACAAGAAGATGGGGCAGTGCTGGAGGATGAGGGGCGAGTGGGACTGTTGCTAGTTAGAAGTAGGGAAAGTGACGGAGTCGTCAGCTTTGTGCATCTCGCTTGGTGGAGGTGGCTGAGGGATGCAGGAACCTTGACTGATCACTTGGCACCACAGCGGTATATTGGTAACAGGTGGCACTTGAAAAGTTTGCTGCTTGTTTTGAGTTAATTAAACCTTTGCAGCTGGAGCTCTTTCAACCCAGGGCTTTGAGATGTTTATTTGTGGGGACCACAGGGATGGCACTCCAACTAAGCTCAAGTGTGAATCAGATGTGTTCTCCTATAATCATTATACTTTTAAAGCAGACTTGATACCTTTATCTTTTATGGTGGCAGATGTGAAACATACTTTAATTTTGTGTGCTGAATTATTTAGATCACTGTGGACACAGCCGAGTATTATTCATCTACAGTTGACACCCTCCTTTCTCTCCCTGCTCCTTTTTAAAATCTACTTATTTTTTAAATTAGACTTTATTGTGTTGACCTGTGGATCATTTCCTGAACCAAGGTGGTTTAGGGCACATTACTTTGCATTTCTACTCAGTTTCCACCAATAAAATGAAAAAGAAATAGAGTTCCTTACAATATGGTCTCCTGTCCTCTGTAAATTAAGTCACAGCCATCGACTCATTTCACACAGGCAACCGAGCAGCCATCCTCTATTAGTATATCAGCAGAAACTGTATTTTCATGATGCATTTGAGCGTAGTTCGGTATCACACAATTCATGCAACTGATTGACTGATTAATTGGAAAACAATTTTACTTTGGCTTACAGAGATCTGAACTTTGACCGTCATACTGAAATGATGGGATATTTGTATAGATGCTAAAGTTAAAGCTTCAGCTTAGTGTTGAATTTGTTGGTGTACAGATCATAACAGCTCGTTAAAGTGATGGTAATGCACTGATGGCGAGAGATACTATGGGCATCTTAGACACAGGTGCCTCTAAGACCACTAGGTTGGGCTCCTTGTCTGTGTGCTTTTTCCCTCAAAGAGGAGGGCATGTCCCCTTGACTGAGCCCATCACAACAGCAGCAGCTTTTCTTTCCTCTAGCCTGCATTGTACCTCGTGGGGGGACAGACGTGGTTTCCATTTAAAAGCAGGCAGGCATTTATACCTCTCACTTCTCGTTATATCATGTCGTACGTGCTCTGCCTACAGTCTTGATTTTTAGAAGAGAATATGCCTGAGTGAGTTCGTGATTTTGTAAAAAATGTTTCAATTTCCAGATAGAGAAAAACTATTCTATGACATGTTATGGTGTTTCCATCAGTTAGTTCTGAGCTAGAAAATATACTGTAAATAATATATACAACCTGCAAATAAAGTAGCATAAAAATTGGGAAGAATTACACAAGAGTGCAGATGCTGCTTCCCAAGCAAGACCAGAAGTTGTTTGTAGTGCAGTACTGCCTGTTTGACAACAATTGGTAGAAAATCCTTCCCGAAGCTGACCTCTGTGGGCGGCACGTCTGCGGTGACATGGGTATGTCCTGGCACACACCTGTGCTGAGCTGACAGGAGGACTTCCCGGTTGGTGTGTGTTGGGCTGAGACCTGCTTCAAGGCATGGAGCACTCTGCAGCCCATCAGGGACCCTCTAAGCTGCAGTCTTGTGTCCTGAATTACATCTTTGCTTCTCTTTATGAAGAAAAAAAAAGGTGTTTCCGAGGACAACCACTGCAGCGTACCAGCAGAGGCCAGTGGCTTTCTAGGAACAGGGAGGCCCAGGCTGTGGTGGTGGCCAGGGCACACAAAAGACTCCCAGTCTCTACTCTTTTTTTTTTTTTTTCCCAGTGTGCAAATAGTTTCATATCTCTTCTCTTGCCATCCTCTCCTCTCTGTTCTTTTTTTTCCTCAGAGATTGAGGTGTTTATTCCTTACCCCACAGTTGCTGTTCCATCAGCACTCAGATTTTTCCCCTCATCCGCTGCAGGAGCTGAGGGGGAGAAGCAGCACCGGAGGGGCACCACAGCTGCTATCAGTAGTCTTTTCCAGAACGAAGTCCTCCAGTGGAAATAGGTTTATTTGTCTATACTGTTAGCCTCTGGGGAACTGGAGAGTTGCAGTTGTAAGCAAGAAATATGGTGGAAAAATGGGAAATTTTTAGGAAGAGAGATCTTGAAAGTGTTTGCGCTTGTGAGCAGAGCAGAAAGCTGCTGTGTTCAGTGTGAAGTTCTTCTAAGCGTGCATGTGAAGGAGTTGCACAGAATGGGCTCTGTTGTCAGATGCCAGCTTGGATTTATGAATGCCTTTATCAGTATGCTTTTAAGGTGAAGCATCTCTGTGTGAACTCAGTTCTGAGCAGTAGATCCGTTACTAGCTGGGAGTTTGCCAACTTTTCAAAGCATAACCTACATGAAAGCTATGATATTGAAAAACCCTAGTATTTTCCATTCCTAGTTTTTTGCCTCTGTTTTGTTTGCCCTTACAAACTCTTGCATGTATTACTCCTACCTCAGTTATGTTTCTTTTCCAAAAGTGACGAAATTGGCCAATGACAATCAACTTATTCAACATTTATTCAGTATTGAGAATATAAGACAGGGAATATGACGTGAGGTCCAGTGTTGCAGATAATTGCCTGCGCTCTCTGATTCTGAGCCATTCCACATTGAGCCACATGATCTACTCATATATTCAAAATTTATAAAACCATTTATAACACTTGTGCTCCTGGTGAATGAGCTGTGGACTAAATATTATTTTAATAATAAAGTGAATTAAATGTGAATAATTAGAAGAATGATTTGTGCTAATCATGGAAGGTTCATGAATAGAAAGAAGCAAAACTGTCAACTTATTCACTGCAAGTTAGTTGCCTTGCTCTACCGCTAATTAAGTTCAAGACTTGGAATAAGTAGTTCTGGGTTGCTTCATTACACAGCAAAGTGTGGCTCTGACCTGGCTGGTATGCTTGAGCTGCAGAGTGTGGGGGAGCTTCAGCATCTGACAGACAGCACCAGCTCCAGTGTTTTTCCTCCTCGCAGAATAAATCTCTGCCTGATTACTGTAATTAGCTGCAGGTACTTTATAACAAACGCAAATAACCTTGCAATTATATGATTGGAAGAGGAGAGAGGACTTCTACAATGCATGGCTCTCAGTTGCTCTGAAAAAAATCCCACTTCTTTGTTTCCCAGTTTATGTTCAATTAGATGATGAAGATAAGATCTTTCCTCATTCTTGCTTAGTCATACTGCCACCCTGGTCTCTCACCCCATAACGCTGTGTCACTCTCAGGCCAAGATGGCTTTTAATCGCCACCTCTTACAGAAGTATGTGTAGCAACAGGCCTTAAACTGTGCAGCTGTACAGAATTAAGCAAAAGCTAAACCAAGTGGGCAACAGCCAGTGGATCCATGGTCCCAGGGGACTAGTGCCTGGGGAGCCCCCAGCCTTTCTGGGCAGCCCCTAGGGAGGCAACTCTCGATATTCAGACTCCCCTGCAAAGTACCTGATCCCATCCTGGCTTTACAAAGCCTCCAGAGCCTTCTTAGGAGTCCTGTGGCCAAGTGAAAGAAAAACAAATCACAGGAGGACAGATCAGGAGTAGCCACTCCAATGAGTTTGGTGGGTAGTTGGGCATGGACGCCATCACCTTCTCTGAAGTCAATAAAAGCATGATTAAATCTCTCCTTTCTATGGAAAGTCTTTCCGACAGCATAACTGAGCATAGTGACTTTTATTAATACTCTCTCAACCCTGGGCATCTTTTTTTTATGTATTTGTTTTCCTCTGTTTTCTTTTTACATACTTCTTAGGTCTCATTAACGTGGACTGCTCTGAGTGTGTCTCTGCATTTATCAGCCTATATTACAGGTGAATGCACGCATGTCTGTATGGAGGGAGGCAGCAGAGACAAGGGCTGTTCTTTTTTTCCATGCCACTGCCTCCTATCAAAGTTGGTCTATATTTAATAGAAAACTTGATGAGATTTGGCATGTTATGTATGTTTAAATTATCATCCAAAACTCCCATTTATTTATATGCTTTACTCAAGTTATTTCTGTATTATATAAAGACAATTCCAAATTGTTATTCTTTTTTGGATGTTGGAGGAATTTTTAAACTGTTAATAATTTTATAAGGCCTCCTCAAACAGAGGCATCTCTGCTGAAGTTAAAAATTGGCCACAGAGTATTTCTTGAAAAGTTTTGGAATGTCTCGTGCTTTCTGTCTCGAGGATACATCTCTTTCATGAAAGTTTTCCTACTGCATTTGACAGTTCTTTGTTCATACGACGTATTATTGGCAATGCTAGTTATTGAGGAAACCATTTTTAACAGATGCCTTTAGGACATCGGGTTTACAGCTTCTTTTTTGTCATGAAAAGAAATTCTTAAGATAGGCTTCTTGTGGAATGGATCAGGGAAGTGAAAACAGGCTTAATGCATGACAACCTCGGCCTCTCTTGAACTTGAAACTTAGGATATTTTTGGTGGAGCCTGTAAATCTTTACCTTACAATGGCAGCCTATTTATTTTTGAATAGCAGATGTGAGGCTGAAGGGGAAAGGAACTGAAGGACATAGAGAGATAATCCGTAAGGTCATATCTGCAAGTAGAGAAAGGCAAACAAAACACTAATGTGTTTTTCACACTGCACAAATAGCTTAACATTCATTTGATGCTTTTTATTGAGCCCCAAAAGTACTTCTGTGTAAGAGAACACCAGCTTCTAAGTTAAGACAGAAGAACTTCTTCACACTAGGGTGTCCACATGAGGAGTCTGCTGAAAGTAATTATCAGTAAATTCAAATTCAGCCTTACTTTGCACAAAGTTCCCCGTGTGGACAAACCACCAAGTTAACTGGAATGTTTGATTGCCTTGAAGATGAGTACACAGCCGTAATCTCAGTCTGCCGCATGAATATTCTGATGAAAGATGTATAGAAAAACGGTATTGAAGGGATTTAATTTTGAGATAGATGCTGGTAACATCTTAAGAGAGGGGCATACATTGTAATTAACATATTTCAAGCAGTTGTGTATGTTTATAACATATCCTGAGATCAAATCTCAGGTAATAATCTTGTAGTAATGCCTTAGAAGTGTCCATCAGTGAAATTTTCTGAGCTGTGTTAGACACTAAGGCCCAACAGTTTAGCAATTATGTAGAGGGAAAGCAAAATATTCCTACAGTAATATTCCTGTAGTAGCAAAATATTCCATCACACCTTCTCAATGTTCTGTTCCGTAAGGAGAGATTACCCATTGTGCAATAATTGATTAAGTTGATTATGTCAAAAGGTATTTCCTGAGCAAGGATTATACATGGATGATTCTAAGATTGATAGATTAGCAGTTTCCCTAGAAGAGAAATTTAAGAACTGTCAGCTCAAAGGGCACATAAAATAGTTCATGAGTTGCATAATCCATCACGGAATTGTGATCAGGCTGATGTCTGTGCATTAAGAAGCTCGAAGCTGTTAGCTGTTTTATGCAGTTTGTCAACAAGGAAGGACAATATGTTTATCCCTTAGTGAATAAGCACTTGAGTACATTTCTGGACTGTATCTATGTAGAAGAATTCAGTGTTTTTAAGCTTTCCTCTATTTCTAAATACATTTAAATTAAGGTACCTAGAAGCCTATTCTAGCACCACATATAGCAGTTACCCTATTTCTGTCAGACTTTATATAGCAATGAGTTCTGAATATTTACAGTTCCTCCCTACATCCCATGTCTGTATAAGGACTCTAAAATATCAGCTCTGATTTAAAACTCTCATAGAGTTGTGTGCATGTCTGTATATATTTGAATGTGTATATGTACACATACATACACCCAACTACATATATATGCTTTACCAATCATTTTGTTGTGTGTTTTTATTGGTTGTGTAGGCATGGTCATTTCTAATGGATGACTGCTTCCTTCTAATGGAGCCTCTGTGAGAAGGAGAAGTCACACAGTTTTAAATAAAATATTGTCTTATTTCAGTTCCTCTGGTTATGGATGTTGGAAATGCAATTAACATCTTATTCTCCTATGCCATGAACTGAGTTCCACAGAGATGTATATGTACATGATGCATGCTTTGGGACTTCAGACAACTGTATTCATTTGAAAGATTGCAGATAGGAAGAAAGGAGAACAACATAAAATATTATGGTAGTAAACAAGGTGGTTTGGTACAATGACTGCATGATTAGGAAATATTTCTGAAGTAGCGTCAACTTCAGAGTTGGGAAGCAAAGTTTGATATTTTCCTTTAAACAGTGAAGTCTCAGAAATGAGGAACATTTTTTGATCCCGTACAAGATTTTGGAAATGTAAATTAAGGACTTCTGTCTCAATAATTCTAGTATCTATCTTTTCTCTTGAATGTAAAGGTATGAAACGAGTATTCAGAATCAATTATAGCTTTGTCAAGACTGCATCATGTAGTTATTACTACATTGCTATGTCTTACAGAATTATATCTTTTCTTTCTTGAAAAACTATGGAAAAGGTGAACTAATTTTATAACTTTTTTTAGTAGACACTTATTTTTTCTTGCTCACACTGTCATCGGGATTGGTACTGATACATTCAGTTGTTTAAATTGAAACAGCAAAATCTCTCATACTGGAAAAAAAAAATCCAGAAAGCAGAAAATCCAAAGAACCCTTCAACTGATGGTTATAAATATGACATACTGTTTTTCCTCTCAACTGAAATGAAATACTGCCTCCACACTGAGACTTTGAATGCTGATCTTGAGCTGTGAGCATTCTTCCAGCTACATTATTGAAAGCAGTATATATGGTAAAAATGTTGAAAGCTCTTTAATGTTTTGTCACACAAACATTGCTGTACTAAAACTACAGCGCTAATAAATTCAGAGGTGGCTGTAGCTACAAAAGATGAGAATAATACCAGAGATTTAACCTGTGTTGCACTATTCCCATCAAAGCTTATTGGCAGCATTTTGCCTGCAAGACACTGGAGCAATGACCAAGTCCATGGTGGTGAAAAGAATTGATAAGATGTTGTCTGTTGTGTGTTACCCAAGCTTGAAGTGGGACACAAGTAGGGGGTAGGTCCAGGACCTCTTTTCTCTAAGAATTGTCCAGATTCTCAGGAGTGTCCACGATGACTGGTTGTTGGTGCTACACTACTACACATTGGGGTGAAAGTTGAGCTTCCAGAGTAGCTCACCATAGCCAGATGACATGAACTTTTAGCATCCATAGCCTCCAGGATCAGAGTCCTATAATTTGGCTGCATGTCATGTGAAGATGTACTTCTCTTTGTTAGTTTTGAATGAACAAATTGCTCATTTTCTTTCATTTTTCCTCTCTTTCCTATCCACTTCTTGCACTACAAGAGACACTGAAAAATTGTTCTTTTCATTTTCTATACAGACTCATTGTTTAGTGCATCTCAGTTATGTTCATTTGCATTTCTTTCTTTTTCAAATAACTTAGGTTCATACACAATGTCCTGCTTGGTCAGACCAGTAGTCTATTCAGAATTATTTTTTTTCAGCAGATGGCAACAGGATATGTTAGTCAGAGTACATGAGCCTTGCCACCTTCTGAGGCCCATTTATTTTTATCTTTCCTCAGCATCTGCAGTTATTGTGTTAAAATACTAGAGGTTACATTCTGTCCTATGCCATTTAGTATCTGTTTATAGATCTCTTTATCCATGAATTTACCTAACCCTATTTTAAACCAGCAGATAAATATTTCTTCATGATCTTCTTGGGCAGCAGGATTTAGAAACTGACACCCAGTGGCTGAAGAACTACTTTCTTGATGTATTTTAAACCAATCTATGACTACAAGTCGCTGTGTTGAAAGATTTATGATTAAATGACTTGCATATGCATCTTCATGCTTTTGAAGCCCTACCGCTATCTCTCCTGAGCTGTCTCCTCTCCAGGTGAACAGTCCCAATTGTTTCAGTCTCTGCTGCTTAAGACAGGGGCTTCGTCTCCCCAAGTATTTTCAACTACTCTCTCTAACTCTGAAGCATCTCTATAGAGATCAGAACTTCACACGGCCCTTCAGGTATGAACACGCAACAGGTTTCTGTAGCAGCAAAATGACATCTTCTTATTTGCTCCCAGCACATAGAGGGGTGTCCACCAGAGGGTTGGTGCTTCTTGTCCACTCTGCACATTAAGCTGCTGGTCTTACAGAACTGTCAGTGATGATACCAAGACTTCTTGGATTTGTTCCTGCCTTTCTAGGGCTCAGCTCCTTACTGACATGGTTTAGATAATTGATCCCTGGATGCACTGTCTCTGCGCTCTGTTGTGTACCTCCACTGAGCATTCTCTTCCTTATCAGGTTGAGAGGACCCAATTTCCATGTTCATTCACACTCCCCTCATGTTACCTTGAAGACTCTTAAGTCATTCTTCATAGAGAAGACGTTTCTCCCTAGTCCTCAGTCATTTCTGTTGTCCTTACTTTTTCTGCTATTATAGTTTTCGTGGTAGGGGAAGTAGAACAACCCACAATATTCGAAGAATGAACACCTGAAGACTTTAAATAATATTATAATGATATTTTGTATGGTGATCTCTATTTTTGTCATAGTAATAGCCAGCATTTGATTTGCTTTTTGACAGCTTCGAAGATGGAGTTGGTATTTTCATAGACCTTTTATAACTCACAATTCCTTTCCTGAGTGACAATAACTAGTTCAGAGCCCATGCTGAGTACGTAAATTTGAGATTTCTTTTTCTTGACATATTCTCAATATTGAATTTAATCTATCTTTTTTATCGCCTATTTGACACTCTGAGATGATTCTGCATCTCTGTGCAGGCAACTTTCATTTTTCTTTTCCTGAATACCTTTAGGACCATGAGGAAACTTGAAGGTTGCCTCATTTATTTATTTTTTTTATTTTGTTTACCATCCACATAATGACCTAAATGTAGTTCATATGTTAATCAGCCCTGGCAGTGATTGCTGTGAAACTTGACTGGTGACATGCATACATACATACATGTTTGAGAAAGCCAAAAAATTTTGCCTTTATTTGTTTGTTTGTTTTGGTTTTTGTCTTCTAATTAGTCATTTGTTCATGAGAGAAAGTGGATCACTTATCACATGACATCTTTATTTCTTTAAGGTCTTTAATGAGAAACACTATTAAAAATGTTTTGAACAGCGTAAAAAAGGTTTCTCTTGAGTATATCCTCATGGATGCCTTCAAAGAACCCATCAGATATGTGAAACATGGCTTCCCTCTGTAAAATCAATTTCCTTGCAACTTCATATCTGTGTCTGTTAATTCTATCCTTTGTTACAATTTCTGGAAATTAGACTGTGGTACCATGATCAGTCACGCTGTTTTTTAATTCCATAAACAGTAGTTTAAAAATGGATATTGCATTTGACAGTTTTCATTGATCTGATGGTGAAACAGTTTTACTTATTATGTGCACTTATTGTGATTTTAGATTTATTTTGTACTTGAAATATGTACAGTAAGACTATTCCGGGTTTATTTGTGTATTTTCGATTAAAATACATTTTTTTTTTTCCAATTGTATTGATAGCCTTGATTCCTCTTTGCATTTATGCTCTGATTAAGAATGACATTAAGAGAAGATCACTGTAGGTTTATTTATAAAACTGGGGGAAAAAAAGCCACTGAAATGATTGCAGAGTGACAGAGTTCCTTAATCTGAAATATCTTTTCTGTTTTTAAAATGAAAAAGAAAGTTGTTACTTGTGCTGAACAGATAGGGAGATATCTTGTGCTTAAACACAGGGCATTTAAAATGTTTGACAGTGGCGGGAACCAGCTTGGGCTGGTGGTTCTCATCTAGTGTTTATGGGAGACCTGTGCCTTTCAGGAGAAGCAAGCATAAGACAGGTGAATTACAGTGAAGCACCAAAAATAGTATTAGATTAATAAATTCAAACACCTGTGTCTCTCTGAGAAGTCTACAGAAGTTGTAACCAATACTTCCAAACCTTCTGTTGATGTTGTCTTCTACATGAGACAACTTTTCTCTATTTTTTACACTGGTTGATTGATTTATTTTAGAAATGTTTTGATTTGGCCTAATCTCCTGAGCATTAATATATCAACTAGTTTTACCTATGTAACATGGGTAATCCATGATTTACTGCATAAAAATATCCTGAGGTGTGTTTTGCTCATGAAGGTAATCAGGCTGCATGTAAGAGGATCTATAACAAAACCTGCTAATTATTTGTTTTCCATATTAATAATAAAGCTGCCCCAGTTCTGTTCTTTTGAAACTTAAATGAAATGTGTTTAGAGAAACCAGCTGTTTACCCACAGCACACAGTCCCTTTGGATTTTTGTCAACCATCAGATCTAATCACATAAGCATTTGTATACACATGGTATCAGCAACTAACATGCTAAAAAAAAAAAAAGATGAAATTAGATGTTTTAAAACAATATTTGAAATCATTCCTTACAGAATGGATTTTTAAAGTTTTAAAGTTTGGGTCTCCTCCATGTCATTTTGATAATTAAGTGCCATTTGACTGCTTTTTATCATTAGGGCTTTAAGAAAGGTATTGTTTAATAAATTTTTCCACTGCCTTTTGTTTTCAGTTTTGTCGTACAGCACGTCACTGAGTTCAGTGGATTTTATATATCTTGCCTCATTGGTATCAGAATGTAAATCTTCACTGGAATATGCTTAGAAAGATTAAAATCAGATGACAGTGTGAAGGTGCACTGCATGGTTTTTCCCCTGCCACTTTCAGTCTCTGCTTCCTTTCTTACGTTACAGTTCAGATTCACAATTAATTTCATTTGACATAAGTTCACTGCAGTTAGACAAATTAGCAAGTATTTGGCTGTTCTGATTTTCCAGTCTTCTAAGATGTACTTGCCTTCAAATTATATGTCTTCATTAAAAAAAATTGTTATATATTTAATTATTAATGCATTTATGCAGTGATAATGACTGTTGCATTTTTCATTCTGAAGATATCTTAATCTGTACCTACCATTTTGATCTGCTTTCCTGTGCTCTGACTAATTTACCATTCAACTATTTTGAAAGCCTTGAAAAAAGCACAAGCTACTCTGCGCTTATTTCTGAAATGAGCTGCCTTTTAAATTTATTTTTCATGTGAGTTTACCATTCTGTTGTTTTGCTGACTAAGATGGGTGACTTGCCCAATAAGAAATACTACATTTGCAAGAAAAGTACATTTTTCATCTTTCTCTGTATTGGATGAAATAAAATTATTCATGATTTGTACTTAAAGGTCAAGCTCTACCTAAACTTGAAAAAGCCCATTATTTAACCAAAACACTTTAGTTCACCACTGTAATTGATCAGGACTCGAGGATCACATATTCTGAGTGATAAGAAGATAGAGTTCCTCTCTTATCTTAATGGAAAATATTACAGATTGGTAGATATGCCAGTCTTTTGAAGGAATACATGATTACCTGCTCTTGCCACACTAGAAATCAAGTGCACCTCTTGTATTTAGTAGTAGATAGAAAGTGGGAAGGAAGGGCTTCAACTGTTGAAGGAAAAGAATACTTTTTCAGTTTTTGGATTAGTTTTTTTTTTCTGATATGTTACATTCCTTTATATTCCTTTATGTTAAACATTGCATTAAGAAAATACGCTGTTTAGTTTTACTTTTCTAAATCACCTAAAATATTGTGAATAACTAGCATATTAAATGGGTAATCTGCTTAATCTTATGACGTTGTAGATCCTACATATTTGAATTTACCTGAGAATAGAATAATTTCTTTAGGACCTAATTGATAAATATGTGTTTAGAGTTATGTTTCTAACTGCATGAGATTGTAAGTGATAGATATATTTATGTCAATAAATTCAGAAAGGAATTCCCTGCTGTTAACAGATTCTGCCATAGGACAGTAATCCCAGGGCCTTTTTCAAATAAATCTTAATATTTAGAACAGAACAGAATAGGACAGTTCACCTGGAAGGGACTTACAGAGATCGAGTCCAATTGCTTGACCAATTTAGGGCTAACCAGAAGTCAGCCTGTGTTGCTGAGGGCCTTGTTCAAATGCCTCTTGAACACTGACAGGCTTGGGGCACCAACCACCTTGCTGGGAAGCCTTTCCGAATGTTTGACTACTTTCAGAGTATAAATAAATTGATCCTAATGTCCAGTCTGACCATTCCCTGGAACAGCTTTGTGCTGTTCCCACATGTCCTGCCATCGGCTCTCAGGAAAAAAGCATGGCACCTCCCTCTGCATCCTCTCCTCAGAGAGCTGCAGAGGGCAGTGAGGTTGCCTCTCAGCCTTCTCCAGAATGAACAACCCAGTGCCCTCAGCTTCCCCTCACAGGACACGTCTTCCAGCCCTGCCCTGTTACCAGTTTCGGTGCCCTCAACTGGATGCTATAAAAGACTCTTAACATCCTTTCAATATGGTGGAGCTGCACACAGTATTCAAGGTGGAGCTGCACACATTATTCAAGTTGAGGCTGCACCAATGCCAAATGTAACAGGAAAATCATCTCTTTTATATTTATTATGATATTTATTATAAAGTCTTTTGCTTCTTATTAGTGGAAAGGTTTTCCTAGTGATACAGTTAGTAATTCACAGTTTAATTTATTCACAGTTATTTGTAAGGCTTTGCACCCTCCTGATAACACTGGTCAATTTGGCAAGGCATTGGTTTACAGCAGCAGTGGTATCCAATATGTCTTTTTCCTTGACTAAAATTTTATTTGTTTTTATTTTTACATTCCCTTAAAACATTTTGGTGTTTAGTGTCTTATTTTTTAACCATAGTTCAGTTGTAGCAGCAGCATTGTGCAATCATCTTGACGTTTGTAATGTCAGCTCTGCAGACTTGCATTAACCTTGTTTTGCCATCATCTTGATGTACTAACCTGTGTATAGACCTGCACAGAAATAATTTAACATTCATCCTAGTGTGTGTAGTAATGTCTCATTAGACTTGAACTAACAGAATTTTGTCATCATAATTTGCTGTCATAATAACCCAGTCTTCACAGATTTAATATGACAGTCTTTTGCCTCTGTAACTAAGGCTTTGAGCAATAGTCATGTGGGGGACTTAAGGTGAAATCAATGTAATTAAAGAGTGGGCCCTTAACAGTCCTATATTTTAAACTGCTTGTCACACATCTTAAACAGTAATTAATCATGCTAGCATTTAGCACTTCTTTAGCTTGTATTTTCTTCATTACCTACATGAGGAATAAAACAAAAATGAAGTTCAGTGATGAGTGACAGGCAGAACTGCTAATGAAATGTAGGTCTCCAGATTGTCTTTATACTCTTGTATCCACTGGACTGCTCTCCTTTATCAGCACAATTAATCTTGCCTGAGATGAATACAAGTTTGAAATGTATGTGACAGGTTGTATTAACTGGTCTGTAACTCTTGTTTAGGAGAGCCACAGAAATACCGAGGTGAGAGAGATTAGATTTCTTCTATTGCAAGGGTTGAGATAGACTGAATGTACTTTGTTACACTTGAAAGAATTTTTTTTTTTTTTTAACAAAATTCAACTCACAGGGCTATGTTTTCTTGTATGTAAGCAAACTGCTACTCTCACAATTTTCTCCGAATACCAAGGGCGAGTTAGCTTTACCCAAATGATGTCCTTCTCCTTGCTACATGTGAACAGTAATAGAGCACTGTCAACTTTGCACAAGTGGCAGCAGCTCTGTACCCCTTTGCCTTGCCTCATTTCCAGACTAAACACTGTAATTCCTTCAGTTTTTCTTTACAAAGAAAGCTTGACTGCTTGAATATCTGTGATGCTAAATGCTCTCTAATTTGTCCATGGCTTTCATGGTGTAGTGTCAGAATTGGCCACGGCTGAAACACTGACTGGAGCTCAGGGAGTACATGATGAGGTGACAGGAATACTGCTTAGGCAGCTGGAGTTTGAGTTGTGTTTCCCTACAGAAATCTGTGTTTATGTTAGCAGCAAACACATTTGCTATGCAAAGTGACCTTGAGTTGTTTTTAGCAGAGCTGATACAGCTTGCCTGCAGACCTAGGTGAATTCTCTGTCTCCTATGTATGGATTGCTGACTCTGGTTCACAATTAACTCTCAGTTCTTTATTGATATTCTTTGCAATCAGCTTGGAATTTTACCCTCTGTTCCTTACATATTCTACGTGCTTTTTTTAAAACAAACAAACAAACAAACAACAAACACAAAACAACTGCTTCCCTTCTGAACTAAATTTGGTTTTGTGTGCAATTTGTTTTTAACTAGAGGAATTTCTTGTTTAATAATGGCAGGTGGGTACCTAGACGATGTTTTCAAACACCTTCCAATCATCGCTCATGTTTTTCTGCTTCAGTTCTTTCTTCTTACTGATTAGAGTTTGTAATTGTTTTCAACTTCATTAAATTGTCTCCTCTTAAAAAATAAATAGATATGCACGTATGTATTTTACCATCACCAGCACTTGTTTGCGTGTGTGCACTCGGTCCCTCGGTAACATCATCCATACGAGTGTGCGCACAGGAATTAGTGTTTTGCTATTTACATGTGATGAAAGTAATAAAGTCAGTATTACCTTTATTTAAGCAACCGTTCCTTGTGGAGTATGGGGATCAGTTTCTCTGCAGCTTAGATGCAGACACTGAATACAGACTTTCTGTGTGGGCAGTGCAACACTTTCAGAATTGGGTGAGCTCTCTGGTGACAGCAACAGGGCCCAAGGGAACGGCATGGAGCTGCATCAGTGGAGGGTCAGGTTGGGGGTTAGGGAAGTGTTCTGCACCAGAGGGTGGTGGGCATGGAACAGGCAACAGGCTGCCCACGATAGTGGGCACGGCCATAAGCTGCACAGCCCCAGGAGTTCAAGAAGCATTTGAACAATGCCTTCAGATATAGGCTTTGATTTTGGGTGGTCCTGTATGGAGCCAGGAGTTGGACTTGATGAAGTTTGGTCTCTTCCAGCATGGAGTATTCTGTTGTTCTGTGAATTTGGGGGCTACCCTGCAAATGTAACTTTACTGAAAAGTTTTCTGCTAAGCTAGGGGACATGGTGTGATGTGGTGTCTCACCTTTAGTCCCTGTGCCTGGAGTTTCTTGTGAATTTTGAGAGAACAGGCTGAACAGGGGCAGTCTTGTGCTCTCACGGTTTGGACAGACAACCTTAGATGGGCCAAAAAAACTCATGGAAAGCCATAGCCAAGCTCACTCCCCCAGGGAGCAGTCTGAGGCAGGGGCCCAATTTAGATACTCAAAGACTCTGGAGGAGGATCCTATCTGTAGATTATGTGGGATGCTTCTAGTGTTTGGGTACACCTAACAAGTCTAGAAGAAGGGATAATAGTTATAAGATATTCTTATTTCTGGTCATTTGAGCCTCTCTGGAGAGATAAATACCAGATTTTTTTGTAGGCATAACCAAGTAATTCTATTTCTTCTTTATTACTTCAACTCCTACTATGTATATATTAGTAATTCAAACCCCCTTCTTCTCCTTTATACTCTTAATATTAGTTTTTATATAATTTGCTATCCTTTCTTATGTTTTCCTTTTGAGGATTCAGTGCATCTCATGAGTACTCTGATCCAACCGGCTTCTGTTTAGACTGATTTTGCTTCTGCTGTGGTGGAAGTTTCTGAATGTCAGAGAGTTCACAGGGTTTGAGAATAAAGATCTACACAGCAAAAGCATTCCGTGTGGGGAAAGTGGAGGCAGCATAATCCAGCCATGCTAAATCTGCTTGGGACCTTTCCCTGAAGAGAGTTCCCATAAATTAAAAGTGCTGATTGGTCTTTAGAATAATAGAATCATAGAATATCTTGAGTTCAGTTGAAGCATTCCAAAAGAGAATGATTACTACTGTTTTCCTGAATATTACTTTTGTTAAACTAGTAAGAAATATGTCCAGCCCTTTTTTTGTGTTAGATGTTCTCCAAAAAGGGGATAAGCCATATTCCACAGCAATACGGCATGAAGGAGACAAATTGGAGAGAGCACAAAAACAGTAATGAAATAGTATGCTGGTTCATATGTTAAAGTATCTCTTCAAACAGAAGTGTTGCATGAAATAGAAATATATTGACTAAAAAAGTGGATGTTTTTTAACAGCCGCTTGCATATGAAAGGCCTTTGCCTTTCTTGTTATATTGACTACTGATTTTCAAGTTATACAGTGGTTAATGTCTGCTAATCTAAAAAACAAAACCTACTGCTTCCTTCAGAATTTAGAGCAAGGGATTTTTTTTTTACTTTTATTTTTGTCTTTTACTTTCCAGTCTGCAGATCAGATGAGCATATGGAGAAAAGAAAAACATTGCAACCTGTACTAACAATCTCTACAGTACATTCCTTTTTGAAGTAAAAATAGGTTGAGAAATGAAAGAAAAAATTCTGCTTTGGTTACTCGTGTTAGGAAGATTTTCTTTTTTCTTTTTTTCTTGCTGATTTCACAGGAAAATCAGAAGTCCCATGTTTACTTCTGTTGTGATAAAGCTGTTGATTTTTTCTCTCTGTTGTTGACATGCAAGAGATTTTTTTCATAACAGGAAGTGAATAATAAAAAGACTCAGAGCCAATATACCACCAGGGCAACACCACACGCTGTGCATTAGTGCTTAAAAGATTCTCCTCCCACTTCTCCCTTTGCATCAGTCCCATAGTCCCTAGAGTTAAGCACTTCCCACACAGATTGATGTGATAGATTTGCAAATACTGGCAAGAGCACAGAGAGACTGTGTTTGAGCTTAACGGTTGAACT
Organism: Aquila spilogaster; assembly: GCA_024606505.1. NCBI lineage: Eukaryota > Metazoa > Chordata > Aves > Accipitriformes > Accipitridae > Aquila > Aquila spilogaster. The sequence goes on from JANHGO010000072.1 coordinate 55,657,971, forward strand.
GAGTGACAGACTTGTATTACTTTATTTTTTTTTTTAGGTCAGCTTTGGCAGGGATCTGAAAACATGATAGAATAAAGGTTGAAATGTTTTCTGAAATTATAATCAAAATATCATGCCTTAGATTTATGCTGTAAGCACTGTGCCTGATGTTGAAAAGTACTGGCAAACAACATTTGCTGGTGGGATGTTTGAAAAGTCATAAGAGATTTGTAAACCAGTTCCATGTGGCATGCTACCTATTTGTTATTTCCTCGTTTTATCTCTTAACAGAAAAGGATATGTAGTTAGATGATATAAATGGCAGTATGATGTGTTTTTTTTTTTAATATATATATATTTTGCATTTATATTATACTAAATTGCACTGAGATGGAAGATGAGTTAATCTGTGGAGGCTGTTAACATGAAGTTCTTATTTGATTTATTTATGTCTAACTGGGGACCTGTCCTCCCATATAAGTTATTCCGACAACTGTAATATCTTAATATTTCTTAAGTCAAACCCCAAATTTCCCATTTCTATCCAATGTCTACTGAGTCCATCCTCCTAAATGGTCCCTGGACAGGCAGTTTATTGTTAGGCTTTGTTTTCAAATTGTTACTGGGTTCTTCTGAATTGTCTCCAGTTTTGCATTCCTGTCGTGCTCTTGCTATTAGAAAGGAATTATTTTCAACTTTATCAACACATGGGTTTTGAAAGGACTTCTCAAGCAGCAAAAGAAACAGCCTCTCTAAGTGTTAATGGATAGCAGAAAATCACCCTAATCATTACTGCAAAGCAGATGATTTTCTTTCATTTAACCCATTACTGGCTGTGAAAGAGGAAGACAGCATTAAAATACAGCTGCAGCTGTCGTTGAAAAAAAAATTATGCATCTTTATTGTTTTCTAGATCACCCACCTTCTCTGTGGTTTTGTGGCTTGCTCCTTTCCACAACTGTAGCACAGGCATTGCAAACTCAGAGCACTCAGCAGTGGCGCTGCTGGTCAGAGCCTGCTCCTTAAAGCACTGTACTGGAAGGAATGGTACAACGGGCAGCCTCTGATCCCAGCATTGATTGGGCATACAGAAGTTATCTGACAGAGATCTACAGCAAGGCTGTGGCTTACTTTCTGTTTTTGAAGACAGATCAAGCTTTTAATACCATTTCAGGCAAAAAAAAACCCAAAAAAACAAAAAAAAACCCAAACCAACAACAACTATTCGCAAGGAAAGTTGGTGTGTCAAAATCATAAACTCAGTTTCAGGTTATATGTGCATTATAAATGTATGCTGTGTTGGCCGGCGGTGACTGGCAGATGCATATCAAACATCTGTTCAGTAGACTTGAAGTTTCTGCGTATAAACCAATGCTGAAAGTAGTCTTTAATTTTTAAGAGCTTCTCAATTTTCTTTAACAACTCTCTCCTCAAAAAAAAAAAAAACGAAACCAAACCAAAAAGCCCAACTGAAAAAAACCAGTAGGTTTGAATACTGACTTTTACTATCCCCAAACAAATCTGTGGCCCAAAAAATCTTGACTTTTTTTCCCATTGAGTGATGAAGTTTCAGTAGCAGGAGGGGAATATTTCTGGGCTGAATGTCTCTATACCTCTGTGATCAGCTGGGGCTCTCTTGAGTCTCTCTACACTCCCAGCAAGAAGAAGGGAAGAAAAACTGGGTTTCCTGCATGTGGGGGATTGTTTGATATGTAAGTTATTGTAAGTATTGTAACCAGCCACTTCTTTGAGCCATGTTTTAGAAGAAACGTTTCCTGCAGAGTCTGGTCTGATGTCCTTTGGTCGTCTCAAATACAGTGTCAGAGAAGATGAATACTGCATGTGAATTCAGTGGGCCATGACTGGAGTTAAGTATGAGGCAGACTGCAGAGCTCTGTCAAGGATAAGTCGTATTCAGAAACAGAGCTTTAGGTACCTGGAAAGTTTTGAATAGAAAGTTAGTCACCTTGGAAGATTGAATTGGTTAGGAGTCAGGAGGATCACAGTTCCAGCATTAGGGATCTACTCTCAGGATGGCTTTCGCTTTTGGTCCTTAAGTACATACATTCCTGGGCATCAGTTATTATCGGTATGTGTTATCAAGGGTGACTGTGAATATTTTAGAAGAACTTTTGCACAATAAGCAGTTCCCTTCCTGAGTTTGCTCAGTTCACTTCTCCCTCAAATAATCAAAATGCTGCTGCTGTCACAGAGTGCTCTGCTTCACTCCAGATTATTTTCTACATCAGTTCATGACTTGCAGTTCCTGTGGACTGCAAATTAATCCTTAGGAGTTTGTTGGCATGTACTGTACATCCAGGTTCTCCAGGGTATTAATTTGACTACTGATGTAGAAAATGCCAGCGTCCGTAAACGTATATTATGCAGTTCATTTTTGTGTTTATTTTTCTGTATAATCCAGGATTTTACTTAAAAATGAGTCATTACCATTAGGACACTTCAGGCTTGAAAGAAGAATAACATATTGGTCATTTTTTTAACGATGATTTTTTAAAAAATAATGAGCAAACTAAGTGTGTTCTTTCAAATGACTTTTCAAATGAAGCACTGAATTAATAATGATTTCTTATGACCATATGTGCTGTACAAAGTATATATATGCTAGAAAGTAGCCATAGAAAAGTCTGGGCTTGGGTGGAGGAGCTGCAGTCCCGTTCTAAAGTATTACTGTGGATGCCTGCTTTTCCTTTCCCATAGAAACTAAGGAGGCCTTGGGCTGATGCAGGGGAGGGGGCGAGCCCAGGTCCCACCTGTTTGGGATATGCAGCTTTTGGGATTTGGGAATTAAGGAATGTTTCCGTGCACTCCTCTGTTTCTTCTGCAACTTATTCCTGGTCTGTGTCTAGCAGCAGTACTGCATGGTTTTGTTGGGAGTGGAAAGGTCAAATGTAAGTCAATAGTTTTTTTCCTCTCCAAGCTGGTACAGACTTATCACAACCTGTGCTTGTATTTACACAGTTTGGGAACAGCACTGTTTTCTTTTCTTCTTTTTTTTCCTCTCTTTTTTTTCTCCCTCTGCTTAGCAGAGTAGTTGAAATCCCAGAAGTCTGGGCTGGGACAGAGTGGCTGAATGCCAGAGAGCTGCCACCCCTCTCCTAAACAGGGAGGCTTCAATCTGGGGATGGGCAGTGGGTCACTGGCTGTGGAGGGGGAAATCTCCTACATAGGGGGCTCAAGGCAGCTGGGCAAAGGGATCGAGAAATATCTTCACTTCACTCTGCTGCATTAAATACTCTTTGGAAAACCACAACACTTAAATTAAATCCATTACACATGCCACCCTAGAAGCAGAGCCTTATATGTAGAGCGCATGGGCTGTCCTATTATGGGAAATCAACTTCGTTTTGAGGGAAGCACAGAGCATTGCTTCTGCGCAAGTCCTGGAATCTGAAACATGTAGGGGCCTCCAAAGAGCAGGGCACGAGTTACGGTGCTGGCCGGGTGGCAGCGAGGATCCCCGGCTCGCCCTGCCCAGCGCAGACCCTGCCGGCTGCATCCTACCAGGGCTCCCACTGCATGCTGCCCTGCAAACTTGTCGGGGTTTAGGTGACACACACAGCTGTCAGTCTGCGGGGACAAGCCTCATTTGAAAGCGACTGAAGCAGTAAAGTGGGAATATACTTTGCCAAGAAGTGTTTTGCTGTTGTTTTCTTTTCCTCTATTTTGTGGAGAGATTTCATGTCTGCTCACGTGCTTTGGTATGAGGAAGTGGAAGATGATTGTAAGTACGAACAGCCTGCTGTGATTTATCACAATGTTAGCTCTGACAGAGTGGCGTAGTCCTGCGCAACCCACTAACAGCATGCATTTTTAAATGTTTACTTTCAGACTCAAAAGGAGAGCACCGGAGGGGGGGGAAATAAAGAGAATTTTTTGGTCTCTGTTAGGGGGGTAAAGTCCCGTTCATTATATATAAAAGAAGTATTCCAGAAATAGTACTCAGCTCTTCTTGGAATAAAAATAATACATTTCTTCCTGAGGTTTTCCACTTATTGAAGAGTGGGTTTAAAAAAAACTATTGAGAAAACGGATCAATATAGCTGAAAAAAAGAGTGTCATTGGGCAAACAGTTTGGCAACACATCAAAGGTGTAATCAGTTGCTTTGAACTTTAATGTCATACGCCATTTCCCTCCCTCGTGCTAACTTAGGCTGTAAGGGATCTCTCTTGTCACTGAGCTGTCTGGTGGCAGCCGAGCGAGGGGGTGGCAGCTGAGCTCTCCCATGCACTTCTCAGAAAAGAGCAGGCGTGTTCTCCAGACGTGTGCTTGTTTGTTAGTTTAAAGCTATCCTTTATGTGCAGCAACAGAAAAAAATGAGGATGCCGGGAGTAAGAGAATGAAGAGAGCCAAGAGTAAAAGAATGAGAGAGGGTTTTAAAATCCATCTACCACATGCCCAGACAATCTTTCTTCTCCCTCCCCAGTCCAGAAACAGATTGTGCTGAAAAAAATCCAAACTGTCAATATTGTCCAGACTTAATCTGCAGTCCCCACTCTCTGTTTTATAATCTATTTTCACTCTTCCACTTTCAGTGTAGTAATAGAATTCCTGCTTTTCTGTTCCTCTTTTCTGAGGCCAAGGAATGTGTACACACTGTCATTGTCCCCCATAGCATATGATGAGCTAGCTGTATGGCCCCTCACTTCTGATGAAGCTTCCTGAAAATAATGGTAGATTTTGTGTCTTTGAAGCTAAAAACAGAAAATGCCAAGGTGCAGGTATGGTCTTATACCATAGTTTGCATTCCCTTTTTCAAGATGAAATCAAATTGCATTTTCTTGGTGTAAATTGCTGTAAATAAGAGTTAAGTCAGTTTTGTACTGCTAGGAGAGGCTCAGCAGTGGTAGGACCCTTTTCTCGTTGGACACAGGCTGACAGTTCAAGAAGGGACAGAATTATGAGTTCAGCACCACCATCTATTAAATAGTGAGGCAGATGACTTCTGAAAATAAGCGATGTTATGGGAATTTCTTCATGAATTTTACTCCTTATGGGAAAGAGAGCACACTCTAGAACCGAGTACGTAGTGCCCAGCCTTTTCCACCTGTCCTCTTTTGAGAGGAATAAGGAGAATCTGTTACCTTCCTTCTTCCATCAGCTCTCTCTCCAGGTCATTCACAACATCAGCCCAACTGCTCAGCCTCATGGAGGAGCGGGAGCAGCAAGGGAAGCTGGGTGGGTGCTAAGTATGGCTGAAAGATCTTTGCTGCTTTGCACAGAAGTTATAATTGCACTCTAAAGATGTAGTAGGTGAAAGAAAGAAAAAAAAATAGCTGTGTTAGAGCTTTTGAAAAATATGAATAGCAAACCAGATTTGCATCTAGCAGATGAATAGCATTCATGACAAGAGCCATTAAATCACTTGCTAAATCGTGTCACATAACTACATTTGTATCTAAAATGAAAGGGAGCTGTCCTAGCGCTTCTTGGGAATTATTTAGCTGAATTGATTTCCTCACCTGTATCCTGACTCTTTTAAAGGGCAAGACATTTTCCTCAATATAATTTGGTATCATGTTGTGAAGGTTTTTTATAGCTGCATTTCAATTAAAAAAGGAAAGTCCTTATCTGCACTGTGTTACCAATGTGTCCAAAACAATCCTCTCAAAGTTTCTCCCAGCCTTTACTCAGGATGGGCCACTTCTCTCACCTGTTCCCTATGCTTGATTTGCTTCTTTCTTGGTATCAGACGAAAACTTCTTGCACTTAGAGCTGAGCTTATACCTCAGCTTTGCTTTTTTAAATCCATCCTTTCTCTTATTTTGAAGTCGTCTCTCAAACCCTCTGTCTGCCTCTGCCTTTTTGTCTTCTCTGTCCCCACGCTGCAGCAGTAAAGGCAGGTTCTCTGTCTCCTGCTTTTTCTTACTTCTAATAAGAATGGCCTTTCACAAAGGTATTCACCACCTTGAGCTTCATTTCTTGAGCCCTTTCATGAAGTGAGTAGTTTAGTCTAAGTTAGAGTGGAAAATGCTTGGGGCCGTCTTTTCTGCAGGTTCGTTGACAATGACCCCCAGATAATAAAGTGACAGGGAAATGAGATATCATCAATTTAATTTGGTTTTAATTAAGATGAGATTACTGTAAACTTTATCTCAGAAACCACACTCCCTGCGGTATTCAGTATTGTATGCGATATTTCTCCCTCTGGCAGATACAAGCCTCTTTTTGTGTCTTTAGTCTGAAATGGAGCCAAACTCTTCACACAGGTATCCTCTTTTTCTGCTTGGATTTTGACTGAAAATAGAATTAATAATCAAACCAGGGCCAGTGCAGAAAAGAAATGAAACCTGCTTGAAATGTAGTGACCACAAGGACTGTCTTACCAGTTATGGTGTTACTATAGCACGGATCCATCTAGATTTGGGTTTTAGCTCAGGTCAGCAGTGCACTTCTGAAGTGAATTCTCCAGTGTCTCTGCTTATACTTATATATATGGGGTACTGGTTGCTGTCCCAGAGTGCACGTGCTGCATCCCTTTGGGAGGAAGCCAAACTGGGAGATGCTCTCTGAGAGCTTGGCCAATGGATGCCATCTCTGCCACTTAGAAATGGTGCTGCAAGGCACTCACACCCCAGGTTAGCACTAGCTTGTCAGCACCAGCTGCTTCACCCTGCCAAAACCCTTTCTGTCAGGCCATGTGATGTGCCAGGGCTGGAGATAATTTGGTGAGATGGGAAGAGAATGGCTGCAAATCTCCTCAGATAATGGACTGAGAAAAGTACTGCTGGTGAAACCTCTCCTCAGCCTATGCTGTCCTGGCTTCTCTGACTTAGAGTCATTTCCTTGTCCCTGGTCCAGAGCATCACTGCTGACCCCACCTCACTCCAGGGCAGCATGATGCAAGTGAAACTGAAAGTCCTGTAAAAATGAACCTCTTTGCTATTTCTGATTATTATTATTATTATTAAGGAAAAAGATTTAATTATATTGCTAGTAGAATATCGTTTGCTGTATAGTTTCTGATCAGATAAAGTTATTTATAACTGAAAAGGTAAAATATTTGAAAAAAGAAACAAACGTAAAGCACATTAACCCTTAACTAATACTGTGAAATTTTCTGAGCCTGAGATTTGTCCAAAGAGGTAAGCTTTTTTACACGATCACTCGAGGGACAGGATTAAGCTCGTCTATCTTTGTCATGGATTACTGATAGACAAAATCACATTCAACTGGATTGTGAACCAAGCAGCCATGATTTGAAAATACTGACTTGTTGATTTTCACAGTACATTTTCAATTAAATGTTACCCCAAAGCTTAATCATCATTTAGGAGAATAAGCACTGTGCTGTGTTATAGCTAACTACTGAAAGGGCTCCTCAATAAATATAGGAGAACTCCGTAACATCACGGTGCTGTCGAGGAGAACACATTTGTGATAATACTGGATCACTGTCAGGGGAGGCAGAACAGCGCCGGGAATTTTAAATAATTTTGCCTTATCAAAGCCTGAGCTTTGTGGAAAGAAGAAATAATGGTTAGCGGACTGTTGCTTTGCAGAGAGACTTGGCAGCTGATCTGCACCAGAGAACGTGCTTGTTCATCTTCCCAGGAAAACATGTGGAGCAGATAAGATGTATGTTTTGGTTCACGGTACTCGTTGCAGATACTACAAAGCCTTGCACTATGTGTTTCTTGCTGTATCTCATGTGCAACAGATTGGAAAAGATTTTAATGTTGTGTTTTGAAGGACAGATGGCCTGAATTTTAAGAAAGTCATATTCTTCCCTGGTTCCGATTACAAGTCCTGTTTTAATCTGTGGGCATTATTTAGAGCATGAGGCTTATTTCTAGGTTTCCTGGTTCCTTCTTTCTTTCTCTGTTTTGTAAATAATCTAAATCTTTAAGGTTAATTTTTTATCATTTGCTTGCAGTCTTTCATTCCTAGAGGGAAAATGTAGTTTGCAAATGTTGCAAGCATGTGTAGAAGAAAGTCAGATTCGAGCAAAAGGGTATGTCCTTATAATTTAGAGTATATACGTACATCAACATATGTTACATGACAGCAATTAAGATAGCACATTTCTTAAAGGTATTCTTAAAGGATGGTTATCTTAACAGATAAATTAGCATCGTTCTAGTCATAAAAAATGATAGGCGTGAAAGTTTCCTCATAGAAAAAAATGACATAAGTATCCTAGTCCTTAGGGTGGTTTTGTTTTCTGCAGTGTTTTTCTATGATGTATACCAATGGCTTGGAGATTCCTTTTAAAAAACAAACAAAATAAAGAATAATATATGCTGTTTGTAGCTTGTAATTCTGCAGTGTGTAGAGATACAACCTAAATGAAGACCCAAATGAGGAACCCATTTTTCTTACCCTGTCTTTTCTCAAAGTTCCTGGGAGACAGGTACCCATGGAACAAGAGCCATCTGAGTCAAAGTTCCAGCTGGACTCATCAAATACTCTGTGCCTACTTCTTTTGACCACATCATTTATCTCGCTGTTGGTAAGGCTTGAGAAATTAATCTTAAAAAGAAGGCAGGCTGGTATTTCCGTGAAGCATACACTGGATGAGATATGTGGCACTGTCCTGATGGAAGACACCAAATACATGTTTCCTGCACAGTGTGGAGGCTGCCATCCCATGTGAGATGTCAGGGCTGCCAGCATGTGACTGGGTCTGCAGTGCCCGCCAGGAGTCTGCCCGCCTCGCCATGCCCCTGGGGGTCTTGCCACATCTAAAATGAGCGCCCGCCACCTCTGTCTGAGTGCCTGCATGCACACACACTTGTAAGGGAAATTAGCCACGCGTAAGGCTTTTAATTTTGTGTAGTGCAGGGAATTGGAGGAATTTAAAGGGTGATTGGAATTTGACATTTCTGCCTCTTTATTCTGAAAGATACTTTGATTAAAGTGCTGGAAGGCTCAGCTAATGGAGGCGTTGCTGCTATTTCAGATATACTGGGTATGTGATTTGAAGGCAAGCCAAATCACAATGAGATGGAATAATGATGTCCTTGGTTTATTTTTTTCCTTGGCACATTCGGGTTTTGATTGGATTCTGAGCAAAGCAACAGTTTTTTTTTTCTCCCAGAAAGCTGTGCCGGTCCTTGGGGGCTTGCAGCCTGTTATCAAAGCACAGGGCTTTTCTTGTGAAGGTCATGGGTTGCAGTCACAGGAGATGAGGAGAAAAACTAAAGGGGTGAGGGGAGGGAGAGGGAGAAAAAAGGGAATATTTCCTTACTGACCTAATCAGATATAAGATTCTTACATTTCTCTAATAAACATTCCTGCAGCAGCAAGACCTGTGATTACATTGACCCAGTAGCTGATGGCATCTCTCCTACCTCCAACCTTATTCCAGCTCTTGTAATGCACATGTATTTCAGTAGTTCATGTTTCTCTCTCATTTTTTTTTTTTTATCTTGCATGTTCCTTATAAAAGACTATTCATCAATTATTTTCTCTCTGAACAAAGCTCACAGCTTTCCAGATGTTGCTGAGTTGTTGGAAAAATTATTATTTTTTCTAATTCCATTCCTTATTTTTTTAAAAAGGTTGGTAACGTTATACAGTTAGACTTATTTGAGGTGTTAGAGAACACCTCATGAAGTGTCTGGATGATGGACACTGTAAATAAGCTGATAGAATCCATGAGATATTTTGTCATAAATGAGTTATGCTGAAGTAAGGAATAACTGCCCATCTCTTCAATGTGGGAGAAAATATTGCTAGATGTACAGTTATTCTGTCTGCAGCATTCCTGAGTTTACAAAGTCTGAACCAGATCCCCAGCCTTTCCAGGCCATCTTACCTAATCCAAAACTGATCAGTTCATAAGGAAAATGTGAGGATGTCTGTTCAGGGTGGGAATCAAGAAGGAAGGCAGCACTCCTTGTTGCAGAGATCACAGTGACATGATCTCAGGGGGCAGTGATGCTGCCCAGCTTGAAAGGGGCTCCTCAAATTAGCCCAACTGAAAAAAGGAGAAGAAATTCGGAAGGTTCCAACCTGTTATGAACTGATTATGAATTTGTAGATAGCATTAAAAAATTAAATGAACCCAATTTAAACTTTATGTTGTGGCGATTCTTAGCAGTCCGAAAGGGATTAATATTTTGCCCTATGCTTCAAGAAAACAGCAGTATTTTTTTATTCATTTGGCGTGACTTGCTGTCAACTTCCTATCATGTGATTTAGTACATTTAAAACTTATTCCCTGCCCCACCCTTCAAAATCCTGCAAATTATGCTGAAAATAGAAATTGATATATTTTTACACCAAATTCTAAAGCCACCATTTATAAACGCTTGGATGACTGATGGTTACTCACTCTCAAAAAATGTAGAAGATCCAGATTAAAGTGTTTGCTCTGCTTACACTCTGTTTACAGAGGAGAAAGCTTCAGTTGCATTGGATGTCAAATGGAAACCAAAGGAGAAGCCAAGTTACTTTTCACAAAAAAGGATTCTTGTTTTCTCGCCAAGATGCGAACAGTTCCTTTTATAGTAGTCTGTAAAGGACAGGCATGTTATAGAGTTGATTCTGTCCGTTCTGTTCTTCCTAATTATTAAAAAGCTCTAACAAAGTAAGGAGGGAAATATAATACTGTGAAATAAAAGATGAATTAAACAAGGATTTATCTCACAGTAGAATGTAGAACACTTTATGGGAACAAAAGTTTTTTCAAGATAGGAAATCATCATGAATCTGAATTTTTAATATTTTTCTTGAATTGTTTAAAATTTCATGATATCTGCAATCTTGCAACTGAATGATGCAGAGTGGCTCTGTGATACTGATATACTTCTAAAAATTGTTGCTTTAATCAGTCCCTTCATCTTTCTGTAGAGCATTGAATTTGTACCTCTTATCAGCTCACTCTATTTGGAGTAAAAGATATTTCCAGTGAAAAGGCATTTCCTACCTGATTGACGAAAACTTGAGAGACTGTAAGTCAGGCCACATTTTTGCCCTGGGAAAATAAATGAGATTAATAGTCTCTCCATACATCCTATCAGAAAGAAAACAAGTATATTCAGAATCAATCCCCAAATCCTTCTATTTTTAGCACAATGACTACCTTAATACAGGTTTTCAACTGTTAGAGCTAAAAGCTGTAACTGGAAGTACGTTATGCTTTGAAACAAACTGAATGTTCACCATTTTGTCTTCTAAGGACAAACTGGTCTTCGTAGGGAAGAGCTGATGAATTATGGATCACGAACTCTGTCTGCTGATATTGTTTTCAGCTCTCTTTATTTCTTCTTTAGACTTTCCCTTTTTTTTCTGGGATGCGTATCCTTTGCTTTACTGCTTTTGTTTCTTTAAATAAATATTTTCCTCCTCCAAGGAGACTTGCTAGTTTTTGCATATTATCGTAAGCTGACTTAACAGTCATTTTGCCAAGTCTTCCCAGCTGCTGCTACTGCTGAATTGATTCATTTTTCTTATGACATGTTGTAGACAAATGTGAAGAAGAGTTTACTTGACCAATAATCCTCCCTCTAACTGAATAAAGGACATAGTTTGAATGATGTGGCCTGACATATTTTTCCTTAAATTTACCTATTGCAGGCACAAAGGTTTTTTGACTCTTGCCTGGGAAATTCTCATCTAGAAAGTGAAAAATATCCTGGCCATGAATAGTAGCCAAGGGATTCAGTTTCTCCTGGTGCAGTAAGTCAGTCTTTGGAGGTTTTTTCACCGATGAGAAGCTCCTAGGAGTTGTTACAGCTGTCTTGGAATGCCTCCAGAAACTATTGCTCAGCCTATAAACTGATGAAATTTCACAGAGTCACAGCCCAGCAGAGGCTGGAAGGCCTCTCTGGAGATCATCTAGTCCAAATTCCCTGCTTAGAGTAGGGTCAGCGAGGGCAGGTTGCTCAGGGCTGTCAACTCAGGTTTTAAATATCTCCAAGGATGGAAACTCCACCTTCTCTCCGGACAGCTTGTTCCAGGGAATGATTACACTCACAGGAATGTTTTGGTACTTTTTTGTGTCTAAATAGGATGTCCTGTCTTTCAATTTATGCCTATTTATCATCCTGTCAGTTGGCACCAAGGAGAATAGTTTGGTTCCATCTTTTCCACTCTTTTCAATCTGGTAAGATCCCCCTGAGCGTTCTCTTCTCCAGGCTTAACAGTCTCAACTCTCTTAGCCATTCCTCGTAGGAGAGATGCTTCAGCCCATTAATCCTCAAAATGGTCCTTCACTCAATGCCCTACAGTATGCCCATGTCTTTCTTGCACTGGGCAGCCCAGGCCTTCTCAGCACTGGAAGCACCTTACCAGAGCTGATTAAGAAAATTGTAAGATCTTTTTCTATACAACAGCTTTCTATAAGAGAGAGTGTATTTTTAAGCCAAAAAAGAAATATACTGCTTCCAGGATTCCTTGATTCTGCCTCTTTCAAAGTTATATTCTGTTTCAATTTTACAGCAAATGAATTTGCTTAATCTCTATTTTTATTTTATTTTATTGTAATCCTTTGTATTCTAATTTGCATCCTCTGGAGGCTATTTCTTGGTCTACAGCTATATCCATGGCTACAGCCATTCATGAGAAATTGCTTTCAGAAATCCTGTATGTCTTTCTCATGCAGAAATAGCACAAAACTCTAGGATAACAGCCTAAGGCCTTTTCCTAATAAACACCAGAGATTATGTTATGTTTGGTTGCTTATAATGATATATTTCTATAATAAAAATCCCTGTATTCTTTTTTTTTTTTTTTTTTTTTTTTTTTGCGAATGCATTCCCGGGGAGTTGCTGTACCTGATTTCAGAATATGCTAACAGTTTTCATTGTACTTCATATTTTATACTATCTAGAGCATACAGTTTGAAATAAAAATGGATGTGTCAACAGTTTGCTGTGCAGATATGTAGCATAGTCAATGTATCTGTAAGCGTTAATTGAATATTAATTGTTGATATGCTGTGCAATATCCTGAGGTCAGAAAGGGATTCCAAATTTGTAATCATCATAGCCAAAACTTGGTGTGTTTCAGTAGACGAATACTAAAGTTAGGCTGGCAGAAGACAGCAAGAACATATTTCCTAGATGAAGAGTAAAGCTGTCATTGCTGTGGCTTGATCTGAACTCACAGCTGGGAACAGTCAATGATATTTCTGGAAGGAGAGTCCTAGACATGAATTTATGAAGCTTCAAGCACTCTGTACGATGATGGTCGCAGTTACTAGCTGTTAAGACAGTTGACAAAAGATCTAGTTAATCTGAAGGGTATCACTGGATTCTTGGTAACATGTTAGGGAAGGAAATGGAAAGAAGATATTTTAATAATTACAGCATTAACCCAGTAAAAAGATGCATGTATTTTGGAAAGTCTTTCAAAATTGATGTTTATGAGGAAGAAAAAAGGCAAAAAACATCACTTTGGTTTCTGTCATTATATTGCTGTGACTCAAATAAATTCATAATCTAACAGTTACATAATCTATGTGGAATGAATGATTCAATCATTATAATTAATATTGATATAACAATTGAAAGTACTATTTGTGGGAAATCGTATGCACGCTTCAATTAAGCTGTGATATAAATGCAATTTAAAATGTTACTGCAGATTAAGTGTAACACTCAAGCCTGACTCCATGCAGAGAAACCTTTTTATGTGGCCTTAACTATTAACAATATCATTATCATTTTTAACAGACAAAAGCGTCAGTGCTGTTACATAGTCAGAATTGCACCAGAAAATCAGTGAATCCCTTGTTTTAGAGGCTAATAGTTAGCACCCCTAGATTTACAAAATAATTAAAGAACTTGATTGATTATGGAAATATTATGGCAAACAGTGGATGCCTTTCAAAGATGAGGGCTGTTGGAGATTGATAGAAAAGCGGAAACAATAAGGCTGTATGAAATCACATGGGGATGTGTGGGGTAGAGGTGGGGAAGCAACCAGCTAGAAGGCAGACATAGAGGGCTGGTGGAAGGAGTTGAGACGTGGGAAGGAGAAGACAGCCATGGAGCTATACCAATCCAATGCATGTTTGCAAGGAACTTGCATGAGAATGGAAGGTGTAGGAGACACTTAAGAATAAAAACTAGGATTAGCCACTATGGAAGGTTATTTTATCTGTCTTAATTTCTCATCTGCATCTTTTTCTGTGTGTCTTCTCACCTGTCTGGCAGGTAGGTTTGCAAGACCTTGCTGTGATGGAGTTACAACTTGCACAAAATGAGTGAGATGATAAGGATGAGCAAACAGATGTTTCTAACTCAGAGGCCTTCCCAGTTCTTCCCTTCCCATCATGACAGGCCTGTTTTATGGCCACTTCAGTAGGTCTGTGTGTAATCCAAATCATCTTGTTCTCTGTCTAGAATAAACCATAACATTTGGTTGATGTAATATGGCATAAATTATGGATTATGCATAAGTTGTGGTGGATATTACACATCACAGCCTAAGTTTCTGCTTAGTTTTCAATGCTAATTGATACATCTGTATTATACATCATCTCCTCTCGCCCAGTTTATGGTTAGGCATACCTTGGTATGAGCTTGCTTTTTCTTGTTGAAGATCAGAGAAGAGACTGCTGTAGACACTAGTACCCAGGAGGAATCCCTGGGAGGCCCCCATGCTTTTCCAGGCAAGTAATCACTGTGCTGACATCTGGTCTCTGTACCCACCACATCCATGTGGGCTGGGACACATCCATCTCATGCACTGGAGGATGCGGGCCATGGAAGGAATGCTGCCACGCTGATCTGGGGCAAGCCCTCAGCCTCACAGACCCACGCGCTCCTGAAACAGAGATGTATTCACTGGGACTTTGACTGAGGGAAGAGAGGAATGCTGCATTTTCACGGAGTCCCTGTCTGCAGCAGTGCTCCCATTGCTGGTCCTATTAATCATTGTGTGGATAACAGTGCCCTTGCCAAACTATGTGGCTCTGGGTCTCTCTCACTAATGTATTGTCATGGTTCTCCCTTCATCCCTTCCCTCCCACATCCCCAGAAAAATTGGATTCAGTTTTTACATAGTTTGGATAAAAGAAGTTTGGATAAAAGAAGTTTGGGAGCCTTTTACTGCTTAGCACTAAAAGCTGGGAAAGTTGGAATGAGACTGATTGCCTTTCTCACCTGGCAAATGTCTGGCTCAGACTCTTTCTTCACTCCCTTTATTGTCAGTAACTTCAAGTTTTTTGAAGTAGTAGTATGGATGGCTGTGGCCACTGATACTGAATCCTTCTATTCCTTTTTTTCAGAGAGCTTCCCCATTACTGCTAAGAACTGCCCCAGCAGTTACACTGCCAAGCTTGACCCCAAATCATCAGTGAGATAAGCTAATCCCTTCTCACTGTCTGAAACATTCTTACTCCCTTGCTGCTTTAGAAAGCTAACGCCACAACAAAACAAAACAAAAAGCTATCCTCTCTGGAGCCGTAATCATCAAGCAACAAGCAGGAGTTACTGTGGATTTTATTTCCATGGTATAGATAATATTGCCTCTTGATCTGAGAAAAAGGCTGTTTTCACCTGTAGTACTTCGCTGTTTATCTCCAAGGAACACAAGTCTCACACTCTATGGTGAGACTTCTTTGAGCCAAGAAAAATAAGTGCTTCCTTTAACGTGGTAAGAAAGTCTGACTGTTCCTCATCTTCTTCCTCAAAATCAGGTTTGCAGACATTCCAGTGTCTTCAACTGTGAGGCAGTTTTGTTTTCTAGAAAAGCTCTTCTCCCCAAATCATTTCTTCTGAGTGACCATATGCATACTTTTATATTTAATTCCCTCTTGATCCCTGTGAACTCCTGCCTTTTTTCCTTAGGGATCCTCAATTTGTCTTGCTGTGTTTTGGCTCTTTCTTATTGCTGGATACTTGAATACTGAGGGAACAGGTGACATAGAAAAATGTAGTTTTCTCCTGGGAACCCAATTCAAATCCTTCAACTGGGAGAAGAAAAAAAAAGAGTTTTAATGGTTTTAGAAAAAAAAAATGCTTGCATTTTCCTATTTGTTGTAACATCTCGTAGTGTGTTTTTCTTGGGAAAGTTGGGAAGTCGGTACTGAATTTCATAAATTTCATATTTGATATATACTGCATTTGGCATTACAATGGTATGAAATATTTATAAATGTATAAATCTTTTCCCTTGGCATTTACTGTGAAACTTCACTGACTGCAGCTTCTCTGATTTGCTAATTCATATGCCTAAGTCAAGTACAACAATGTTGTGTTCAAAGATTCTTTTTGATAATAACTTGACTTCAGTCACACTGTGAAGAGCGTCTGTGATGATTTTCCGTCCTTCTCGTCTTGCTGCTTGCAGTGAGGGTGACCTAACTGTCTGCTATAAGTTACTATTATTTGTCTCCAATTAGGTCCTTGCATCTCTGTGCTGCAGTTCCTTTAAACTCACAGGAACCCGCAAGCCTACTGTTGCAAAAATGTTATGGAAATTTCCCAGTTCACCCTTAGAAAACAATTTTGCCATTCAAAAATTGCTGTGCTTGGTATGTATACAGAAGGATAAGTTTAGTTTCTCCACAGTGGTAATTAGTTACAGTGCAAAAAAAATATTGAAACATCAGCCGGTAAGGGTTCCTCTTGCTGTTTTCAACATCTTGGCAAGAGAGTGAGGCTCACCGGCCTTTCTAGAACAATTCAGGGCTTTTGGAGGTAGGCAATTAGATGCACTTGCTAGGTATGGATTCATCCTTTTTTCATCAATACTGATATACATGTTTTGATCAAAATTCAGAAATTGTTATAAGAGCTATTTCACAAATATGTGATCATCATTATTGCTTAAATGTACAACATAATTCAGTTTTTGTGGTTAAATCTTTGCTACTCATGGTCTCTCTGACTGTTGTTTGAGTTTGCTTCAGACATTTCTAAAGAACTCAGGTAATTCTGCACAGGTTTAATATATTATATTTACATGGCATTTATCTATATCTGTATAAGTGTTTGTTTGTATGAGAGAAATGCTGAATAGTAGTATGTTTTCATCCTTTTATTTACTGCTGTGTCTATACATAATTACAAAGTGAGAAAAGCCTAAAATCCCATCATTACAAAAAATGTAGGAACTGTACAGATTGTAAAACTGTACTCTCCCTAGTGATGAAAGTACAACTACTGAGCCAATTAGCTATGAAAAGGCTAAGGAGGGGGAGGGAGGGGATCTAATTGCTGTCTTCAGCTGCCTAATAGGTAGTTACGGAGAAAATGAAGAAAAGTTCTTCTCAGGGGTATAGAGGGAAATGATGAAACGTTTCCAAAATTAAAAATTTTGATAATATACAAAAAAAACCCACCAATTTTATTATTTATTTTTTTCTTACTGTGAGGATTACCAGCTGAGCACTAGAGCAGGTTGCCCAGAGAGGCTGTGGAATTGCCTCTTTCGGTTGTGTTTGGAGCTTACCTGGACAAAGCCCTGTACTGCTAGATCTGATTGATGAGAGACCTGCTTCGAGCACAGCATAGAACTAGATGGTGCCTTGCAACACATATTAGTGTGTAATTCTATGTTTGCTTTACAAAGAATGACCTGAGCATTTTTAACTTGCATTAGAAATATAGTTCTGAAGTATTTCTAATGAAACCACTGAGAATCTGGGTAGTCACGTAAATTATCAGTTGACTGAAAAATTTATTCTTGAAAACTATTTATTTAGGTTTTTTTTTCCCCCTCAACCTGGAGTTTTTCTTTGCTTGGTTGGTTGGTTGGTTGATTTGGCATTTTCTTTATTCCCCTAGGACTAATCTACTGATCCTATTTTGTGCTTAACTGTATTTCAGTGAGATACTGTGCTAGCTGAATTTTTTTGACATAAAGGTTCTAGATTGTAGTCTCTGCAATCTTTAGAACTACTTCTCAATGTCATGTATAAATAACAAATATTATAGCATAAAAATTCTTTCTGTACTTAGCAATACAATCAAAAATGAGCCTTGATGTGTTTAGATACATGTTACCTAATGGGACTTAAAGCAGAAGGCTCTTTTTTTGTTGTTGCATGATGTTTGTGCCCTAAGCTCTGCATAACTGTTTGTCTCGATCTGTGGGCCTTGTGCAGGCCTTCCAATAATAGTTGCCACTGTGCAGAAGTAAGACAGATTTGACCTGGATTAACTGGAGCACAGACTCCTAATGAGCCAGATGGATGAACATTCCTGTCTGGCAGAGATGATAGTTACAATACTTGCTACAAATATGTCAGCAGTTGCCTTGGTTTTCTCCTAGAGGAAATAAATGATTTATATCTTTTTCTAGAGTGGTTGAGTAATAGCTGCTGTGAAGCATTTCCTTTGTGGAAACCTTATTTTATGTCATTATGAATTTTCTAGGGAGCATCCAAAGTTGGAACTGTGTATGAGATTCCCTCTGTGACCCTGGCAGGGAACAACACCTGCCATCTCGCCCTGAGATGGGTAAAACATCCAAGTGAGAACATTGTCATTCCACTTCGATTTTAAGTAGGTGGTCTCCATAAATGCTGATTTAATGAGATTTTTGTTCAAGGAGGGAAGAATATTCTTCTGTCACACTATTTTGGTATTAATGGAACAGAACCTGCCTCCCTTCTACCTTTAAACTTTGATTTTCTCTTAAATTTGTTACGTGCATTAGATGTTGTCTTCGCTGAAGCTGATAGGTATTATACCTCTAACTCGAATTTGCTGATCAAAGCCTTGACTGTTTTGCCCATGAGCGGCAGGAGGATGGAATTACTTTGAAAAAAGTGTGCAGGCAGGCTTGTCAGGAATGCGTGGAGGTTTTTAGTTAATTCTCATGCCTTGTGTGGAAAGTGGGGAAAGGTTGGAGAAACTGCTCTGTGGTACACGTCAGGCGGTAATCTGTAGAATGCAAAACTGAAGATCCCCACTGCCCAAGTGTAGAAAGCCTTTGTGTGTGGATGTGCCTGTTCTCCAGGCTGCTTTGTCCTGGCAGCAAAGTAGTCGGCTGTCCCCGGCTGGCCAGTGCTGTGAAACACTATCTGGGTGCTGTGTCATAGACGCAATGTCGACATGTTGTGTGCAGCTGAAATAGATGACATTCTCAGTACAGATCTTTTATCACCTCCCCTTCTGCCATCTCATTCAACTTCAGAGAGCTTTCCCGTGGGCTGAAGGTGCTTTCACAAAGCATGTAAGGGATGGGGCATCTTCTGTGTGCATATCGGCTGCCCTCACCCACCTCTGCTGTGTGTTTGTGCTTGTGCCAGCTTCTGCCTTCCCAGATGAACAGGGGAGCATTTATGAAATAGGCTTACATTCATTTCAAATACCTACAGATACATATAAAAGCAGGGAAATATGTTTGAAAGACTGTGTGTTGGGGGGGGGGGGGGATAACTTGCGAAGAGATTGGGTTTTCCTACTTCAGTACTAAATGGGAACGAGTCTGTTCCCCAGTGTAAAAATTCCTGCAAATTCACTGCCAAACTGTGAACGATACATAAAGACCACGTAACTTAATAGCTGCTCTTCTAAATTCCGTTTTGACCTTTCTGCTATAAAAGACAATTCCTTAGAGTCTCCAAAGGTACAGTTCATCACTCTTTGGCTTAGTGTTACAGAGCAGTATAGTAAGTAATAGACCTTATTACAGTTACTTTTTTTCTCTTTGCAAAACCATTATGAACCTCTTTGACCTTTACAATAAAAAGTGCAAATACAATTCAGCAAATGTTTCCAGTATTAATTTCTGTTATTCAGAATTACAAATAAGTGAATGTCAATCTATATGGACTATATAAAGCCTATTTTATTTCTTTTTACTTTACTTATGCTTTGATAGGTTTTTCTCAGCTCCCCTTCATCCTATATCCTCTCTTGTTCTTAGTCCTTTTCTAAATGTTTCCTCTACCTGCATCCTAACAGTCTAGAACAGAATTACCTGTACACCATGGGATTATGTGACAAAAACCCCTGTAAATCACCATAAGTCAACCATGTAAAATTGTTAAGATATTTTCAGTTTCCTGCAGTCCTGGGCAGCTTGTTAATCCATTCCTTCCACTTACAAACTTAATACCTGTGGGTGTTTTTGTTTGCTTTTTTTCCCCTGCTTGAGCCTGTTTGTTTAAACAAGATCCTATTGCTGAGCAGTGTATATATGAAAAGCAAAACATTAATAAATTATGAAAGCAAAAGTCATTGACTTCTTGATTGTTAGGGGAACAAAACAGTTTGCCCTTCAGGATGTGACCTTCTCCAAGATCGTCATATGTGTTATTGCTAAACCATAGGAATTGGGGAAAAAAATAGGGTCTGTGTTTCTATACTCTTGCACACATCGTATTTCTGCTGGTGGGTGCTACTTGTGAGGACATATAGATTGGTTTTAATGGTGGGAGGAGAGTATCTGTTGCTGTCATGATGTCCATTGCTTTTGTGTTTTCATTTTTCCTGAAGGCAAGGAGAGGATGAATTTTGTGAGAAAGTGAGATAGCACTTGAAAACAATGTTTCATAGGTGTTTATTATTATTATTTTGTTCAGCTGAATTACTGACTATATACAATTAGAATTGCAGCCACTTGAGTAGTAGTTTTTCAGTTAACTTTTGCTCTGACACACAGTCTTTGCACTCTTTCACTTTGTGAAATTTCCTCTGCTGATGTAAGTGGACTTTATTTACTTGACTTTAATTGAGGATCTGGACCAGGGTTTGATCTCTTTTTAGAACTTGTCCAACTTCTCCCTTTATGGCCAACAATGTAGTACCAGATTTCTTCTAGCTGAATACATACACTATATATAAAAAGTAACTAATGACCTTTAAATAGTTACCATAGGCAATTTTTAGCTTGTTGTAATAGTTTCGTGCTATTTGGATGTCCTGGCTTTGCTGCAGTATGCAGGACATTAACATTCCTGAGCCCAAAGGGACATTTACTATGAATTGCAACAGTGTTTTCCTCTGTGGTGGCTTTCCAGCCTTTCATGTAGTAGACTTAGTATCTGTGGGAACATACAGTGCACTGTATTAAAACGTGCTATTGTGGGCAATCTACCAGAAAACAGATTTCAATCAACAACTACCTCCCATGCCACCCCTACCCCTAACAATCCCTCAGCCTTTCTCACAAAGAAAGCACACTCCCTGGAATTTAGAGACTGCCCGTTATTGGCTGGTGACATGCATTGCAAATGATAATAGTTGCATTAAATTTCAACATGTACACCGTCTGCATCTAAATACAAAAGAGAAGTTGCAGGCTAAGATTTGGAAGAATGCGGAAAGCCTATTTTCTGACATAATAGTGTTGAAATGCGCTTCGTAGAGAATGTACCTTCATGCTGGGAAATCATTTTTTGTACAAATAAAAAGCTGTTAAGCTGTCATTGGAATGACGGTTTTGTTAAGCGGTTGTCCTCAAAACCAGAGGGTTAGAAATTGAGCGTGACAGTATATAGGCTCCACTCGTACACATTTTGCTGAGCCTGTGGAATGACAGAGCAGCAAATATGTTACTTGCTTGCAGTTTTTACTGTATTTTAATTTTCCAAACACGTTGCATGTGTTAACTGTAGATGGACCAATAGTATAGAATACAGTAAAAATGGAAAGATCTTGAATAAGAAAGAAAGGAAGAAATAGCTACTTTCCTCAAAGTGCCAAATAAATAACGTAAACTTTGCATGGAGATAAATGTGTTATAAGAACTGCTTCAGTTTATTGAGAAAAAATGTCAACAGGTCAAGTTGCTGCATGCTGGGGGATGATAGGGTCCTGCCATTCTGATAGTACCACTGTTGTCCATGCACTTGGGCAATATGCACTGCTGTGGTGACTGTATTTTTTTCTTTGTATTTGCACTTATTTTTCAGGCAGTATGTTGTGAAATGGCTGTAAACTATAGCGGGACTTTTAAAAAATTCATCTCTGAATCAGAAAGTCTTTTACTGTATTTTTTTCCCAGCATGCTGACTGTCCTATATGCAGGTGAAGTCACTCTTACTGTTGCTTAGAGCATATGTGCTGCTCTTGATCACAAGCATAGTTGAGTGCTTTGTGAATTGCTGTGCTGGGGATGGCTCATGCCTCTCTACCCTGACCCTAAGAGACACTGATTGACAGCAGCCTCATCTCTGAAACTAGAGAGGTGATGAGAGAGTAACCTGCTCATAGACATGATTTGAGCAAATGCATGAGCATCTGGGGGTTGGTCTGAGCTTTAGCATACAGTTGCAGTGGTGCTTCCCAAAAAACCTGAAGTTTAAATTAGACCTGATTGCCAAGTCTTGTGAATTGAACTAAACTGTTATTGCTGTTTTGTGATGTGTAAAAATGGGAACAAGGCTCAGAAATAATTCTTAGTCCCCTGTGACCTACATGATAATCTGATTCCCTGCAGATGAAAGATGAGGGCACTAAGAGTTGTTTCGGTTCAGATAATCAAGGAATTCCATGTGGCCCCTTTGTGTTGGTTCTCTGGTTGAAGGATTTCTCTCTTAAGAGCTTTCTGTGCTACAGTGAGGAGAACAAAGTAGAGTAATTCTTCCATATCCTTTTCTTGTCAAAAACGGTGAGTGGAGAAGTGGCCTTTTAAAAGTGAGTTATTGAAGAAATGTGTTTTGTATGAACTTTTTTGGTGTTAATAAAAGAACTCTGTCCTGTAGGAGAAAAATTAAAGCAGGTGACTATGACAGAAGTGCAGCACAACACAAAATTATACAAAAATTATGTTTTGTGATATACCCCTAGCAATGTATAAACTTGTTTTTTAGTATCACAGGTAGGTTGTTCTTCAGACAATTATTTAATAGAAATGTTAACATGAGCACAAGCCTTAAGAGGAGTGGCTGAGGGAGCTGGGATTGTTCAGTCTGGAGAAGAGGAGGCTCAGGGAAGACCTTACTGCTCTCTACAACCACCTGAAAAGAGGTTGTGATAAAGTGGGAGTTGGCCTCTTCTCTCATGTATCTAGTGATAGGACTAGAGGTAGTGTCCTCAAGTTGTGCCAGGGGAGATTCAGATTGGACATAAGGAAATATTTATCTGAAAGAGTGGTCAGGCACTGGAACGGGCTGCCCAGGGGGGTGGTGGAGTCACCATCCCTGGAGATGTTCAAGAAACATTTAGATGTTGTACTGAGGGACATGGTTTAGTGGGAAATATTGGTGACAGGTGGACAGTTGGATTGGACGATCTTCTAGGTCTTTTCCAACTCTATGAGCTTGCACATTTGACATACGTGGGGGCTTTTGAAGAAAGCAGTGAACCTCAGGTTTATGGAAGAACATTGTAATTTATTTTTTGGTGGAAACTATACAAAATCGATATCAAGAAAACCTTGGCTGTTTGTATTCAGACCTTTGCTTGTTTGAGTGTTTTTTTCATTTTTTACATGAGAACACTTGTGTCAAATCCAAAGCCCACCTGGACAAATACCCTGGCTCTGACACTGCCTGATCATGGAAAAAGGAAGAAACAGTGGACCAGGCTGAAGTTACTGAGATACCTTTTAAGTTCATCTTCCCAGTCCCCAAAAATGTAAAGATTCCCTCCTTTGGGGTTTTGTAGATTTGTTTTTCTTGGAATACAACTGTAAACCTCAGTGAACACCCTTGTTAAACTTGCTTAGAGTAGAGCTCAAGCTAAACGCAATTATGTTTTTGCATTATCTGTTTTAATATATGCAAAAGTGATGAAAATTCCCTAAGACAATGTAATAGTTGCATTATGCATAAAATTGGCTTGAGCAGCAACACTGCGACAGTGGCAACATGACCATAAAACTTAATAGTTTGGTCTATATTACTATAACTTAACCTTTAGTCTTAATAGATGAAATCAATATCTCAATGATTAATAATTTTTAGGTAAAAATCCTTTTAACTTTAACAAAGCAGTGTTTAGTCTTTTAGTAATATTTCAACCTCTGTACCTTAGCAGAACTACTTTCAGTAGTTCTGAATGAAAAAATAAACCACATTGTTTCTGCTGAAAATGTGTTAATAATCTAATGTTTTACATTAAAAAAGAAAAAATATATATTTAAAAAAAATCAGGCTGATTAATGTGACACTGGAAATCTGAGATACCCCCAAAGCCACCAACAGCTCATAGTAAATTCATGATCTCCATTGCTCTTCTTTCATGGTACTCACAAAATATGATCAATTTGAATATTTTATTCAGCATTACTGTATAGTTTGAAAACTGGCTGAAGAATAGGTAAAAAAGGAAATAAAAGATCTAATGAAAATTATCTTGATAACAATTTTGTAGAGAGGATTATTGTTGCTTTCTCTGCCAAAATTAGTAATGATTTACTCAGCACTGTTTTATAGTATTCTCTAGGTTATTTTCTATTTATAAATAATGGATATCCTATAATCTTGATTTAAATGAACCATTTGTAGGATACTATAGTTAAGATCTCCATATTGCTTGTAGGATAAAAGTAGCTGTTGTTCCTTTAATTTAGGTCTGTTATGAAAGATATCTGTTTTCACTGGTCTGAGACTTGCCGGTCTCTGATATCTACCTGATAAATGATTTCTCTATATTCAATAAATAGTCTGTACTATGGAAAAAATCCTGACTAAACATAGTCCGATGATGCATGGCATAATGTTTTCCAGGTGTGATTGCCGTGCTGTACTGTTTTTCTCAGCTACAGATTCCAGTGGTAGATACAAGTACAGGTTTTCAGATATGAGGGAGGAGTAAAAGCACCATTAAGTAGAAATAAAAATTAGAAATAGAAATAGAAATAGAAATAAACAATAGAAATAAAAACATTGAAAAATACATACAGAAAAGAACAACTATGAGTTTTAGTTTGACAAGTGCAAAGATTATGCATTTCATGATGGAAACTCTGGATGTTTCAAGCCTTACAGGTTTTCAGTGGAAGGAGAAGATCAATCACAACCTTATCTAAAATATCTAAAATCTTAAGACAAACAAACAAAAAACCTAAAACATACAAACAAACAACACATCTGAATAGATCATCAAAAGCTGTTAGGTTTTTTTTGTTTTGTTTTCCTCAGAGGTTCATACATAGTAAAATTCCACTGTACTTTCTAGGTCTGTGAGGTCTGGTTCACGTATGCTAACTTCTATGTGTGACTGTAAAAAATAACAGAAGGCATAATTCATATGGATTTTCTTCCTTTGGCTGAAGAAGAAAAGGTTAGAGATCAATATGATTGGAAGTCTGACATGTAGAAAAACATTGAGTGAAACATAGAGAGTAAAAATCATCTCAGTTTTTGTATGGCTATCAACTTATTTGCTCAAAAAACTTTACAAATTTTAAAGTTTAAGGTGACAGAACTGGTGTAAATATGACTCAGGTAGACTGCATGAAATGTAATTAGGTGTGGTGAAGAGCAATGGAAAAGGTTAGAAGGTTAATTTCTAGTGAAGGACTAAGACATACTGTTGCAATAGTATTTATTTTCAAATAAGTATACAATATATTTACATAGGGAAGGATACTGGGGATAGATGACAACAAGAATTTCAGGACAAATGTCAAACTAGAAAATTGAAAAGATGAGATGATCCGGTACTAATGTTATTTAGGTGTTGAAAGATTCTTAGAAAACTGATGTTCAATTCATGGAGACTTTAATTTAAGGAGAATAAAAAACAAAACAAACAAACAAACAAAAAACAACCAAATGTGTATAATAGGGAATAGCTGTGTTCCGTCAGGAAGACAAGTGCATCAGGAAATAGGTCTTTTCCATCTCTGTGTTCTGTCATTCCTTTCTGCCTCTTGGTGATAAAAAGAGCTTGACCAAATGGTGGTGCCAGTTGCATGAGCATAAGTCCATAACTTGAGGGTAAGTGAGAACAGAACCTGGCTGCCATTCTCATCTCTCTCTCCCTCTCTCACAGTCAGCATCTTTTTAATTTTATTTACTGTTACCTTTCTTTCTTGGTCATCACCCCCTTTCCCTGTACTTTGCTTCAGTTTGCAAGATAGCATATTGATTCTCTTTCTTGTTATTGGCCTCCGTGTCACACATCTATTGCCTTTTTGATCTACTGTCCAACGATTGCTGAAAGTTAAATAAATATACCGTCGAGGCAGAATAATACTTTAATCAGTCAAAATGCTCTGTCCTGTCTTTTTTTGTGGTCATCTCTGTGTACATGTGCCTTCCTTGTTCACAGAAATTTTTGACAGCTGTTCTTGATTGACAATAATAGCAAAATGCCGTGCCAGGACTTCATCAGGACAGCCAGAGGAAATTTGTCATCCTGCCTTCATAGCTTTGACCTCCAGCAAGTGAGAGTGACTGGGAAATAAAGATTGATTTCCTTCCCTGAGCATTTAATGTTTATTATTTTTTGTCACTATTCTTTTGACTTCTTTTTCGTAACATTCCTCAGTTGCTCTTTTCAGTTTTTCCTTTCTTTTCCTAAACTACTTTTTCTTCTGTGTGCACTGCTCTAGGAAATTTTTCCTGCTCTTACCCATTTCATTTGCACCTTTATTTTCTCATTCTAAAATTTCCTTAGGCTGTGGTTTTCTCTGACAATACTTATGCCCCCATAGCCATATCAGAGAAAAATGTTCCATAATATCACGTACCATTACTTTATGATCTTGGTGTAGAAATGCAGTGCAAACAACTTCTTTCTCTTGCTTTCTTCTCTTTCTGCAAGCCTGTTTCTGAATCATCCCTGACAAGCATCTTGGTGTACTGAAGGGAGTAGGATTTAGGCAGGTGCTTCTGCTCGAGGACTTGTCAGATACCTGGCGATCCCAGGCTTGTACCCATAGAAGTCACCCCAAACTAACCAAGTACCAGAGGCAGGCCAGTACCTCTGCTCTTTGTGGAGTCAAAATCTCGACTCAGTTCTCCTTGAAGAAAATGAACGCATGTTTCAGTGTAACTCAGGAACTTAATTTTATACTTAAGCCGTTATTTTAGTTTTTTTTTTTTTTTTGTAAACAGAGTAAGAAATGAACATAAGACCTTCAATACAATTGTCTTGCAATCTAATTAGATCTGCAAAGTGACAAGAGATAGTACAATAGTTCCTCAGTCCTTTGTATAATTCCCAAAGGTTCTACCCAAGCAATAAATTAAATTTATCTGTTAAATCAAAGTCTTTTTAAAAATTAAATGCAAAGGACATTTTTAGTAGCTTTTTTATTATCACAGAGATACTTTTATAGTGTTCTCTGAATGATTTTTTTTCTTCAATGTCACTGAAACTTCACTTGATTCAAACCAGATTTGGTAAAAATGAATTCACTTTCAGGCTGATGTGTTGTACAGTGAGATTTAACTTAAATATAATACCAGGTAGTTACTTTTGATTAGCACAGTTAGATTGATCTCACCTAATTTTGGCTATCTAAAAATTAATCATCTGTCTTCTACTGTAGTCAAGAGGAAAGGGAATGGCAGGTTTGAAGAATTATCTATATAACCTGTATCTTAAATACCAAGAGTGAGATAAATCCTCCTCTAAAGGCACTCATTCTTCTTGCCTGAACGTAGAGGGGACTTAAGAAACTATTTTAACCTTGAGTCATAATTTTGAACTGGCCCTTAGTGCCCATGTTTGGCATATTGTGTAATATGTGAAGAGAATGATAGGGTCTGTGATATGCAGAGGAGTAGAGGAACATAATTGTATCAAAGCCCTGGATCAGGTTCAGTAACTTCAGGTGAGTTGACGTTTCCTGGTCTGTTGGGCCATTCCTGTTTCAAAATTTTAAGTGATTTCTATGAAGAGTGAACTCTATAGCTGTTGCAAATCACAGGTGTCTGATTTTTCCAGTTTTTCTGTGTTTTGCTTCCATAATATGTATGGGGAAAGATAATATCTTTTTGTTATTAATGCAGAGAGTGTATGTATTTTTTTTTAAGAGGCAGTTTGTCTCAATTGCACATAATTGACCAATTACCATGTCAGCACTCATGACCCATTTTGATATTTCCTATTGACATAGTACACATTTATTACATTTGCTAAATGAGTTACTCATTTTCCATCAAGGCAAGATACCAGAGAAGATGAAGTATTCTCTTCAGTTTAGCAAATCTTGCATATCTATTAATACATTGGAAATATAAATATTTTCATATATTTTCCTTATTTATTTTATTTTTAATTTTAAATTGTAATTTTTTTAGGGATGGATTTCTTAAGCTCAGATCACTGGATTTTTGCCACTTCATTTACATTACCCAGGAGCATTATTAGTAGAACAGTGGAAGTGAGGCAGTTTGTTTTTTACATTCTTAGGACAAACCTAAAGGAAATGTAATCTTGATACATTTTGCTGGCCAAAATTTCACCCTACTGGAGAACTCTAGTGTTTCACACAAGAATTTTTGTCTTAATGGACAGTTTTAAACTCGGAAACCACTTTAGGGCATTACTTCTCTGTAATCAGCCACATTTTTCATCTCTTATTTTAGGAAGTCAGTAGAGGAATAGAAACGTGAGATCAATGCATAAGGAAGGCTTTGATTTTTGATTGAAATTTCCGTTATGATTTCTGACATTTTATTAATTGAGACAGTATCTCTTAATAAGAGCTTTGTATCAACATTTCTAGTACTTCCATTGAGTGATCTCACATGATAAAATATGAGCAGATTATTATTCCTAATATTGTAATTTGTGGTCTGAAGAGTTATTTTATTTTAAATATATAATGTGGAGAGGATATAAAAAGAAAATTATTGTGTATAACACAGGATTATACAGGATTTTTCTTGTGTTCATTAAAAGAAACTCTGAAATAGTATCCAAGATCGATAACTTTATGGATCTTGAGGTTCTGAAGGTTGGTGGCCATGCCTGGGGCAGGGAGATTGGAACTTGATGATCCTTGGGGTCCTTTCCAGCCCAAGCTATTCTATGATTATGCTGCAACTCAAGTCAAGCTGTTAGCTGTTGTTTTCCCATGGCTCCAAAGATATGAGTTAAGTTTTGTTCATGTGAATGGTATCTCTGGCTGGCTGCAGTGATGTGCATCTTGTTTTAAGTTTGGGTAGACTTGTCCTTCTCTGATATGTTTGTTGGCTTCAAACAATTTCATTGCCTAGCAAGGTTTTGGTTGGACAATATACTGGTTTATAGTTGGTGCTTAGTCCAGGACACCCTAGTTTCTAGGACACAAGAAATACAAATAAACAAATACACTCCAAATCTTTAGTGGAAAGAGTATCGTTTAACTTTTTATTTTCTTCCTATGAGTATCCACAGATTTTCTTATCTGAAGATGAAAATGTGGCTTTTTCTATTTTTCTGCATGGGCCCAAAGGAACTGATGATATTTTTTTGCATATGGTAGCAGGTAAAAAGAAGTATACTGACTGTATTTGCCCATTAATTTTTTTTAATAAAAAAAGTGTTGGAAGTATAAAATGCTTTAGAAATATGCAGGATACCTGTACAATGGGATCCATTGTATACAGGCTACAATTAGGAAGAAATAAAGAATTTTATTTTTCTTTGTTAACTCAAAAAGTTGGACAGAAAAACAAGGTTAACCTTCAGAATCCTACAGAGTTGACTGTCATCTAAAAGCATAGATGGCATCCACAACTGTCAGAGTTTCCTTATTCACACATCACTGAAGGTAAGAACATTCAAATCATGTTCTCCCAGATCATCACCAGTACTCTACAGGTTTTTGAAGAGGCCATCTCATACACCTCACATGGTACTTCTGGCTATTATGATGAGGAGACCATAATTACCAAGTTTCATGATGCCCTATATGTTGTCCTGGAGCACCATATTGTGCATTCCACCTTATTTCCAAGTCTGTTGTCACGTTTACCTCTGACTGGAATGGGACAACAGAATCTGGGACAACAGAAAGCATCATGCTTAATCATGAACTTGGAAACTCTGAATGTGTTTGTTGTCTCTAGCTCTGGTTTTACGTCTTAGTTTCTTACAAGTATGTTTGATGCTGGGTGGCTACTGTACTCGGGTAGCTTCCATGGATAGGAGTGTATGCATTTTGGAGGTATTTTTTAAACACAGCATGATATACCTATGACAGTTGTGTCTTCTACTGTGCTCCATTATTTTCCTTGCATTGAGGTTTATACATAGTGAAAGTTTTCATTTCCCAATAAACAAGTTCCTGTAATAAGACCTCTGTTTTCCACTGGCATTAACTGGGATACTGATAGTGAGCGTCACAGAGAAAATGAGCTTTATAAAGATAGAGAAGAGCTTTTCTTGCACTCACAGATGATCTGCTAGAGTCAAACGCTGTAAATTGGCATAGCAATGTAGGAGACTCACACTGTGTCAGCCTGTTCACTGTCATCATCCTGGTATTTCTTACAAGGACCGAATTTTGCCTAAACAAGACATTGTCTCACTTTCTGATAATACTGTGGAATATTTAGTAATTAAAATTGTATAAATTTGAGATCACCACTGTTTTTCATGTCTGATTCAGGATGGATGCAACCAGTATTTCCTGGATCAGAGAAAGTTTAGTAGCACTGAACACATAAAATGCAGCAGCACTGAACTGTAAAATGCTGTCACGGAATAACAACAAAAGCCCCTTTGAAGTCAGTGATAAATGTCAAGAAGTCAGCAGTAAGGTCATCACTATGTTAAATGGGGCCAAGTTTCCATTAATTTTTCAAACATGTAAAATTAACCAACCAAAGAAAAAAACCTAATGTCCATTTCTGCCTAAGTTCTGTTATCCAAGTCATGATAAATCCTGCCAAGAGATTCGCAGCAAGTCTATACAACTTTTGCCTCCCTTGTACACTGACCTGTGTTGCCAAAATACTTGCTATTTGGAAAGCATCATCCTCTAGAAAATTAAAATACAAAATGTTATTGCATATTGGATTTGGACCATATTCTTTTTCAAAATGTCTCACATTACTTTCTTTTTTTCTTCTGAAATGAAATGATTTTTTCCAGTTTGAAGTTGTGGGAATGAAGGAAAATGTAAGTTCAAATTCTTTGTTTCATTAATCCAAATTTTATTAACACCAAATTTTAGCCATGTTATCAAAATGAGTCATTTGCCTAACTCTAAACGGGAAAAGAGGAAAAATCTGTGTATGCTGTTATATGCACCAGAAAGATCTCTTTTTTTCTTTTTCCGTTTTTCCTGTAGTAAGCATTACTTATAGTCAGTTCAGTGGTTTTTATTTCTCTTTTTACATTAGTGAAAAACGTGCATGAATAAAGAAATTTATTGTAAAAGTATTTTTAGAAATACTCAGTAAATAATTTAGAGACAGTTTTAAAATAAAACTAGACCTGTCTATAACCTGTAAATATTGTGGTAAACCTTTGCTTTGTTGAGGCAATAGGAAGAGTTATTTTCCATTACTAGACAACTGAATTCACCTTTCAATGAAATAGGTGGGGTTTAACAGTTAAAACAGTACGGTTATATAATTTTACAAGAAACTCTGGGAAAAATCTTTCTTTCTATCTCTCTTTGGATCATTTTGACTTTTAATACACAGTTTATTTAGCACAAGGTCATAAGAAGGACAAAGAAACCTTTAAGCACTGGGTTGATGTGAGCTAGCGTTGCCTTCTGCTCCCTGCAGTAATAATGGAAAAGAGATATTCTTTTTATTCTAAATAAAGCAAATCATGCCAGTTAATAAATTTTTCATGCACAGGCAGCTGGGTCATATGGGAACTCCCTCTTGAGAGAGAATTAGAGAAGGAGAACTGAACTGCCATACAGTGTGTATTTAAAAAAAATATATGGTAAGAAAAACAGTCTCTTTCTATTGGGACTATTTGCATGATGACTGGGTAGGAGTTATCATCTTTTTTTGTTGGTTGTTTTGTTTGTTTTTTTTCTGTTATAGTTTTCTGACATTACGTAATTTGTGATAGTTATTGCGTAAACCATTACTTTCCATACACAAGTCCAGAAAGCAGAATACAAATTTAAATAAATGGAAAATGATTTTTTTGTAACGATCTCTTCTGTTGTCAGCTTTTCTAATGGCCACTGAATCTGTACCTGATAAGTATGCTATGCATGAGAGATAAGCTAAAATGCCTTAGTAGAAGTTAATTTCAGGCTAGGCCTTGTCCTTGCATTCTCTAGAAGATTTTTGAATATGAAAACCTCTGGATAAAAATATCTGTGCAGTATCAGTGTGGTGTCGTGTGTGCTGTTAGAATCCGCATGCAGGTGCTGCGGTCAGTGAGGCTGATGAACAATAACAGCATAGGCAAGTATTCAGGGAAGTGCTAAATTTCTAAGCATTTCACACTCCCATGTGCTCTGTTCAGAAAATCGGCTCTCAAATTACAGCTAATGAGCAACAATGGGTGCATTTGTGGGTATGAATAAAGGGATCAGAGAGGAATTTGCATCATCCAGTTTCAGGCATATTAAATGCCTACACTGGGATACTGGGCTTCCTATGTAGTTAATGGAGGGGGAAGACTTTCCATGTCAAGCCTGCAATCTAAACTATGCAACTGGTTTGCAATGCGGTTGGCTATAGTGCTGCATCTCCTGACAGTGTGGATGGGAGATCCAGCTGCCTTGTGTGTGCAGTGGTGTCCATGAGGCTCTTGCCTCCTAGGAGCATGGCTGCCTAGCAGGAAAGAGGGAGGTGCTGTACTCTTGGGTCTTACTCTCATACAGAATCGAGGTCTACTTGGAATGCTCAAAGGGACTCTAGGGTTGGGAGATATTTTTTAGTCCCCACAGCTGAGATCAAGTTTGAATTCTGCCTTTTGTGTCCTATTTAATGTGAAGATCAGCTGGGCTTCTAATTTACGTTCCCAGGCTGGACAACACAAACATCCTCAGGAAAGTTATATGTGTCAGTTACAAACTCATGTGGTATGAGACTTCCTTATGACAATTTTGGATAACTAAGCTTTTCTATGATTCCCTGGCAGCTGGCAACAGGGACACCTCTGCTGATGGGTGGGTTGTTGTCCCCAGGTAGGTGATGATGAGCTCAAGACCATACTGAAAGTAGGTGGCTCCTTCTTTCGTACCTCTCCTTATGCCCTATGCTCAGTCCTCTGAAACACATTAAACACGGATTCGATACTTGTGATGAGCTCATGCTCAGTTCATGTTCTGGTTAGTTGCTAGCATATATCATTGTCCTTGTGTTTGTACAACACTTGCATTCTTTTGCTGCCTTTATCTTATGATTGTGCAAATCTGTGCTCTCATTGCTAGCTGTATAAGTTTTAGGGACGGAGGAGACCACAGCCTATCATGATATAGCTTTGATGAACTGACACAGCTCAATGACTCAAGCCATGACACATCCAGGAATCCCATTCTTGTAGGACACTGAAAGGTAGCTCCTTCTTGATGGGCTGTGTCATCCCAAGACCTGCCCTTGCCTGCTCAGCGCCTCTAAGAGAAGACCCCCAAGGGCGTCAGGTCTAAAACCACGGAAGGGCTGCTGAGGGTGTTCTCTAGCTGCTCTGGGTAGCTTGGACCATTTTTTTGACTGCCATCATGGTGAAAACTGTTTCCTTTTCTGAAATATTGAAATCCCTTGGGTTCCAGTTCTTGCCTGCTGGTTCTGTATTTAAGACTTTTTCTAGACAAATCCCTGAGGAAATGTCACTCCACTTCTTCCCTATTTCTCCTCCTTTCTTCAGCCCCAGTAAAACCTGTAGATCTTCATCATACAGGGTAGTTTTCAACAGATGTTAGGACCAAAAGGAAAGGAAGAAAAATCAGTCTTATAATGGGGAAACGAATGGATTTTTAGCAACAGATAACAGACTTCAGTTTTACAGTTTTCATACTGTTGTCTTTCAAAAAACCTTGTAACTGCAACTTTTAAGTCATGAGTTGTATCAAGCACACAATTAACAGTGATAGTGTACCTGTTGTCTTCTGAAAGAGCTAAAACTGTGTTGGCCTGATCATCCATCTCCATTTTGCCATTCTTTAGGGAAAGGTCCAGCTGGGAGGGACAGACCCCAGCCCCTTCGTGGCCTCAGAGCTGGCTGGAATGAGGGGATGTCTCCTAACAGCACCTAATGCAACTGAGGAAGTCTTTCTGAGAGAGTATAGCTCAGAAAAGAGGATATTCTGTGCTCATGAGAGGGAGAACTGATGTTGAGAGTCTTTGAGGGGGAAGATGGGTATTTTAATTGAGACAGTGTAAAGCTGAGCTGTTGTTTCCACTCAGTGTCCCAGATGAGGCCATACTACCCATGTTGGCATGGGCAACAACAGAGCAACGTAGAAGTGTGCTTTTGGCATATGCTGAAGTGCCTGTGCGATCTTCCAGGCAAAGTAGCTAGCAATGGGAAGTATGCTGTCAGCATGTGCTGGAAGCCTGTCTGTGGGCTCTCCAAGCATATGGCATATGCAAAAAAAAAGGCAAGTTTTTAATTGCATTGTGGTCTTCTCTGTGGTGTTGGTGAAGAGACACTTCATCTGGGATTTCTTCTGAGATGTTAGGAAGGAAGGAGACCAACAGAGGATCAGAAGGGAAATAGAACTTCAGTTACTACACACTGCTGTCTGGTCAGACATATTTAGTAAAAGGAGTAATAAAAATAACTTTTAAAATAAATCTGAGCATTCATCACCAATTATGATAATGTCTCTAGTTGTAAATCTGAAAACACTGTCTTGGTCTCCAAGGCAGTTTTATAAACAATTAATCTAATCTTTTTCTTCCAAGATTAATTCAGAAGGAAAATGTTGAAAGGTTGGCTGTTCCAGTATTTTTAGTAATATATTGCTAATAATGAATTAGGTAAGTTAGTAGTAACAAAGATTTTTGGTTATAGTTTGAATATATGTCTGTGCATATTAGCTATATGTGTTCATAAAGGCTGCATGTCTGTAATACAGCTAATCACGTTGTCCATATAAACTTAGATTGTTTAAACACTATACTTCAATTATCTTTTTTTTTCTGCTCTTTCTTATATACCTCTTTACAAAACAGTTGAATTGTGTGTCTTCATGGTCTTCATGTTACTAGAGGCATCAAGTTTTAAGGGTAATCTATAGTATGTTCATTTATTTAACTGTTAAGCCACACAATATGTCCTGTGCAGCGTATGAAATTATGCCCACAAGTTTTAGCAAAGAAACAAGCATGTGTCTGTACCAATATATATATATATATATATATATACATATATATATATATATATATATATATATCTCCAAAAGAGCTCTTGTGGAAATTCACAGTAGTCATTACACGTTTTATCCTATTTTCAGACCTAACTTGCAGACGGAATCTGTTGAATGTGGCAGTTTTGTTCATTTTAAGGGTTTGACATATGTTGTGCTCATGAAACAATGTTTTCAAGCATAAAAATGTCTCTGAGGAGATCAAAACAAGCCCAGTTACCTGTGTAGACTGGTTTTTAAACTGGGTTACATGTTCATGAGCTGAAAAGGCCAGGAGGTATTTTGGAAAGGAAAGTGGGAGGGGAATCATTCATGGTGAAGTGGGCACCCTGACAAGTGCTGAACACTGGAAAGGTTCAGTATCTTATGCGTTTGACCCACTTGTCTTACTGTTCCCTCTGGACTGAAAAATTAGGGTATAATGTGTAAGGCCTATAGTAGAGGTATTTACAGCTTCCTGTCTGCCTGTCGGTTATATTATCCTGGAACGTATCATTTTGTGTTACTATTTCTCATTAAAAGAGATCTTGAAATCTATGTAAGTATTGATTGCATTATTTTACAGTAGGAAACCCCATTTATACTTAATCCCTCACTGTGAGCAGCAACAATCAAGCAGTGTAACAAAGATAGTTATTTTCCAGATAAAAGAGTTACAGCCACGTTTGCGGAAAATATGTCACTCAGTGTGTGTTAGGGGAGAGAAAGGGGGAGTTAAGTTAGGGAGACACTGGAAAATGAAGGAACGGGCAGGGATATGGTTTATGTTGTTTTTTATTTCTAAACAGAGTTACTTTAAGGTCAATCCTAACATAAGCTAGAGCCTGCAAGCATTTATTTTCAGTGAATGCATAGGGTATTTCAATAGCCAGTCTCCTTCTCTGGGCTTTTCACCTTTTTGATGTTAAAACAGGTACATGTCTTCTGGAAGCCAGTTCACAGTATGTTTTGGTGGGATGTAGATGAGAATGTGCTCTTCTCTGGCAGATTTACAGTGTGCTCCTGTCACTGTGCTTGGCAGGAGCGCACCTGGATACCTCATTGTTCTCCGATCATCTGTCTCATGTCTGCCTCAAAAACCATGAATTATTCACATCTTCTTAGAATATTCCTCCAGATTTTCTGTGTGATACCCTCAATACTGTTGCTTTTAAGGTCTGAAAAGTAATTTTAGGGATTTTAACTTATTGCTTCTATAAATATTTTCCTGTGGTGCAGCTTAACCCATTATATGCTTCATATATGTTTTCATTTCATTCTCTTTTCCCCACAAGCTCCTTCTTGCTTGCTGTCATTTCCACCGAATATATTTCATGAACGTCAGTTGCTAGCAGTGGGATCGTTTAAAACTTAGTCTACCTCAAAACAGCTGCTTATCATTTGTGTAACATCTGTGCTGTATAAGTTCAGTGGGATTTTATAATGGTTCTGAATTTTTACCTTTTATTTGTGTTTTGCCATTTTACCGCTTCTATTATAAATTTCCCACCAGGTCAATGTTTAGGGTTTCTTTATGTGTGCGATAAGATCTCTGTGTTATTAAGTCTCTCTGAAGGATCTCTCTTGATCCTCATGCACCTTTATTCCAAAGCTGTATGTGTTATTGTGACTCAGAAATAAGTACAATTCAGCAGGCCTAGTGTCCGGCAACTGAACTCAGTCTCAAATCCCCTACTGCACGCTTCACATGACACTAAGCTGTGATTTTAATCCCTGTTGTAATGAATCCCACACATAGAGGGTGAATTGCATTATATTGTAAATCTGGTTTAACATTTTCTGGCAGAACAGTTTTCCACTGGAGAAAGCTGGGTTTATTGAAGCAGAACAGTTTCACAGGTTATTTTCAGTCTTTAATGAAGGACTTGCAACAACATAAGTTAGGAGGGAGTTTCCCTGGAGGCATTTGCTGAGTGTTGTTAGGGTATAGAACTTCTGTCCATCCAAACAATGCAAAGAGGCTGAATTCCATCTCATTATGCGATCTTCAAATAAAGGAAAGCTAGAACAAATGAACTCTGTACTGAGAAACAGTTCTTGGCCATCTGTGTGAAGTGGGTATTTGCACACACTCAGAGTATGTCCACCCTGATGGCTGAATTGTGGGATGTGGTTGGAATGAACACTTAATGGAGTGTGAGTAATGGAGGTAATTTTAAAATGGAAAAAAAATAAAAAATGTAGCATTGGAAAGTCTTTCCAATTTAGGCAGACTTTCATCCTATTTATTTCTATCTTTCACATATCAGTCAATTTTATAAGCTTTCAGGTGTTGCTGCCTTTAGGACAGTGACTCAATAATATAAATTAGCAGTTTAACAAGAGAACCAAATTTATGTTGTAGAGCAGCATTTAGTGGAGAATTCCCAGATTAAATCTTACTGTCATTCTGCACAGAGCCCTAGTGAAGTGTGTCTACCTCTGGGAATGGAAAGCAACAATGTGTGAGCAGACACAGGATGCTGGAAGAAGTCTTGCCTGTCTCTAGTGTTCTGGGATTTGCAGGGGCTACATCTCTCCAGCACAACAGAATTGCAGGACTCTAAGACCAATAATTGAGCAACAGGTTGAGAACAGAATTTGCTGAGTTTTCTCCTTTTCCTTCTTTTTCTTCTTTCTTTTTTTTTTCCCACCATACCATACATAATGGAGATGTGGGGTTTATTGCCATGGAATATTTTGGAAGAGAAATTACAGATGGGCTTCTAAAGTGACTGTGTGAACAAGACAAGTGTGGTCAGTACACAATTTCTGGGGCACAATAATTCTTAGAATCATAGAATCATTAAGGATGGAAAAGTTCTCTAAGACCACCTAGTCCAACCCCTAACCCGTCCTCACCATGCCCTCTGACCATGTCCCTCAGTGCCACATCCACATGGTTCTTGAACACCTCCAGGGACAGTGACTCCACCATGTCTCTGGGCAGCCTGTTCCTGTACCTCATCACACTTTCTGAGAAGAAATTTTTCCTAACTTCCGACCCAATACCTAATTCCTTTTGCCTGAGGATCACTGGAAGCATTTGGATGGCAAGGAGTAGTTATCCAGGCAGACTTTGCTCTTAAATTGATAATCTCTGTCACTATCCAGTAAATTACATGACTAAACTTGGTACTTCCCTTACTATAGAAGTCTATTCTGTAAAGCAGTAGCTCTCGGGTAATCACCTCAGGCTCCATTTGGTCAGTGGGGAGAAATACTCCCTTCAAAGAAATGATTAATTTGATGATAGATGCCAGCTCTAGACTGAGATTGCGAAGAATTGTTTACAAAGGTAGCCCAGATGCCTGTTTTGATGTAATGTTACAGAGTGAGATCAGTCCTGAGCCAACTGTGCTCATTCCTCTCCGCTGGCTAAAAGTGGAGCTTTGGGTAACTATGTCAGCAATGGATACTGGTCTGTGTTTGGTGACATTGGTCCCAATGCTTGTATCGCTCTGTATTTGAAAGTACTTGAAGCATGATTTGTTTCCAACTAGACCTTGTTATCTCAATTGGAAAAAAAAAAAATACACTTAGAGAGGTTAGAGACTGATGAACAAGGTTCAATACAGGTTACAGTAAGAAAAAAATGACTTTGCTTAGGTTTTTTTCTCACAGATGAGGATCCAAATTGGAAGTTTAAATGGACAGGAAGTAAGTGTACCAGTCCCATCATCTAAAGTCTGCTTGTTGCAAACCCATCTCTTGCAGGTTACTTAACTTTACTAACATTTTTTGCTGGAAAAAAACAGCATGCCGGTGACCCCTAAGTTCACAGACAACAAAAAACCATCCACAGATATATGTCTGTGTATGATTTTATGCTTATTTCAATTCTGCTTTAAATGCAAAATCCAAAGGATTCAAGGACATGTGAATCATTTGTGATACTCCCTGGAGAATATTGTGTTCATAAAGAAATAAATGGTTTGTATTTAGTCTCACAAATATGTGGATAATCCAGGCTTTTATTTATGTAAACCAGACTTTTTTTTTGTTTGTTTCCTTTACATAATGTATCTAAACATTGCAGAGCAGCTATTGAACATAAATAAATAATTCTTCCGACAGAACCAGTGTACACAGCACAATTCACTACATCCAGATAGGTTCAGAATCTTAAACATAAAGCCTTTGAGGGAAAGGACTGTAACAAACAGAAACAATTTAGGGGATTTGGTCCCAGCTAGGGTGTCTAACATTCAAGTTACAATAGAACTGCAGATTAATTAAGCAAGTAAGCAGGGACAGTAAAAGGATATATTGCTAGCACTTTATGTAGCAGTGAAAAAAAGCTTCATGACCTTTGCTATGAATGTTACCTGATTGTGAACAAAAACAAAACAGAAAAAAGTATTAAAAGTCTTCATAAAATGTATTGCAAGAAATGATGCATTAGCCGCATATTTGCATAGCAATCCTGGACAAAAGTACTAGAAGAAATCAAAGTATTTCTAGAAACTGGAGACATATACTAAAACGTTAGGAATGTTTTTGATACTTTCATACTGAAGATAAGAAACAGCACACAGAATAGCAAGCTAACGCATTCATTCCCAGCTGGGAATGCAGTATATAGCAGACCAGATTTAGAACTCACCTAAACCTTTATAGAGAAGACGACTCAACCTCAGGCAAGAAAGTTTATTCTTTCCTCTGGTCTCATCTGTCAGTGCTTCCAAGTTCTTTTTAACTTCTGAAATTCTCAGCACAAATTCAACCCAGGAATGGGAAATTTTAAGGGACTATTGTTATTTTTCTCAGTTTCCTGAACCCAAATTCCTAATTCAACAGACACTAGCAAGTATGTTTTGTGTATTTCTTCTGGGTGGAGAAATACACTGGTATTTAATGGAAAATGGACAGACACTGAATGGTGATGTAGCCGTTTTCTCAATATAATTAATTTTGCAAGTGAATACACTGAAAATAAATCACTGGAGACAGTAAATAGAAGGAAGACAAATGGGAAAAAGCATACAATATGTTTTGAAATAAACCCAGTTTTATGGTATTTGTTATGTGGGGAAATACTTCATTCTGAGGTACCAAAAAATTACGAATAATTATTTCAGTTGCCTGTAAGCTCTAACATGACCTTTAACGATGGCTGAGAACTGACCCACCATGCAGTTTGTTTAAGGCAAAGCAAAGAGTTTCCCTGTCTTGAATCAATACTAGGTCAGGCACCATCTGCTTCTGTATGGAGAACATACATATGCCACGGGTAGAGGAAAACAGAAGTTTAGATACTGATGGGAATTTCTAGGGAGATGGGCCTAAAAACAAAGCAGCTGCAACGATCTAAGGAGGAAAGCTAATTTACTAAATAAGATATTGGAATGCAAAATAACACAATATAATACAATATCATTGGAATTGAAGCTAATAAATCAAATAAAATGAGAGAGTGTGTCCAAAAATCAAAGGCCTGACTCTAATGCTGAAGGCAAGACAGCTAGGCAGTACACACACTGCCAAGATGAGCGGAAAGGGAAAAGAGAGGTGTCTCATGACACATGAACAGTTTTTATCTTTCCCTCTGAGCGGAAAACAGTAAAAGAACAGAGACGCTAAGTCCTCTGGGGTATGTAGTTCTTCTCTTCTGAGACAGGTATACCTGGAACTATCGACAATCCATGGAACTGGAGCATTAACTCTTTAACTCCTAGTGCACTACATGATGTTATGATGTGGAATACCGATAACAAAAAATCATATAACCATGACAAACTTCATCTACAGATTTTGTTTTCTGAATCACAGCACAAGCTGCATAACTCAGTTTTTTGTTCTACAAATGGGAAACATTGCCGCCAAATACAAAAGATAGCAGAGACAACAAAGTGAAATCATTATAGAGTATTAGACTCTGCAGTTGGAATGGGCAGCTGACAGTAAAGGAACTTCACAATTTATTACTCAGTTCTTTGCAATATCAGATTTTTACAAACTTTTATTTCTTCAAAATTCAGCACTTCAGGGTGAAATCCTAATGTGGGATTTCTTCATGGTTTAGTTTTCAAATCTATTTAAAAGAAATCTCTATTTAAAAAAAATACACATTGATTTTTTCAAGGAAGAGTGACTTCAGCAGTGCGGAGGCATCGTGATGAGTAGGACACCTGTAGATTAATTTCCGCATGAAGCCAGCTCAAAGTGCTGAGTAAACTTTACCCGTTACCAAAAAACAGCCTGATTATTGAAAGAGGATACAAATATTGTTTGAAAAAGCATTGGTTTGGTGATTAGTTAAGTATGTTTGCAGCTCAATGTAGTTGTCTCGGGTATCTTCTAAAGAGGAGGATCAAAGTGAAATATAGAAAAAAGTTCTAAGCAACATTTTTAGTGATCTGCTTGCTCTCTTCATGTTTCCATCTGAGTATAATGGGCATTTTTTTTCTGTCTCACTTGTGTGTGTATTCCCTTATGGGTGAAGGTTGTATATAAAAATGATTTAATTGGTAATAGGAGGAAATAGTTCACTTTTAAATTCCTGAAACTTTAAAAAAAAGTTATTTAATTAATAAAGGACAGTTAAATAAAATTGATTCAGACTTTCTACCTACTTTTTAATCTCTTATAAAATCAACTGAAGCAATTGGACTAAGCACTAATGACACATTTAATTTGAAATATTTTTAGATTACTCTTAATTGATTTCAAGACATTGACTGATTGCTATAAAAAGCTTGGTTTTAAGCAGCTGACAAGCTGATGACAAGCATTAATGGATTTTGAAACTGAGAATGTGAATTGGAGAAGGAATTTTGTCAGAAGAAAATTCAAGTTTCTCTTATAAAAAGTAAATGACAATGAAGATGTATGCTGCATCACTGAAAACGCCCTGAAAAGTGAGTTTGAAACTTTTTGGCAGGATGTACAATGACATATAAATACAACAGCAGTGCTCAAAAAGCAACTGATTTGAGTTTAAGTCACTTGTGTCACTACTAGTCTACGAACATGAATCCACCAAAAGTGTGTAGGCTAATTAAATAAAAGCAAGCACAAATGACAGAGTAAGTTCAAATCAGCTCTTTAGGGGAAGAATTTTTTCAAATATCCACCTTGAACCTCCCTGGTGCAACTTGAGGCCATTCCCTCTCGTCCTATTGCTTCTTACACAGGAGAAGAGGCTGACCCCCACGTCGCTACAATCTCCTTTCAGATAGTTGTAAAGGGCAATAATGTCTTCCCTGTGCCTCCTCCAAACTAAACAATCCCAGTTCCCTCAGCTACTCCTCATAAGACTTTTTCTCCAGATCCCTCACCAGCTTTGTTACCATTCTCTGGACATGCATCAGGTCCTCCTTGTCTTTCTTGTATCGAGGGGCCCAAAACTGAACACAGCACTTGAGGTATGGTCTCACCAGAGCTGCGTACAGGGAGATGATCACCTCCCTGCTCCTCCTGGCTACAGGAGGATTGTTTCTGATACAAGCCAGGTTGCCACTGGCCTTTTTGTCTACCTGGACACACTGCAGGCTCATGTTCATCTGTCTGTCAGGTAACATTCCCAGGTCCATTTCTTCCACACAGCCTTCCAGCCACTTTGCCCCAAGCCTGTAGTGTTGCATGGGGTGATTGTGGCCAAAGTGCAGGACAAATCCTCCAGGGCTCTGTCAGCATTCTTGTCAAATCTGTGCATTTCTATATTTGTGTATATACATGTGCATATAAATACATGCACACCAGATTTAATGGACTGGTGATTCTCTGTCCATAAGGTAAGAGGTTGATCATGGAAAGGTAACAGTATTCAGTGATAA
The DNA here is from genome assembly GCA_024606505.1 of Aquila spilogaster. NCBI lineage: Eukaryota > Metazoa > Chordata > Aves > Accipitriformes > Accipitridae > Aquila > Aquila spilogaster. The sequence goes on from JANHGO010000072.1 coordinate 55,700,757, forward strand.
AGCAGTAATGATGTTTAGGAGGTGAACAAGAAGTTTTTGTTCAAGTCTGACATTGCTGGTTCATTGGAATCTAGAATAGCTGTTAATTATATTAATATTCCTTGATCTAAAACCAAAAAGTTACACCTTATATAATCAATTACTGCATTTCTTTTTTTTTTTTTTTTTCATAACCATCTATCGCTGATAAGTCTGGTTTTGTACTTAAGACACTCAAATAATTTTTGATTCCACAGCATACTGCAGAAATTCCATATCTATTGATTCTTCATTTTCTGTGTCTGAATTTCAGTCTGTTTCTTTTAACATGATCCTGAATACTGTCCAACTCTTTTTGCCTGAGATTTTAATCTGTCCCTTTCCTCACAGTGATTCTCTTTTTTTTCTGTCATCATTTGATGTCATTAGCATAAGATGTTTGTGCAAAGGTTGTTAATGCCTTCTGTCTCAGAATCACTTTTTAAGAAACTACTCAAGTAACTATCAGCAAGCAATTCTCTTTCATCACACTAATTGACGTTTCACCTTGTTCTTACTAGCCCTGCAGTTCCTTTATGAATTTCTATTTTCTCAAACTTGTCTTCCATTAAACTTTCCTTTTTTGTAGCTGCCTTGCACTGGTGAATTCTAGTCAGCCAGAGTTTAGGTACTTGAGGCACTGTCAAATGTTGACATTCAGGGAGACTAAATCCATTTCATTTCTTTGCCTAGAAGTTCAGTTATCTTCTCAGAGGAGGATATCAGGTTAATCTAGTGCAATCTTCTTTTCACAAACTCATGATTCATTTTGTTCCATTTTCCATTTACCTCTATATTTGAAAGCCTAAAACCAAGGCTATATAACAAAAAAAATTCAACAATGAAAATGAAGTGGAGAAGTAACTATAGATAGTGCTGTACCAGCATGTGAAATATAAGACTCTGGATAATGTAAATTCAGGCTTCTTCTAAATGTATGTCACATGTCACATCTCATATGCACAGTAACAAAACGGTTAAAACTGAGGCATATCTTTAATCTCACATTCCTTTTGATTCCTGTGCTATATGGAGCAGGGAAGCCAATATTAAGGCTGTTCTCTTTCCCCTTCCCCTTTCAGTAACTAGAGTGTGTTCTTTTAGATTTTGTAGTCAGCTCGTGTCTCAAAGGGGAAATGTGCTGTGTAGTCATGTATTTCTCTTTGTCTTCTATCTCTCCTGCAAAGCTGATAAGCATTTTCTTGCTGGTAAGGGTAGACTTAGAATACTTTCTGTGAAAGTTCTCAATAAGTCGCTCCTAGGTGTGACTCCTATCAAATGGATCACAAGCAAATATAATGAAATAAAAAATAACATTTAGGAAAACACAAATTAAACAATCAATGTGCTTCACAAATTTTCAGCTGTGTTGCAAATGTTTACTTAAAGACAGTAATACAAAGCTTTGCTGACATTTTTACTGCTACTATTGCCTGGTATTGTGGTTTATTCTAACAACAAAAAAGTCTCTATGGCAACATTAGCCCAAGGCTAAGTGACTTTGTAGAGAAAACAAATAAAAGAAGCTGCTTGGGAAAGAAAATCATACTCTATTTCCCCCTGTTGTTAAAACACAAAATTTTGCAAAGCTGCAACTGTTTCAACAAGGCTTGCGAGATAGGAAAGCTTCCATGTTCCAAGGCGTTCTTATCTCTGCTGGCAAGGAGAAAGTGAGCTCCGGTCAAACTAAGTAAACGTTTTTGATTTGTTATTTCTATGTATAGGTATTTTGCAAAAATCTGTCAGGAAAATTTAATCCCAACGAGAATAAAGGAATATATATATATATTTTTTAAAAAAGTAGAATAAAAATAATAAGAGAATAAAATGGAATGGGTTGCTCGGGAAGGCAGTGGAGTCGCCATCCCTGGATGTGTTCAAGAACTGAGTGGATATGGCACTGAGGGACGTGGTCAGTGGGCATGCTGTGATGAGTTGGTGGTTGGACTAGAAGCTCTTAGTGGTCTTTCCAACCTGTATGATCCTAAATTAAGTAAACTAACTGCTTGTCATTGGTTCTCTTCAGGAGCAAGTGGTTAGACTTTCTAGAGATAAACAGCAAGTTATCTATCACCTTTTCTTTAAGGCAAGTGTTGGAAGTCAGTTAACACTGACAGCCTGCCAAAGGTCCTTAGAAAGTGCTTAGTATATGCCCTAGTTTGAAGGTGAAAGTGAGATGTCAGTGTCTTCTGTTTTTTCTCTCTCCCATTTTTTTTTTTTTTTTTTTTTTTCCTGGTCAATACTTGGTATCTCTTGGGAAGAGAGAAGCTTTTAGATACTAATGTTCTTTAATGCCTGCTGTATTTGGTTCCGTGAATCTGCTCCAGAAGTGGGTGGGGTTTTTGCTGGTTCCAGTGCAGTAGGCATTGATCCATTTAAAAAGGGCATCATTTAATATTCTCCGAGATCTTTGAGGTAGTTTGTTTCTATCTAAGATGATGTTCTCTTTCCATTTGCCATTCAATGTAAGTATAGCACAGAGTACTATGTGCAGAGTACAAGGACACAGCCAAGCCTTGATTCTGTGGAGAGTTATAACCTGCAGTTTGTGTACAATCTGGAAGGTAAGGATGTACTGAAACAGGGAGTGAAGAGTAAAATTGAGTGTTTCTTTACTGGAAGGAGTTGTGTAGTTATGCAACTTCTTAGTCTGTTGGGGCGCTCTGAAGCTGTGCTGGGTTAAGTAATAAGGCAAGCAGTGAGTGCACTGATGCTCAGTTCCCATTACCACCGCATCAGAGCATTTCCCTAAGAGCACTGTGCTCTGTGCAAAGTAGAAAACAGAGCAAGTGGGAGGCATTTGGATCTGGCATTTGGATTTGCATTTGGCTGCATAGTCAGGGGCCTTCAAGGCCCGTGTCTTGTCCAAACTAAAAAAAAGTGATTGAGTTGCTACCTAAAAGAAGGTAAAAACAGTAGACGGGGGAGTGACAACTGCATTTTATTAATTCTTAGTATAGTTCTCAAGCATAAAGCCAACACTGAGCAGTAGTATGGAGCAGTGTGTCAGCATTTCCAGTAACTGGAAACTTTCTTCACGCCTTTTGACCTACTTAGTAGTGAAGATTTATGTGTCCATTTACAGCTAGAATCTCACCTTGTTTTAAAAGAAAAAATGTAAGATTGCTTTTAGCTCTTTGCTTTTTAGCTCTTTGCTTTTAGATATTCTTGTTATTTTAGATCAATGAAAAGGCAAAAAAAAAAAAAAAAGAAAAGGTTCTGAAATGTTTGTGTATGATTAACAGTTTATCATGTTGTCTTATTGCTAGCTACCTCTGCTTATTTTCTTCATGTTTAAAGAAGTAAAGAACTCAAACATATAACTGTAGGCATGTGTCCTGTGTACAATTATCTGTACACATTTAACTTTCAGTTCAGCAGGATTACTCATGTGTTTAACATCATGCACGTAGTAGGCCATTTTACGATGGTAATTGGTATATTGGTATCATACCGATCCACAAACTGGTTTTGGAAAAGAAGAAAACATATGTTTAGATAGCAAACCAAAGAAGATACAAGTCCTGCTGTTTTATGTGTTCTTAATGCTTTACCTTCTGCCTATTCAGTAGCAGTGGCACATTTAGATTTCGTTAGGTCCCAGGCAATCTTGTATATTAATTTTTCCACTGGCACTCCCTGACTGGAGTAGAATTCTCCACAAAGCTTTCTATTGAGATACATGAATGTTAAAACAAAATGGGCTATTAGTGGTATGGGAGCTCAAAGGGATTGTAAAGCTGCAAGCCCCTTCTGTTGGTTGTTTTATTATTCTGTCTTAATTGCACAGTATATGTGGGGGAGTCCTTTTAGCAGTCACATTTAGTGAGTCATTACCTTGTTTGCTACAGGATTCATAAAGATACATCCAAGAGTCAGCTATATTTAACAAAGATAATATCATTGGAGATATTGTATGAAAAAGAATTTCTCATCGTGAAGTTCTGTGCTTATGATGTTTGGATAGCTGATTATTTTAAAATTTACTTGTGCTTGTTCATCAAACCCAAAACACTGGTTCTTAACCTAGACCTGGAAACATGTCTCAAAGCAATTTAATCTCTGTTAGCTGGAGTCAAATTTAACCTGAAATGTAAATGGACTTCAGTCAGTTGTAGGTCCTTTAAGAATTAGCTTACTGCTATTCCATTAATTCTTTGCAGAGGTAAATGTGTGACCCAAAGTCAAGTGAATTCTCTAAAGATACTGATTCCTCAGGATTAAAGTGTAGTAGAATGACTTATCTGTAACACACTTTGTAGCTTTTGTACCAAATCTGTAATTCGAAGTTTGACTGGCAGCTTTTCTTTCAGAAATCTATCAAATCAGGATTTGAAGTTCTGGGGAGAATACCAGAACCCAAAATATTTGTTTGGCATTTGCATTTTCTGTGTGTAATTTCCATTTGGAACTTGTCCAACTTAAACTTGCTATTATTATATATTTATTATTGTGGTTTTTCATTTGTTTTAATATTGTTATTATTATTATTATTATTATTGTTATTATTATGCTTTTTCCTGGATTAATGGCTGCCCACTATTATGCATTTCTTCCTACATATACATTTCCATATAGTAATTCCATCTTAATATTCCCTTAAGAGACTCAATAAATTTGGGAGCAGTTAAGAATGGTCAAAATGAAACAAGTGTTCAAAACTTTTCTCATGAATGAGATTTGGATAGGCCAGAGCTGCACAGTATACAATTTTAGAGATGACTTTCACTCTTAAGGATAATGAATCTGATCCATTGGCTGCCTGATACTTCTTCATGGTGTGATTGTATATGTCTTGTCATGTGTTCAGAGCACATATTTGTTCATGCATGGGAGGATGATTATATTTGTCGTTAAATGATTGATGCCTCCACCATATGAATGAAGGTGAAATCCCATGTCACTTCAGATGTTTCTCTTTAAAATAGTTTTTATACTGATCTTAGCAATTCCATTTAGGAAATGGCATTACTATATTAATGCTATGTGTAAAAAAAAATAGTAATAATTAAAAAAAAGGACTAGTGCAGACTAACAGCAAATTCTGAGCCTTGTATTAATCTTATGATTGATTAATCTGAACGTGTAGAGACAATCTGAAATTGCTGCATGAGATAATCACTGAATCTATCTCTAGGTTGATCTATCTAGGTGAATACCAATCTAGTTTCCAAACGTATATCTCTGAAAGGAGACTGCAAACAGAAGAAAATTTGACAAACATCACACTGATTTTATTAATGAAACTCCTTACTAGCTTCCACGGCATAGAATCGAAGTTTTAGTGATTATGGAAATCATGGAATTCATTCCTATTTGCATTGTTCCTTACATTTCATTAATTTTTAAAGATTACTAGTATTCAATAAATTAAGAATAATCATTTTTCTAAAACTCTGAAATATAATTATTACTTGATGTTCCCACAAGTCTGTTACTTTGCAGTTCAGGAAGAGTAAGAAAAGAACTACACTTATTGCTGTGTTATTACTTTTTACCTAAAGATAAGCCCCTCTGAATAACGTAGATTAGTTTGTTTGCTTGGATTCTGGCCCAGTGTCAGCATTGATTTTTGAGTAATTGTAACAGAATTGATGGCTATTTTAGGGTATCTTACAGTCCTTGTCTTAGATCTGTTATCAAACTGAGCATTTGCAACTTGCTTTCTGTTTGCAGCTCTAGACTGTTTAATGAATTAGGGACAAACTAGCAAATCTTCGGCAAGCATTCTAGAGCATATTCTTGTGTAGTTGTTATGAAGTTTTGGGGGTGAGGAATAAGGGAGGGGAGCACTGGAGAGTATTCAACTGAGCACCATAACTCATTCTGTCTGGAAACCCCAGATTTGTTCTGTGTCAAGAGATTATCAGCAAGTCTGAGATAGAGCAATTCAATTTACTCTAATATTAATGGTCAGTTTACTGAATTAAGCCTTATCACTGAGATGTATTCTAAGAAGGTTTAATTTCACTGCAGACTGGAGCAATCACTCTAAATGTGATCACGTAACAATTCACAGGGTAAGCACTATGGGGCTTCAGACCTGGATGAGAATGCTGGAAAAAATATTCTGTGGATTCAGGAGCAAACTAGGGCTTCACAATGGGTCACCACTTTCTGCACACTTTTAATTTTGGTCATAGTTTTACTTTCTTGGCACAGAATATAGTTATGGGATCAAAGTAACAGCGCTGGGAAACTACCACTAGTATTCTGAAGGGTATTCTATAATTTGCTGTTGCAGTTGCATCTTTTTCTTTTTTTTATAAATAACTCTAAGTAAGTTTTACTAAAAACATCATATAAATGTTAGCTCCAATTTTCCAATAGAGAAGCTCATTTTTGTTTGGTTAAAGAGGAATTATGCACAAAGATTGCAAAATGGTCAGAAATTTCAAGCAAAAGAATAAAAACAGAAGACAAGGAGGAAAAAAGACCAAAAATCAGGAAAGGGATTTTAGGGTCTGTATTTCCAAAGAAATACATGAAAAGAAAGCTATGTTATAGACTGAAAGTTAGGGAAAATATATGTGCTTTCCTTACTTCAAGTGCACTGCAAAAGGGCACAGCTTTAAATCTTATCTGTCTTTCCCAAACAGTGCAGGAAGTCCTTACAATGAGACTAAGCCTTCAAGGCTCCTCAGGAATGGATACAGCATGGGTCCAACCTTCTTAGGGATCTGGTTTACAATTCATCTTGTCAGGGACATTCTGTTGAAAGCAAACACTAATATACACTGACAGCACCTAAATACCCCAGTTCTTGTCTTAGATGGCATTAGAAACTGTAGGAAAGATAAGACAGTACTATTAAGAGAAGGTATGCAGAGGATAGTGCATCAAAGATTTGTGGATTTCGGGAGCATGAAGAGGGTGAAGTCAATGTTTCCTTGTAGTACTGAAAGGGAAATGTAAATGGAACAAAGTCAAGAGATAGAGAAGAAAATGAGATGCAGGAGAAGGGACTATCAGTATAAGCACTGCCTGAAGAAGTCTGCAGACCTTTGCCTCTGCCCAAAGAAGCATGGGGTGGCAGAAGTGTTTTGCATGAGAAAGCAGAGACAAGGATATTTTTTAACAGTGCTTCTACTTAACTTGACTAATTATTATACAATCCAAACTCCATGCAGACATTAATTTGTAGTACATTGGAATTATAAAACTCAGCAAAACTATGGTTTATGAATTTATCAGAAATAATTACATCAGGCAGACAATATGTGTATCTCAAGCTTTTCTGACAGTTGTCTGCAGATAAGGTTGGCCTTTTTGGCAGCTTGGTACCCTGGGAAGTCTACTGTTCTGTGAGAGTGGGTTTGAGTGGAGATAGGGATTTAATAACGTTTCTTTTACTTTATCACAACACCAGCTGACAATTGGACAAGCTTCAGTACATTATCCTATATCTGATAATATCTTTAGTTGCTATGTGCACAGTTTAAATTCAATATGTATGGTCTTCCAGGGCAGAAACTGCTTTTTATCTCCATTCAACCAAGTAGTCATCATACTGCTACAGTAATAGCAGTCCTTGAGCGTTCTGAGGAATTGAGTCAAAATGTATATAATTATAATGGTGGTGGTGAAATAATGTTAGAAGGAATTAGGATCAAACAGATCTTTGTTGTACCTTAAATTTTGGGTATATTACTCATGAAAACACCTCTGGCTTCAAAGATTTATTTCTCATTTATTTCTACACCAGTTTTCAGGCACATTACAGTGGGAAGCACAGTAATAGCTCACTAACGCATAAAGTTTGTCATCCTCCAACTTTGGGTGGTTGAAAACCTCTGCCACAGATAGGTAATTTCTTTATGTTTTATTACAGCTGTGTGGCAAAATTTATACATTTTGATTTCCTAACTTAATGAGGCAGTCTTTTACTACTACAAACAAGACATTCGATTGAATAGACACATTCAGGGTAGGCTTACATAGAGTGTCATCAGGTAGTCCAAGCTGTGATTATATAAAAGAATTGTAAATGGAAAAATTACAGCCATCTGATGTAAAGAGTAATATTTTTGGGTCATTTGAGATGTTTTCAGAGTCTGCAAATATGGTATAGCAGTAATGATCTTCTATTTTCCTTTCCTATCTTCCTTTTCAGGAAAAAGAAGTCAAAATGTTGTTATAGCTTGTAACTTTTAAGAAAATAGTGTTTTTAAATCAGTGTACTTCCTTGGCAGACTCTGTTTTAACTTGATAACTCTGGGAAGAAGTTAGGTAGAAATATATAAACTGGAGAGCAAGCTACTGAAAATAGAATTCTGTGGTTCAGATATATACACATAGAAGTCCTCAAACCAATGGACTATAAGGATATGTTAAAATTATGTGTACCTACACATGTATGCAACATATAAAGGACAAAAAAGTATGCAAAAAATATTCCAAAATGTCAAATAGCTTCATTTGTATACCTTTATAGTAAAGCATAGAGGCATGCTCTCAGTGTTCACAAAGGCCCCTTGAGCACAGTACAAGCAAACAGCTATTTCTCCATAATGCAACACAAAGCAATGCAGGTGTTGACTTTTGATCTTGAAGCAAAATCAATTTCCAGTGGAATTTTGCCTTTGACCTCAGTAGAATCAGAATTTTATCTCTGATATTATCAATTTATCGTTTCTGAAAGCTTTTGCTTTTTATTTATTTATTTATCTTTGTACCTCAACTCTCGCTATTCTTTTTCCAATCCTGGATTATCAAAAATCACTTCAGCCTGAAAAAAAGTGTGAATCCTTATATAAAATCCATTCAGTAGTAGCAAGTCTCAATTATAGAAGAAGATAACAGATTTCCTTGTAGAAATCTTCTCACTGGCTGTTTTTTTATGGACTATATATTCTCTGTATAAACTCTGATTTTCTTGCAAAAGCATGCAAGTTTCTCATCTGTGTTCCAAATTACTTAGAGAGGGGAAGATAAACAAGATCTCTCTGACAGCAAACCACCTACGTGGTTTTTGCTCTTCAGTGCCTGAGTTCTCTGTAGCAGCATCTGATTTCTCAGCATCTCCATATAACACACTCCTTCTCCAAGTCAATCCAAGTCAAATAGTGGGAGCAAAGAGACTTCAGCAGTGTAGGAGGAAGGAAAAGACTATGGCAATCATGGCCAAGTGAGAAGTGCTGAAGGCACACTATGTGTAGGGTGGAATAGATGGTCCCTAAGTGCTCTGGGCAGCTCTTCCAGTCCATGAGGTAGACAGAGGCCAGAGAACAAAAACTGGTATCCAGAAGATATGGCTATCCAAAACTAGGTGTCCCATATGAATAACAAGTCCAAAGCTAAGTTACAGTACATGCATTAAGACTTGCTTTTACCAACAGCTGAAAAGCTTTTGACAAATGCCAAACAACAACAACAAAATCATGAAAAATAACAGCTTTGGTAAAATAAGCATTTTCACAAACACTTTCATAGATGAGGCCTATCCTTATATTTCTCTGGTAGAAGTAGGAACTGCTCTTTGCAGTCTACTGTTTTGCAACGTGATGGAAAACAATTTCTGTAGGAATTAGTAGATTGCAGTGATAATTGCGATTTCTACTTCTCAACTAAAATTAAGAAATTCAGCAATGTGCTCTGACTCATGCTAAGATCCTCTGTACTCTCTAACCATTATTTTATTGTGAATTATTAGTTTATGTGATTGAATAGGTTTACTCCTACTTTTCCATTTCTTGATTGCTTTTCATGTCCCTGTTGAATTTCTTTATGTCCTGGAGGTCTTGGGAATAGACAGTCTACTCCTGGGTTTCTGCAATACTCTGTTCTTCAATATATGGTTGTTACAGAGGTCTCCATGTTATCACAGTAACAAGGAGTAAATAGCTGTATCATATGGAGATGATCACAAGTTTCCTATTTTAAATTACTTACTGAGCTTGTGCTATACTAGTGCTGGAATAAGCTTGCCATCAAATATGTGTTCAGTCACGCAGTTTCTGCTGAACTTCGAAAAACAGGTGAAAGAAAGAAAACATGCAACCAAAAGCTTGCTGTTCTGCTCATAAGAGAAGTTGGCAATTTCATTTCTGAACCTTGTAGAAGTTTGTCAACACATTATTCTGACATGAGATGCTCTCAGCCCTGCTGTAGGCACAAAGACATTCCCAGTACTAGTGGCTTATTGTGGAGAAGACATTCCCTAGTACAGTGGCTTATTGTGGAGAAAGTGCCCAGGTTGCATCTTGTGTATACAATTAAAATTTTTTTACCTGCTCTCTTTCTTTCTGTGATTGCTTGAATACTTTCAGTGGCTTAATCTAACTGGCTTAACTGAAAACTGTTCTTCAGTTGAATTTCTGAATTCAGGGTTGGGCTGCTCTCCTAAAAGATGCTAAGTGTTAAGCCTTGGTCCTGAATAGGACATGAAATGACCTTCAACTTCAGCGTTTCAGCTAATTGGACTGTTATAGTAAATGAAGACAGTCTGTGTATGTTTTGGTGAGAAAAACAAAGCACGACTAGGTTAGGTTCAAGCTGGAGCCTATTTGAATTAATTTTATTTTCACTTGCATCTGAAGAGAAAAAGAGGATTGTATTTTGAACAGACCCATTTACAAATATGTGTAGTACATATAATGCAGTCTGTCAGCATTGTTTGTCAGTTCCACCTTGAAACATGGAGTGGGTTATGGAGAAGATATCCTCATTCTTGGGAGAACATTCCTGTAGACTTCTGTGTATTTTTTTTAGAGATGTCACCGAAGGAAACTTCTCCAACATGTTGTCATCTCCGTCATGTTCGATCAGTGCCATTAGGTGGCTTTTGCTGTTGTTTTTTAGCATCTGGATTTCCAGAGTTCTACGTTTACTTTCTATTACTTTTGAACTTTAGTTTGTGCAAAGAACATAACTGTCAAATTCGGCTTTCTTTTTCATTTGATGGTAACAGGCCAATTAGTCAAAGGAAACTATGTATTTAAAACTTGCATTGCATGATTTGGGTAAATAAGAAATCTTAGACTTCTAACAATTGAACTCCACTGAGGTGTTAGCAGGAACCAGGACCATGAGGCTGGGCCTTTCCAGCAATGGCCCTGCTACTCTCAGTGCAGGATGTGAGGGGAGGGAAGAATTGTGGTTCACCATGGTAAGTCTGGGAGAAGCCACCTTCAGGCTCTGTCTGTTTCCTCAGAAACATTTCTGTACGGGGTGACTGTCCTGAAAACAGAGAAGAAAGAACTTCCTGTTGGAGACTGCCATGCAGCTTAAGATTTATTTTTTTTATTAGTAGTATTTTTATTTTTTTCTGGCTCTTACCTGCTTTCAAATGAATGCAGATGTCCTTTTTAGTATCCACTGATTCCAAGGTCTGTAATAATTCCCAGTTTTGCACTGCATACAAAAGAATAGTTAAGCTTACTTAAAATCATCAGATCCTAGAAAATTTCAACACACTTAAATACAGCACCACAGTAACCTGGAATGAAGCAGTGCTAATCATTTGCTGTCTCCACATTTGCTGCCTCTTTGCTGTCATGGTTTTATGCTGCACTGTGCCTGACAGACCACAGGCTCTGCATCCAGCTGAAATACTAGCATAAATCTTTCCTCGATCAATGCTTTGCCCACTGCTTTCTCTTGACACATGTTTTTAAAACCAGCCTGTTAGCTAGTAAAGGAACTTTGAATCTTTTTGATGTAGCCTTTAAAGTTAGATAGAATAGTTTTACACAGTAGTTAGTAATGCAGTTATTGCAGTTACAGAGCAGTTAGTAATGTAATAATCAGACTAATTGGAATAATCAAGACAAGAAAAATAGAGGGAAAAGTGTTTCTTTCTCCCCACCACTATGGTTATTAAAAAAAACACCCTCTCGGGCTTGGAGGAAGTGTGCTGGTGAAGTTTGCTGGAAGACAGCAGATGATGCTTAAGTCGGTTAAGGCAATATGTGTTCTTCCTGTCCTTCCTCCCTTCTTTATTTTAGAAAAGAAAAAAAAAAAGAAAGACTTTACCCCTTTTAGTTTATTTGCTTACTAGAACTAGGGAAGAATGTACTGCAAATGGAAATACACCGTCATATATCAAAAGGATGTAAGCTGGCTTTAGGGAAAAAATACACAGAGTAGCTACTGGTTCATGAAGCAGGTAGCATTCTTTTCTTAGGGACTTTAAGCTTGTTTGAATAGCATTGTGAAAGCAGGATGAATAATCTCCCAGCTGCACACTGCTGCTTGAGCAGCAGGCAGGCAGAGGCGAGCTTTTCTGAAATGTTCCCCCTGTGTGTCCCGCAGGCAGCTGCCTGCCCTCCACAGCCCTGCCAGGCAGAAACCCTGCCTGACGCTGTCCGGGGGGGTGAGATTACTGATGGGGAGGGAGTGTAATCAGGTAGATTGAGCCTGTGGAGGGAGAAACCATTCCTGCAACCAGGGAGGGTGCGCAGCATGCACTGGCTGCCCACCTGGGGAGGGTACCGTGCTGTGGCTTGAGACAGCAAAACCAGATGTGATTCTCCACTGGCTCCTAAAGGGCTTGTGCTGCCCTTGTGCCCACGAAGCTGGAGGCAGGTTATGTGCCTGCAATACCTGCGCCAGGCAATGAGTCTCCCTCCAGGTTCTCTGAGCTTGGCAGGATGTGTTAGACAGAAGTATCTACAGAGAAATCAGCAGAGAGCTTACCCATGAAGGTAGCAGGGCACTGCAGTATCGGCAATGTCTGGTGATTTGTTGGGTGAGTAAAAGCTGGAAAGGCATACAGCAGATATTCAGAAGAAGGAGCAGCAGCAGTGGGACCTTAAAGATAGCAGCATTTAGGTCAGTTTGCTGCCTGGTGGGTGCCTGCATGCAGAGGGTTTGGGGAAGCTCAAGGAAGGGGCTCCAGAATGAGGGGCAGTTGGGAGGGAGCTGGCATGGGTAAGGGCAAACTCGGTTCAGTCGGCTGTCCCTGATTGCCTAACTTTTTTAATCTGCTTCAAAACTGGCTGGAGAATATCAACAGGGTGTTGAATGTGGAATGGAAAAACAAGCAAACTTTTGCTTACAGTAACTCTTTGATTAAGTTAAATGGATTGTTTTTCCATGATGATGGACAGCCTTCCCATGGCAATGCTAAGTGTTTGCATGGTTGTAGATAATAGATGCTGCCTGATCAGAAAGGATTTGGTTGTTTTTCTAAATGAGCTTCTCGTTATGAAAAGCAACAGAAAAATGTGAACTTCACTGCAAATAAATTTGGACGCGGTCAAATGAATTACTCTACTGGTGATATAGAAATAGCTTGAAAAGTGGGCCATCGGGTAAAAACAACCTTGCGTTCAGTCTAGGGTAATTGCATAGGCATGTCTATGGAGGATTGATTGAGAAAAGTAGTTGAAATAACTTCATATTTTTCAAGGCATTTGAAAATAAATCTTGAGAAAATAATTGACAGTATATATGTAGTACAGTGCTTCACTGAGGAAAAAAAAGAATGCTAACTTCTGTTATAAATAGGTATCTTGATACATTGTAACAAGTTCTATTCTACCCTCCCTCCTAAAAATAGAGAGGAAATATGTATTTTCTCTGAAACAAGCAATATTTTAATATCTCATGCAGGGAAAACAAAGATTTTTGCTATTGTTCAGAATGGAAGTATCTTAGTATCTTCAGGGCATTTCAAAATTAATTTTATTTCCTCTTCTTATTTTTAGCATCCTTTCCTAACTTGGAGGTATAAAATAATGGTTGCTCCATCATGAGGCTGTGTAGTATTGTCAAACTGCCTGTTTTTATAAATCTATTTTTATTGGATTGATTCACATACAGTTTCCCATTATTAAATGACTTTTATTAATCTTCTATTCTTAAGAAAAATGTATTGATATTATTTCTATTATTTCAACATTCAAGCTTTATTCATAGGACACATTTCTCTGGAAACTACAGAGGCCAGTTAATGGTTTATGAGTTCAAGCTGAGCTGAATATAGCTAAGCTCTG
>JANHGO010000072.1:55715406-55758133 GCA_024606505.1 Aquila spilogaster
TTCAGACACTTCTCTATGTAACTTGAACAGAAATAGATCAAAGATAGTGCAACTGCCTGGCATCTCTGCAAAAGCAACAGAAAACTATGCGCTATTTATTCAACACCAGTAAAATGGATAGTTTAAGAAGTCATGGATTCTTTTTTTCTTTTCTCTTTCTTTTTGGGTTGCAGGGGAAGCTGTTTTCCCATGTGAACATTTTCATAGCTACCATTAACTGGGTTAACATAGTTGTTCATTCTCCTTTTAGAACTGTGGGTATGCAGCCAGTTATAAACATCCAAAAGGGAAATCGGATATTTAAAAAAAAAAAAAAGTTGGAGAATTTTTCCATGTAGTTGAATGGTCTTTGATTGGGCTCTTGGTTCCTTTTCAACAATGAATGAATAAAGAGTTTATGCTTTTCAAATAAAAAGTAATTGCTTATTGATTGTTGAATGCAAATTGTATTCGAAGGGTACAACAAGAAAAAAAAATCATAGGAATATGCTGGGGGGGGAATATTTGCTTTGCTTAACGATTGCTATGTAATGTAGCCTGCTGAATTATCTGCGAAGACTTACTAGGCTCAAATATCTAGACAATAGAGAGCAATAAAGTCTTTCAGCAAGCAAGTCCAAGCAAGAAAAGAACATTGGTGTCTTGTTTCCTCAACTGACTGTGCCTTAGCAGATTAGTCTCCTAACTTAAATGCTTGAGTTTGGATAGTGCGGGAAGCCCTGATTTATTTATTAGAACCTTTGTGTGAATAACTTTAAGGTGTTGCTATCCAATTAAAACACGCTTATGTAAGTAGATACAGAAAATACCAATCAGTCCTCGTAGTTACATACAGTTTCTTAACTCTGTGGGAAATGAAACATACTTTGGAGAGAGCATTTAAATTAGCAAGAATTCATCATCAGAAATTCTAAAGTTAATGGTGTTCTGTGTGCATGGGAGGGTCAGCTGATGTCAGTCTGGGGAATCTACAGAAACCCACAACCTCCTGAAATATCTTAAAATATTTGAATATATTTCATAGGATTGTATCTTTCATAATGATATTTCTGATTTTATTTACTTTGTATCCCTCAAGCTACTCTCTTCTTATGCCATTTGTCAGCTTGGCTTCTGAATTTTTTTTTCTCTTACAGTAGCAACATCCTCTGGTCTCTTTTCCTTTTTACGTGAGAATTCACCAAGAAGGGCAGACATAGGGGCTCTAAGTGTCTTCAGTCTGTGCTGACTCTTGTACATTGGTCAGTGTTGTATACATAAAAGGTTCTTAATTTAGCACTTGTTAGACATTAGGACCAATTGTTTCTGCCTGAAGTTAAGCCTTGTGAACATACTGGAAAGCATTGGTATTAAGGGCAATATTAGGTTCCAACTAAAATGTCTAACAATCTTCTGTAAAAATATACTCTTAAGCACCCCAAATACATCCTATGTGTAACATTGAACAAGATAAGTCTTAAATATAGATAGCCCGCCCTGCAAGGTAATTAAAAAAAAAAAAAAAAAAGTTATATGGATTTTTCTGTTTACTGTTTTCCAAACAGAATGCAGAACTTATGAAAATTTCTACCTTACTTAAGTTTTATTAAGCCCATCTTAAGCAATCAGTATTTAAATTATCATAAACATGTAATTCTCAAATGCACTGTTCAGCTTTGCTCACAATTCAGCCCTGCATTTTTGTCAGGTACTTGATGTGTTCAGCAACCACATATTTTCTGGCAGATGGAGAGCATCCCTTTTAATACTCATCACAGGAATAACTATTCCTACCAAATGAAAGGGAATTTGCTGTAAGCATTCCAAGATGTGTTTGACTTCAGTTTGTTTAACAGCTAAATGTAGTGATGATAGATACAAGCAGAGTTTCAGGGGAAAATGTTGTGGGTTTTGCAGTCTAATCCTCATCCACCAGAGCAGGACGCTCCCATGAAACTCAATTTTAAAGTAAATATTATATTGGATGTTAGAAAGCATCAATTCAGATAGTCAGGTCATAAGTACAAGCATGGTCAGTGCAAAGCTTGGGTGAAAGGCTATTGTGTTGCTACTGAACTAGCTTCTTAAAGATTACAATAAAAAGGTTGAGCTATCGTTTTATCATTAAAAAGTAACAGAGATGGTTAAGGATATTTCTCAGTACTTTTCTTTCCTCCCTCTCCAAACAGATTTTCTATGTGTACAGAAATATATTTAAGAAATTCACTTCCATTTTAAAACAAAAAGTGTACTTTTATGGCCTATTTAACAGCATAGAGACTAATGCTGATGATGGGTTGGTTTTAGGACTTTACTCTTGGTCCAGGGAAAGAAAGACGCTTTCTGCAATATCTTATTTCTTGCAGATAAAACTTAATCAGCCTAATGGAATCAGGGGAGCATTGTTGTCTGCCTGTTTCAGAGGAAGTTATGGGATAAGGGAGAGTAAACAAGTTTCTTGAGGCAAATGTACAATAAAATTATCAAAATAAATAATTGGAGATAGATTTCTCTAACTATCTCCATGTTATAGAAAGAACAGAAAGGACAAGAAATTTCAAAACCAAACCAATAGCTTCTCTAACTTTTTTGACAGAGATTGCTCAGGCAAGTTGCCATCATGCCAGTTTTATACCACTATAGTGAATAAAGGCGCAAGTTCTGTTTTGTACAGTATTTAAAATGTAAATGCTTCAGGCAGAGGCTATTCTTTCTGCTTGTTTTGTGTTGTCTCGATCAGTAGACACCAAGCCCCCTAAGTGCTAGTATGAAGTGAAAACATGAATAGTACAACATAATTTAAAAAATAATTGCTGTCTCAAAATCCTGGTTCAGGTAAACTGATAAGGATAGGGTGGGATATGAAAACTTGACTATAATATGTAAAATGAGTATATGGTTTCCCAGGGTCATAACAAGGCAAGCTGGTTCTGAATCTTCTGCTGACAAGCTCAAGCATGTAAGATTCATTTGTTTGATGAGATTTTTTTTAATAAGGTGGGTTTTTTTTCCAATTTACTCATTAAGTTTTACTAATCTTTGCCATTGTGGCCTAAATAAAGACATGCTTCCCCTTTATAAATGGTCTGCTTGAAGACTTTACATAATTGTGCTATAGCAATGCCATCGTTTTGAGATGTTTATTTTTTTTTCATTGCTAAGAACCATGGTCAGTGGAAGATTTATTGTTAAAGTGCTGCAAGATAGAGTCTAGAAGTATGCTATTCTTCATTAAAAAAAGCCTTTGCTCTCACTATTTTTTTTTCCATTGGTCTGCCAAAACCTGTTGATTTTGAGAACACAAATATAAAGCCGCTTTGTTCATTCAGGATTTTGTTCTGAGAAGGTAGCGCTAGGTCACAGGATGCTATGTTTAGAGGCAGGTTTCTGGGTTAATCTCTACATTTATAATATCAGCTAATTTTGGTTTTGTTTTTTTTTTTTATACATTCTTCCTGACTGAAACAAAATAAGAAGAAAAGATGTGTACGTCAATGAAGAGATAAAAGCCCATGCCTGTTAGCATTTTTTAATTTTTTTTTTTTTTTAATCTGAGGATGTCCCAAGACATTCAGAAATGATGAGAATTAAGCAAAATGCTCCCTGGTAGAATTCTTTGTGGCCTGGAAAAGACTGAAGGCACACACATACATAGGGAAGACAGTATGAATTCCTTTGTTGGTGTGATTAATGAAGCGTCACCTGTAGACAGGAGTATTGGTAATGACTGGAGGTGGGATATGCCCCCCTAGCCCTCGTCACCGGTGACTTGCAGCGCATCCATGGTTAGAATTCCTGTCTTTCTAAATGATCCAGATAATTCAGATACTGTGCTTTTACCATTTACCTATGTACTACCTATGTGTATTCATTGGCTCCTCTAGATTCAAAGCTTGAAGCAAAAATATTAATCTGATTAATTCCTTGTTAAAATAGTCTTTGCCTACTGCCACTAATCAGACTGTGATCTCCACTGACTTTTTCTTCAGCCCAGGGCCCAAGCAAGCTCCAGGCAGCTGCTCTGAAAAGCTGTAAATTGGATTGCCATGTTAGTGGCTGGTCCTGCTCTTTTCTTCTCTCCCCCGTCCTCCCCCAGGCCCTTTCCCCAACAAGGGGCTGGGTGGCGATGTCTGGGGATGCTCCTCAACTGCCAACGAGGTACAGCCACCTGCATCGAAGTCACTCTGGTCCATGGTTTGCGATGGGTCTTTGGTATCTGGCACGGTTGAATTGGAGGGGTGAGCGTGGCTGCGGCAGACTGAGAACAGTCCAGAAATCCCCTGGAATCATTTGAATCCTCCCAGCTTTTCCATTACTGGCCACAAAACTTGCTGCTTCTCTGATGTTGGGATTTCTCCAGCAGCAAAATTAAATTTTGTGTTAGTGATGAGAAGAAAATAAATTACTTTATCCTTCACCTTTGGAAAGGGGAAACTAAATCTCGGTTGTACTTCTGAGAACCTTTTGAGTCAGCCTGCACAGCTCTCACAGAGAATTGAAGACTTTGCAGCCATCTCAAGTTACTTTATTTTTTGTGGCTTTTCCTTTGCCTAGAGGGCTGATTTTTCTGAGCAATGAGTTCCCCAACTTACTAGAGTCATATTTTATCATCTTGATGAAATTTCCACAATCTCGGAGAGCTTTGCCGCATAACTAATTCAAACCTTGTTAGTATGCTGCATTGCACTTAGCTGTAGATGTGTCAACAGAAGTCTGTGATGAAAGGAGATCCAAGGAACAATATCCTCAAAGATGTCACCGAGATCACTATGGGGTATGTTTGCAGTAGTGTGACACTACAGTCTTTGGAACACTTATATATAAATTCTTAACTATTTATGAAGTGCAGCAGGCAAAATCCTGTAGCATTTTGTACTGGAGTGATGTAACTTCAAATTTAATCCTGGGAAATTCTGAGCAAGCTCTTCAGGTTCAAACAACTGAATCTGTCCAGATTTCTAGCTTGTTTTCTGCTTCAACTGGATTTATACAATTGATTCCCATTTTTGCCTTATAGCAAAAGGAATCAAGGAGAGAAATACCATTTGTGGTAAACCCCCTGTTGTGATCATTTGAATTATTGAAATACTTGTGAAGGATGGGTATTGACAATTAGGAAGTTCCCCCTTCCCTTAACAACACAGTAGATGTTCTGGTGATTTGTACTAAGAGTTGTGAAGTTACCTGATGTGTTTTATAGAAGCAGCTAGGAGTATTTTAAAAAATGGTAAAACATTTTTTGGTTATGAAAGGTTTTTCCCACCATTCTTTGGAAATGAAGAAAAAGAGAATTTATTGACAGATTTAAGAAGAAAAATGAATACAATTTATAGAGTTTTAGTAGCATGGCAAAACTGTGTCATGTACACAGATCATCAACAGCACACCATCAGAAAGTGATGACTCCTCACAGGTCAGCTCTCCTGAGACCTACCTGGAGTGCAGTCTCTGCTTTCGGGATTCCCCATAGACACAGATGTACTGGAGCAAGTCCAGAGCAGGGCTGCAGGATGGTTGGGAGCTGGAGCACATGGCATGGAGGAACTGGGTTTATTCACCTTTCTGAATAAGGCTGGGTGAGAAGGATGGCCATCTACCACTGCCTGCCTGGAGGTTTGTAGAGAAGAGAGAGACAGATGCTTCTTAGAGGTGCATGGTGATAGGACGAGAGGCAAGGGATGCGAGTTGGAAGAAGGGAAAATCAGGTCAGGTATAAGAAAAACTTGTTCTCAGTGGCCGGTCACTGGAATGGCTTGTGCAGAGACATTGTGGGATCTCCGTCGTTGGAGATGGTCAAAACCCAACTGAACATAGCACTGAACAATCTGCTCCTGCTGACCCTCCTCTGGCTGTGGAACTTGGACAAGGAGACCTCAGGAGGTCCCTTCCAGCCTCAGCTGTTCTGCAGTTCTAGCTATGGAGCTCGTATTAAGACTTTAACATTGCACAGTACTTTTTGTTAAAATATCACTTGGGGTTTTTTTGATGAATGCAAATTCTTAGAGCAAGAAATGTCTTTTTAGGAATTGGATCTGTTCCTGGACTGAGTGAAGAAAATTGTGATAGAAAAATCAGGCTGAAAATCAAATAGCTCTGGCTAAATTTTCTTATGATGCTGTCATGCTTATTAATTGGGGGGGGTTGTTTGTTTGTTTTTTTTAAAGTCAGCAACATTTGAGCCCCAGACAAATTTTGAAGCAAAATTTTCCAGAGCTGGGGAAGAAAGGACAAATAATTACAAATTATTTTTCAAATTCCATGATTGCCTTCTATTGCCACTTTGCACAGGTAGCAGATTTAAATTTCATCCGAGTGTAAAGAACAGAGGACTGAGTGTGTGGCAGTGTGTAGCTAATCTTTCTGTGCAAGGGCAGACATCGTTGATCTGTATTATGTTGAATCTTTGAAGCTTAACCCAGATCAGTGTCCTGAGCAAAGCAAAATGCAAACACTTTGTAAGAGAAATGCTTTGAAAGAAATCTGTTACCAAAGTCTTCATCTTTTAATTTTAGTTTCTTAGCAGCTGGTCCTTAGTCTACCTAATTGCATTATAATGGCTTTATGCTGCACCAGATGCTAAAGGGATAACATTTTTCTTTCCTGGATAGCAATGCAGTCTCCACATTTGGAATTCTGTTTTGTGGTTGTCCCTGTGTTAAGCTGTGCCTCCAGCAAACCACAGGTACTGGATTCTGATTTTATATTAAATAAAAGTAAATTCTTTTGAACCTCCTTGAGAAACAGAAATAAAAGATCTCTCTAAATGACAGAATTTTGTTAGTGACTTAATCTCTAAGTATTTCAACCTTTGTTCTAAGTGCAAAAATAATGATTTACGTCCTGTCATTACTAGTGTTTGCTAGTAAACACTAGCTTGTTTCCTTTCCTATTTATCAGTCTTTATTAAGTTGTTCTTTCTATGTGCATGGCTAGACCTATGCAGTGGTCTAATTTGTTATGTTGCATGGAATAAGGCTTTATGAGAAGGAAGCAATCTGTCTTTATGGCTAATTGCAGGGGCAATCATAATTCACAGAGGCTATGATCAGATTATGAGTTTCCTCAGCCATCCTTGCCAAGATCTGATTTAAAAGGAAAAAAAAAAAAAAGAAAAAAAGAAAAAAAGAAAAAAAAAAAAAAAGAAAAAAAAGAAAAAAAAAGAAGAAGAAAAAGAGTTAAGAGTGCTGTTGCACTTTCAGTCAGTGCAGATTTACTGTTATTGAAGAAGGCTTCTTTCTTTCATATGTGATTGTTCTATATGCCCTGTTTGGGAACAAAGTAACGTCGTAGCAGCTCCCTTTAAAAGCTTGAAAGGAATCTTTAAATTTGAAAGTGGAAAACTGATTTTTAGTAAATGGAATTCTTAAATTAATAATCACCTGCTATTAAAATAATATCGGTAGGCAGCATCTCAGCCATCTTAATTATTTTATAACTTGTTACATAGATCATGCAAAGTATAATTTACTAATAGTGGTATTGTTTTCTTTTGTGTATCAACCTCAATATTACATAGAATTTTAACTCCTTCCTGTAACCCTAACTTTAAAACCTATCAAAGGGCATAACTTATTTCTGAAAAATGGTTTTGTATGTTTTCTTTTAAAATACCTGCTTACTAAAGAGAATATGTTTTGCTTCTGAGACTAGTGGGAATTAAGAGCATATTGAACATTTAAAGAATAAATTTCCCGGTAATGCCCGAACCCCTTAGCAAGCACCAGAGCTGATGGGAGTGGAGGGCAAAGAAGGTGGCGTTGAGACTTTACGCTTCCATTGCGGGAATGCAGCTTCAGATTAAGACACTTAAATGTGTTTCCTCTCCCACTGTCGCCAGTGGAGATCTTGGACCAGATTCAGTTGTGCACACCGAGGTATTTAGCATTGTTTTAAGTACAGTGAGATGTCCTGCCTGGCCCCGGCTGGTGCTGCAGGAGGATGAGACTCTTGTGTCCCGTGTCCTATCTGCAAACCCCACGGAGGTGTCATTGGTTGCCACAGAGCACCAGCTGCCTGTATGTAGGCAAGAGAATACCACCAGGAGGAAATGCAGTCTCTGAAGCCTGGAGAAGAGTCTTAAAAAAGGCACTTAGTGGCTGTTGAGATCCCTTTGGACTCAGCAGACGCTGCTGCTGGGGTCTTGGTTCAGTTGCCAGCATTGACAGAGTCATTTTGCATTATTCAAGATCTATAGCTTCTCCTGTTCAGCCTCTAAATGCTCATGCAGAGAAGCATGTCATTGCCAGGTCCTCTTATATCTACCAATGCTGTAAGCCCTTCTGAGATATCTCCCATGCATTAGGTGCTTGTGTGGAGACAACACTCTTTATAGCCTCATCATCATCATCTCTAATGAGATTTTATTCTTATTTCTAGGGTAGACACCTAAATTAAGGTTCTAATTTCAAACTCAGTCTCACTCCTCAAGTTGTTTTCCTTCAGTTTTGAAAATAAATATTTTTCACTGTGTTTATTTTTGTGCATGTAGAAACTCATATTGCACATTTTTCAGTCATAATTTATGGTGGTGTTTTCTATTTCTCAGTTTGCAAGTCTGAAAAAAGAGAAGGGGAGAAGAGGGGGAAAAGGACGAGGGAAGGGCAAGTGAACAAGAAAAACTACATAAATCTCTTCATGAGTTTTTTTTGGGGAAAAAAAAAAAATCCCTGAATAGATATAAACTTTTCATTACCTGTAAAGCATAAATAATTTCAACATGCCTTATGTCTTACCTTTTCTTCTGATCAGTAAAACAGTTTAATTACCACTTCTCCCCACGAAGCGACTAGCCTACAGATAAATGCTATGAATAGCCCTCATCCCTCATGAATGAGAATTCCCTCCTGCTATTAGTAACTGTCAACATGCATGATTGTTTCTGCACTAAAAGTCTTGGTAGAGTTCCTCATTAATTAGTTTGTGTACAAACATGACTACCTCTGCCAGTGGAAATAATGGGATGCCATTAAAGGTAAAGCCAGAGAAGATCTGACTAAAGTAGATGAATCTTCATTACAGTCTCACCATATGACCTTTATCAACATCTCAAGCTTCATTACACACACAAGGTTGTTGCCCCGGATTTGTAGTGATAGCTTCCGATGCTCATTTTTTTTAGTTATGTGGATATGCAGTTCATTTTCTTCCACTTGGATTCTACTTTTCACCAGAATTTATTCTACATGTTTCAAAAGTTGCCTTGCATAACCAAGGAGTGAGAAGTCACACTGGTATATAAATGTGTATGACAGCGTGCAGCTAGTCTTTCTAAACTTCAAGTGGCCAAATAGTGTAATAACCAGTGGATTTTTCATAATTACTTTTTAAATTTGGTAGATCCAATGCCTTTTCTTTGTGTGGACTCCAATAGTCATTCTCCTTGATGCAATACAAAAGAGAAAGAAAACTATTTCCTTCAGGAAGAGTAAACAGTTTGACTGGGGCAAGTGTCAGTGTAATGTCATGGTTCTTATGTCAGTATTTCCTCCAAGTAATGGGTGTCCATCGTTGCTGTTTAAAAGGTTACCTTGATAACCCAAAGGAGAAGTTGTCTAGTAGGTTTGGGCTGAGCGGTATTAAGTTGTAAGAGTCACCTGCTCAGACCTGAGAGTTCTTGTTCCTATGTGATTTTTCCAAGAGTTGCTTTCCACTCAGATTACAAGACAGGACGTCCCTACCATGTCACCTGAGAAGCCTTTGGTTTCTGGATGGTTTTAGATTAGCAGGATACCATGTGTTGTTTCACTGATGATAGTCCTCAAATAATTGTTTTAACTGAGTTTTTCCTGTATCTGAGATGAAGACCTGAGTGTCAACCTGACTCCTAAATTGACCTTTTTTTGGAATGGGATTTATGGTGCCTGGTCTTATGAGGTCTACTTTTTTTGTCATGCAGATAAGTTGGGAGTAAAATTGCCAGTGGCTTGTGGACCAGAGAGTGACTGGTCAGCATGGGTTGCTTCCCCACTTCTCTGTCCTTGCGTAGCAGGTGTTTGCAGCACAATACATGTGGCTTCCAGTGACCTGTCTATGCACAGTGTGCTAATTCTTTTGTTTATCTCCATTGCAATAATACTTGTGTTAGGCAGGGATTTACGTAGGTGCTTGTCTGAATTAGCTACAACGTTAAAATAACAAAGTAGCCCAGAACAAATCCCAAACAAATTGAGGCAGATGAACTATGTATGGGAATCTCCGGACTGCTCCAAATTCCCAGAGTCAGGCATATTTAACATCCTTAGATCCTGCTCAGTGTGGGAGTGGCAATTCACACCAAAGCAAAGGAATATAAGGAGAAACAAACTATTAAAAAGAAAAAGCCATGTTGGGGTGGAGGAGAGGTTCTTGTTTGTTTTGAACATGGGGGTTTTTTTGGTGGGTTTCATTTTGGGTTTGGTTTTTGGTTTTTTTGTGGTTTTTTTTTTTTTTTGTGCAACTGGAAGGCAAAGGGGAACACTAGGGTGTATCAGTTCTGCTGCAGTAGTTGGAGGTGTCTGCCCTTTCCTCTTCTTTGAGGAACGAAGGCAAATTGCTGCTTCTGAGCAGCAATGGAATAGCATTGCTGAGCTGACATTCCTGGTTCCTTCAGGCTGTGCTTCAGGCACCCCTGGAGTGGTTCAATTCTGAAAGAAGCAACCAAAACGTGCAGATAAGGAGGCTGCTGGAAGTTCTGGAGAAGTAACTCCTACATAGTGGTTGCAGAGTGAGTCATATTGTCCTTCTCCCTTAGAATTACAGCAATGCTGTGCATGCTCCAGGATGAGATCCAGCAGTGTTGTGATCTATCTGGTGATGCTACACTTGCAGGGATGCCACGCCGTGTACCACGCTGAATTCAACAGCACTAATGAAAGTGGCAGGGCATGCAAAGAAGATTAGAGCCCCACAGGACCTTGCCAGGATATCTGCGCTGGTGGTCAAGAAGAGCCCAGAGGTCTGGGATCACAAGCACTTTCTTTAATTCTAGAGCAAGAGTTTGAAATCTACTAGTTGTTCCTGGAAAAGGCAAATGGGTAATATTTAGTGGAAGACTCCTCTGTTGAACTGTATAGCCGTACATATTTCCTTTTCTGATTTCCTCCAAGGGTTTTTCTTCATTCCAGCATTAGGCAAGCTGGTCCCAGCTGGCAAGATTGGTCCTCAGTCAAGTCTCCTTGTAAGAATTGTGTATTTTGGAGTATGTACTCTTGTTCAAAAGTGCCATGAGAAACTCAGTAAAAACATCCTGCTCTTTTCAGTGGAGTTTTTGCATCAGGCTCTTGGCATGCTTTGAGCATCAGTTCCATATCAGTAACAAGAAAAAAATGCATACTTTAATTTTATCCTCTCATTAGCCTCTTTTTTTGATTGTGTGGACACTGTAAAAAAGAACTATGAAAAGTTATGGTCTTTTGCTGGACTGGTTATTTCTTTTATTGAAGGTTTAGTTGCAATGTTTAAAAATTTATAATTCCATTAATAACAAGCTATTTTATTTTAACATCTCAAATTGTCATGGCTTAGCTATTGCATTTGATGAATTTACATGCGAATGCTTTTTCATTCTAGAGTTGTATTCATCTGCATTATATTAGAAGCTTTACTATGTCAAGTAACCCTTTTAGTGTTTGAAGAAATATCTATTAAAATGGGTTCATGACTTTTTAGCTACATTTTGGGGAAATATGTACTCATTGATTCTTTTGCTCAAATTCTTATTTCATTGTGGAAAATTTTCCATTGCAGAAAAACCTGTTAAGGTGTTTCATTTTGTTATTTTCAAAACACCATGGTTGTCTAGGTATTTCTTCCTTTGGGTTTTGCAATTATCCTAGTAAATATTTCCATAAACTCAGAAATCTAAAAAAAAAAAAAAAAATTCAATTTGAAAAAAAAATTACAGCCCACATTTTGCCTTAATTTTGGAAGGCAAAAAAGGCTCTTACAAATTATGTAGTATGGGAAACCAGAGTTGTGTGTGTTCCCCTCTCTTTTTCCAGTTGTATATACAAGTTTTCTTCTTTTCTATCACATCTTACTTTTCTGTCACCAGTTACCCTTAGTGCCTTTGTTTGTTTACAAATGCTCCCACTCTAATAGTGTGATTCCTCAAGAGATTTTGTGAAATAGTATTAAAAGATACAATATGGCAACCTTGTAAGAAGGTGTATTTACTCTTTGTTGATTAGATTCCACAAGTGGTATTTGGATTATATGAAGAACTTGATGCATGAGCTGTCGAGCTTCTCGGCTTTACCATAAGGAGTTAAGAATGTGAAGCACTTTTATGCAGATTGTAAATTGGCTGTTGCTAATTCTCCTCTCTTCACCAGTTGATGTAGTATCAATTAGCAAATATAGGTTTTAATGCTGCCTTTAATATTCATGATTCTTAATTGCCTTTGTTAATTGAGAAGAAACACTCTGGTGCGCAATGCTTGACAGGTAAGAATTATTATCTGCTGCTTGGGTTGGCAGTTGTCCAGAGAAAAGTAGGTTACGGATACACAAGAATGTGCAAAGATCTTGCTCACAGATCTGTTCCTTCGGCCGCGAGTTCCCCTGCTCTTAATAGCCCATCTGAATAAGGGAACAGCTGGTGGTTCAGGTACAACACCTGAATAACCTGTTTTGAGGAATCGGGTGTGCAGGTTCATTCGCAACAGGGAGCAGGCATAAAAGGGGGATGTTTTTAGAAACTGCAAACCTATAGTTCTTTTAAATAATTATAAGAGTCGAAGAAATGACGGAGACTAAGAGCAAAGGAGACAGTGTTATTCATGGTGAAACTTATCTAGTCAAATTTTATTAATTTTTTTTTCCAAATATGTCAAGTTTGATTTGCATGTATGTTTGTCTTTGGACTGTACATTTCAGTCCCTGAAATATATCTTATACTCAGGTGTTTCAATTTTTTATGCTGTCCATACAGCTTGTCTATATTATAATTTCTTTATGATGTTATAAAATTGGCCTTGTTTGAAATATCCTTACAACTACTAAACTATATTCATTTCAACATTTTTCAAAGGCCATTTTTTACTCTCAACCAGCTTGAACTATTGTTTTCATATAGCTTTAAATAAGTAAATAAGAATGATTTTAAAGACTTTGAAAGAATCTGCCAAAAAAAAAAAAAATCAGAAACACTTGAGTTCCAGCTGCAAAAGTGACTTAGGAGGAGGTGCTCACTAAAGCTAATTGGATTTAAGTTTGTGTTTGCTTTTCAAAGAGACTTAAGATCTTGGTTTATTTAAATGCTTTCAAAAATTTTGGCTCAGCTGAATAATACTAAAAATTAAGGAAAAGAATCATATAGCAGGTCTAGTAAAGCCTGATTAATGCTTTTAACAAGAAAAGCTTATAAATGAGGCTTTCGGTCATTATTTATATTCAAAGGATAGATTCTTAACTGGAAAAGGTGGTCATTCTCTGTTCTGTAGGAACAGAAATGGCTTGGGTTTTTTTTATGTTAATTAAAATTAAAATGTTAATTTTTCATGAGAGCTGTAAAATAAATTGAACTGGAAGCGGCTTATACAGGAAATGAGACTTATCACTTAATTTTATTGTCTAAGGTTTGGCATCTTGGCTGATAAAAGCGAGTCTCACTTACAATTTCGCTTTTGCTTTTCTCGGGGTTAGCCTGTAGAAATTACACCATCATCGTGTGGCATGAGCTGCTCTGCACCAGATGGACTTCAGAGAGATAATGGAAGCAATATTGTCCCCAGCTTGGCGGCTGTTGCATGGGCTAAGCTGACCAGCTGTACACCATGAGCTTCTGTGGAGGATATTGGAGCAGTAAACTCACTCTTTGTAGGGTTCGTGGACTGTTGTTGTGAGAGAGGGAGAAAAGCTTCCTTCTTTACCCTTGCACAGCAACTTTCCGTAAGGTGTGGATAACCACGGCGCTGGCTAGGACTGCCCCTTTAGCCGATGTTTTGTTGTTGTAGCAGTTCTTACTCTTCCATGGTTGTGCAGCAATTCTACTGTAGTCTCAGATCGGAACAGTTTAAAGCATCCAGAACCAGGGATTGTTTGGAAAAAAAGCAGAGAATAAGAGAGGCTGATTAATAGAAAGTTGAATAGCAGCAGGAACGGATGCTTTCCCCCAGGCTCTCCGAGCGTAACTGTGGTCGGATTGCTGGTAGCAATAGCCCAGTTATGAAAGGGCTACCTGTCCGTCAGTGCTGAAAGGATGTTTGGAAAGAGAGGGGGTCATGGCCGCTCCTTCTGACATATCTGTGACTGCATTTGCGTAATAACTCGGCCAATCTGGAAGGCCTGTATTAGGAAAACGTCTGGGGGGAAAATAATTGGTTTTAGGCATGGCATTATGTTTCCGGTAGTGACAAAATACAGGAAGGTTGGAGGGTGGAACAATACTTTTGAGCCTGAAGCTATATATCAAGCTTAGAGTTTCTTATGGTTAGAGTATTTTTATTGGAATTTATTGGAATTGTTTTGTTTTGTTGATGCACGACTATATTCTATTTGTTGTCAAAGATCACCTGTTGTGTTGGTGATCATCTAGTGTGAAGTGATATGTGCCTAGGGAGGTTGTGGTTGTACTTCTAGTGGAAGATTGCCCTGTGTTTGTAGAAATATCAGACTGACAGCTCTACACCGTACACATTCACAGCTGGTTACAGTGTTTTGGATCGTCAGTAATTGGAAATGTGTGACTGCTACAGAAATAGGATATCAAGGGCATCGTGGTTTCAGGCTTACCTGCAAACACATCAACCTTTGAAAATATGCCTGTCTTCACTACCTTGAGAATTTCTGTATATCCTAAATTCTTCCAAAATCAGTGTTGTTTTGTCCATTTCCAGTGTCAGAATCTAATGAATACATACCCGCCCCCCCCCCGCCCAGCATCCCTCACAGAATTATTACCTGAAATCTGCCAAACTTTTCTTCTTTATTTATGGAGGAGAGAAATTACTGTTGAGTTAATGTACTGAGAATTCAGATGTTCTGGTTCATGGATATAACCTGATTGTGTTTGGTGGAGGGTTTTTTTTGTATTGGTAAAGGTCTTTGTATTTACTAATACTGTTTTCTGGCAGATTACAAATCGGAGACAATTTTCTTTCCTTTGCACCATTCAGTCTTGCCCAGAATACTGAACTGAAAACTGTTAAAAACAGATACCTGTGCACTTCAAAATTTCTGCCGGTGATTCTGGTAGACCATGACTGCTTCATCTAAACCTTTCCTTTAGGGTACAGATTTTTAATGATACTTGGCTGTTGGTTGTGTAATGATACACCAGCTGTGTAACGATACTTGGTACACTTGGAAGTATCTTATTAGAGATACTTCTTCACTTGATACTTATTTTAATTGAAAGTCAGTGATACCTGAAGGGACATATTTTTATATGGTAGGAAGCATACAGTTAAAATGGTAGGAGATAAGTTTTACAATACCTTTTAAAAATCGTCCTTAGTTTCTGAAGGGTTCTACGAATCCCCTTAAGACCTTCAGTATGTTTGACTTTGTATATTGTTGATCATATGATTAGAGTGAAATTATTATGACTATTAATGCTTGCTGCTTCTGTAAGCTAGCTGTCAAATACATGTGAAGTCACAAGTTACCTTAGCAGAAATTGAGAGGCGACATTTCTTCTAAACTCTAAAAGTAAAGTCTCGTTAGTAGTTTGTTATCACTTTCATCCTTGCAACTTCGTGTCTTGGCAAGATGTGATGACTCATGGTTGTTATAGTTGTCAGTTTGGTATTAGAGCAGAACAGCTTCACAAATGTCCTATTAACCTATCTCATAACCCAGTGCCAAAACACTTTCATCATCTAGTCTATTCCAACACGTTAATATAGCTAAAGATTTATCGTTTTATTACTCACTGCACAAAAGTCAAACGACTTCCTTGGTGTCAAATTAATTTCCCAGAAATCGTTACCCAAATCACCTCTTCCCATTTCTGTTCCTCCTACTAACAAGAGTTTCTAACCAGCTAAATTGTGGAAGGTCCCTGCTCCTTTTTATTGACATATGTACAATTACCAGTAGCCTTTCTGTGGTCAATAATATATGTTTTAATCTAATGGCATATTAAAAGTCTAATGGTTTCCCACGGGTCTCTTTTGGGGAATTATTCTAATGTGATTGTACTATTTCTATAATATTATAATCTTAAAGAGAAGTAGAGCTAGTCTTCTTCCCGTAGGCAAATGCATATAAAAGTTAGAGAAGTGACTCATTGGCTCAGTTTAATGCTCAGTTTTCAACAAAAAAATTAAATAAGCCATGTGGTGAGGCATAAAGATATTCCTGTTTGTAACTGCTGGTTGCTATATCATTTGGAATGAAGACACACCAGTTTATATTAGAGCTGCTAATTAAAAAATAGTCATGAATGTAGAACAGAGATAAGTAATAAGATGTCCTAGAAGCTGATTAGATTTAAAGGTGACCTTAAATGGTCAGGTAGCATAGGCAATTTTTTTTATTTGGATACACATTTGCTTTTGTATTCTTCCCCCCCCCGCCCCAAACATTGAGTAATTAAGAGCATGCATATAGAAGAAATTTCAGTGATGATTTAAATAATTTAGCATTGCTTATAAGCCACTGTGCCTCTAGTTTATGAGATTGAATTGCATTACTAAAATAATATAACATGCACTGATACTACAAGTACAACATCTATTATTGCTGTTCACAGTGCAGTTACAGTCAAAGTAGAAATTACTCTATTTTCTAAAAGCAGAAACAGTTAACCATGTATACTGTATAATGGTTCGCTGTTTTACAAACATATCAAGTGGAACACTGATATTTTTCTTATTTAAGTAGTAATGTTTCTGAATACTTTTATTTTATTTTGGTTTTAAGATAGTTGAATCACATTAGAATGCATACATTAATATAAATAGGGCTTCTTTATAGTATAGAGTATAGCATAGATGTAATCTAAAAGGGAGTGAATTAATAAATTCAGATTGGGAAAATCCCCCAAAAGAGAACACAGATAATAATTTGGCTACAGGGATGGTCAGAATGTAATTTATTTATCTAACAAAAAAGTATTACAATTTCTATTTTGTTCATTGCTCGTTAGAACAGAGCTAAGGATTTCCAGAACTTCATTTGAAAACTGAGAGGGGATTCTACTTTGTGCAGTCTTTCTGGTAGGTCACCCAGCTTCACATCCCAGCTTTCCCTCATCCAAACCGTAGTCTCGTGCCTTAGCCTTGTCTCGCCAATCTGGACCGTTACTTCTTGGGAAAAAACCAAATATTTACTCGGGCAGAGTAGGAGACAGAGGGGTTCTGTTGCCCAAAGCTTAAGGATCTCCTGAGGGACGGGGATGGCTGAGGTTCAGGTGCCTGCTCAGAAGCTCTCGGAGTACGGTCTTGAAGGCCCTATCCTCAAGCACCGAATTATCTTCTCTTAATAGAAATGCTGTCAAAACCAGCTAGCCCTGGAGCATTTCCGCGAGTGAATAAATCATCATGTTCTGACATGCAAACATCAGAACTGTGGACATAAGTTTCTAATTGGCCCTAGACGAGGATCACAGTGAATCAGCAATTAAACACAAGCTGTCAGTGGGTTGAAAGCGTAATCCCCACGGGTACAGGCGGGGGAATTGTCAGGAGAGGCTGGGAGACGACTGCTGCGGTGAATAATAAGGATGAGGGAAATCACCCATCATCTGGTCTGCCAGTACATCTCGTCCAGGTCGCTGGCGAGACTGGCACGGAGCACACGCTGCCTGTCAGGTTTCCAAGGGATGTTAGGGAAGGCAAGCGGCAAAAAAATGAACTGAAGAAATTACTTCAGACGAGGTCCCTGCTTACTTTCATTTCAACGTAGGAGGAGGCCTGGGTAGTTCATACAACACTTGAGGGAGAAGTTTCTAGGCAATACTTGGGGTTTCCCCTTAGAAAAGATATACATAAAAGGAAGGATTGAAATGAATTTTAAACATTGGATCTGTAAAAGCTTTTTTTGTTATTGGTTAACAACAAAGATAATACTGAAACAAATGATGAAGAGATGTTTTAAATTTTTCACTTTTCAGTGTTTTCAAATCAATAACAATACCTTTCTGAATGTTACCTTTTAGCCAAATGTGAATTATTTGGCTCGCTTTATGGATAGGTAGGTGAAACTTAATGATCTGTGCGCAGGTTGCATTGAATGATCGAATGGTCCCATCTGGCTTTAAGCTCTAAATCCACTTAATGAGTGAATTACATTAATATCCACAGGCCTTTATCAAGTTGAATGTCGGTTCTCTTCAGAAGAGCTATTAAAGTTTCTGATGGGGGAAACCCCACCCTATTTCACCCCTCTTCGAGGTGACTTCAATTTCTAATATTAACCTTAATAGAGCTCCTTGCGCTGCTGGTTGGAGAACATTACAGATTACTGTCAGATTCTAATTCCTTTTCTTATGTTGATAATTACACTTTCACCTGGGTTAGGTATATGGTACTTCCCATTTTTAAGGTGTTGTTAAGGTGTTGCAAAACGGTGCCAATTGAGCAAACATTTTCTAGACTGTTTGGCTACTTCAGGCTGATTACTTTGGCTTGCTTATTTTGAAGCTTCATCTAAAACGTCCGAGCCATTTCCAAGAACAAGGTGATGAAGAAAGATTCATCTATTTCTCCCCTCCCTTTCCCCCGGTGACAAAAAGTGGTCCCAATGAAATGCCAGTGCTTCCTGAGAAAAAGTAGCATTTTGGAGAACAGGTTTGGAGTTGAAAGTCTGCGTCTGCTGAGTTAAGGTTTGTTAGTATTTGTCAATGATTTTCTCTGCAGTTTGCGATGGTCCCAAGCACGTTTCGGTCTGGGGCTGCAGGAATCAGCAGGAATGTGGTGTTGCCTCTAGATAGAAAATGAGGGTTTCTCCCCACAACTCCCTCAGCAGCAGTCTTTGCGATGAGCGGAGCGACAGCTTTTTTGGTGAAAAGGGGACTTGTAAGACGCAAGGGCGGCTGCAAGCGGGAGTTGGTGGTTAGCGGGGCAGGAAAAGTGGATTGAACAAAGGAGACGATGCTCACGAAAGCACAGCCCTTCCTTTCCACTAAAGCGTGATCCTGCAGAGAAAACAGACACGTGAATTGTCGTCCGCTTCACTTTTGACACATCTTAACTTTTTCGCGTCTTAATACTAAATCCTGCTTCAATGCAGCATTTACAACTAGTATCTATCCACAGTTTTAATCTCGATTAACAGAAAAGGACTACTGATTGAATATAGCAAATCAGAACAAGACTGTGTTACAGTAAACATCAGATACTGTCAGGTATGCCGGGAGTAGGTAGCTAAATTGCTACCTGAAGTATGTTCTGCACGTTCTGGCAAGCGATGGCAGGGTTTGGTGGTGCCGGTGAGGGGAAGAGCGGCTGGTTCTGCCAGTTCACTGAAACGAGAAGGCGGTTGCTGCCTCTGACCCTTAGGGAGCAAGGAAAAGGAAGGAAACGTGGGAGGAAATGATGCGCAACGCAGAAGACTTTATACACGAAGAAATGGAGGAGGCTTGAGCTTGTATTCAGATTAACTTGTTATTAATTTCTTTATCAGGAAAGCCAATGGGCAGTCAGAGGAGTGAGGTTTGTGCACTGCTTGGCTGTACGTCACCTCCTTAGGCTGGGAAAATCACTTACGTGCCACAAAATGGACTTAAAATTAAACACAAATCTATTAGGTGTGTTTCTTGGCTCTTTTGGAAGAAATGATTACATTACTTCAGCAACATGTATTGAACAAATGAGTTACTTACGGATAAATATTTCCTTTTATTTTGGGAATTTTAGGTCTTGTAATTGCCTGTAAAGGAGTCAGACAGTGTGACGGGGTCTGAGTCTGTTGGATTTGTCTGGTTTACACCTAATGCTGGATTTGACAGCTTTTGCTTCCCAGATACTCAGCACCAGCTGTCTCATGGAAATAAAACTCACTTCCTAGCTTTTCAGTGCCATGCAGCCACCTCAGCTGTCTCGAGTTAGCTTAAGTAGCAGTTTTTATGCTTTTTAAAATATACTTTATATACTAAGTTTGTATGTTTGTATGGCTCTTGGAATTCTATACGCAATATCATACCTGTGCCATTTATAATCAAATATACAGTGTGGATGTGCCAACTTTGATGGGTTGAGATCGGTGGGGGTTTGTTGTTGTGGGTTTTGTGTAGGGTTTGGTTTTTTTTTTTATTTGATAAGCTTATGAAGATGCTGCTAACTACATATATGTGGACTGATGCAGTTTCTGATCCTTTCACTATTGCTATATTTTTCTCTGAAAGTAGGAGTGTATGTTAGGTGGAGTTTTTGCATGATTTATGAGACTGAGGGTGAAAAGGTGGAGGACAAATTAGTAATATGAGTATTACGTGGTAACATAGAAACATCATGCTTAAATCCACCTAGCCTGTAAGAAGCAGAAGGTTGTGTGTAACACTTCAGTAGTCTCTTCCCCTTTCCATCCTGATTTGCTGTCTTAAATTATACAGGAAAAATGGTGTGGTGCTACTTTCCTCAATACTGTTTATCTACATTTCGTATGAATTAGATGTAGGTTAATGATTTGACTGTGAACATAACACATCTACAAAGTTCCTCAGCTTTATCACTTTGCATTTCTGATAAAGCTGTAGTTGGGAATAAAAGAGATTGTTTTAATGGCTGCTGAGTCATTTACATGAGGTGCTACAACCAAATTCTAGCGTTTATATTATTCAAATTATCTGTGCTCTTTTATCCTTGATAACTCTGAACAGTTTAAATAGACTTCATGGATTTATTTTTAAAATGGAAGCAGATGTAAAGTCAGTGAACGTGCATGCACGTGCAAATATTAATACTGTATAAAGTCAGCAGTTCATACTTTTAAATGTTAGATGCATGCTGAATATCCTATGTTAAATTTTATTACATCATTTATACTATAAAATTGCTAGGATAAAACTGAGATGACTTCCTGCCATTAAATGTTCTATGGCTTTTTGGCAGGAGTTAGGCGTGTTAACCTCAATCGCCTGGCAAAAAAATCCTGCTGTGATAACTGTACTGTCTATTTAAATTGTCCCCATAAGATTTTACCAAGTTTCTCATCTCTCTGTAAAATTATAACATTATTGGCCCAGAATGAAGTTCAGTCCCAACGGGGTCTGTATTGTAGTGGTGGGCGAGAGATCTCTTTATCAGATTGCTTTGAAGAATTTGTGATTGAGAGTGCTGTATAAATATAAGCTGTTGGTACCAAAAATAAATCAGTAATTAGAACTGATGGGAGTGAGGCAAAGCCATGTGAAATTCAAAATCTAATTTGATACATGAATATTTTAAAGCAAATATGAACATGTGCTTACTTTGGACTGCATTAGCTCTGGGCAGCAATTTGTTGTTGTGGTAGAGGAAATGAAGGGTTTATAAGGAACTGCCAAGACCATTTTTGCTTAAAATATCCCTGCGCTTTCTACTGTACATCAATGAAGAGCATGATATAGGTTGTTTTATGCAGTGCTATATATTGAAGCTGACCCAATAATTTGCCTGAAACAAGATTAAGGAGAGTTTTATTTTACCTATGTTTAAAAATGTGTGTAACAATTTTATAGGAAAATTTCAGTCCTCTCTGCTGGAGATTTCAAGCTGACAGGGATGCAGGGGAAGAACTGAGATAGCCCCACAGTAGCTCCAAAGGAGGCTTTGTGGGCTGCCGTTGGCGCGAAGGCTTCTCAGCCCTTCCCCTAAATGCATCGACTGCTTCTGTGCCAGCCACGCAGAATGGTACTTATTCATCTAATTTACTGTGGTTTATTTTGCTTACATTACCTAAAAAAAGGTATTTAGCATGTGCCAAAATTCCATCGGTTGCATTATAGCGTGTTTTGGGGCTGGGGGAGTAATTTTAACCGCAAACTGAACCTACTTTTTGTTTTTCCTTTAAATTCTGTTATCTGTTCAAATTAGATATTTTGTTTTTATTTTTAGCAGGCAGTTGTGAATGGCAGCTGTTTACTGTGAGAACATCAGGGTTTTTCAGGAATCTGTAAAGAAAAATACCGAGCTGTTTAATCATACTTCATTTTGTTTGCTGCCAGTAATTGTTAGCTTGAGACACAGTTTTGTGTGGGGACAGGTGGGGAAGCTGAGCTGGTTTTTAAGTTGAGTAGGTTTTTTTCTGCAGTGAGTTTATAGAAACATAAGTAGGTGCATTTTGTAAAACTGGCAAGCTGTTCATGATGAGATTTTTAAATTATATAATTCGCCTTATCTGTGATAGATTTCATTAATGGCATGGATTTGACTAGGCAAAATGACGCATGTCTAACAATTGTATTTCTATTTTTTTGTGGGTTACTTGATGAAAACTTCTTCTCTCTCCAGCAATGACTCCTAGCCATGTTATGGAGCAATGCTGTAGATATCTATTGCAGATAGTTAACCTGTGTTCTGCTAGAGCCTTTTGCAGTGCGTCCTTACAGAGATCTGGATTTGTGATCAAGACCGAGATTCAAGATGAAAGCATTCTTTTTGTGCCTTTTACACAGATGATGTTTCTGAATTTGGGTGGAATAGTTAATGTTTCTGTGCCTCAGTTCTTCTAACGAAATGTACATCTTTTCATTCTGCTTCTCGTTTCTGCTAAAGCTGCAGGAAGTCACTCTCAATGCATGCAACGTAAACCGTACCCAACTCTGTGTGTGTGTGTGTGTACGTACCTACCAAAGTGAGAATTGCAGCTGACCATTTTGATGTGCTGTAATACAGAGCACATCAAACCTAGAGTTAAGAGTTGGGGGACAGATTACAGGTATGGTCAATATTGCACTTCACTTAAAACATCCAGATCTAGCAATGCATTCTGTGAGGTGCAGGTAATAAAAGCTCACTGAGAAGAGTGAGTCAGTCATGCTTAGGGTGAGAAGAACAAGGGGAAGTTAGCTTTGACTCGTTTACTATTGACGTCGTATTTTTGAAAAGGAGCAGTGGATCGTACCAATTCCACCATCATGTCTGTAGGAATGGTTATACAAGATGTATTACAGTACAAGGTACGGTATAGGAATGCATGAAACTATATTTCAGATTCAGGAATTAGGTAGATTTATATATCACACAGACATGTAGAAAAGGGAATTGTGCTGTACCTGAAGAAAGAATTAGAAATCAAAATGTCCTGAAATCAAGATGCAGTTGCTAATAGTTGCTTCAGGCCTGAAGACACTTGACTTAGACTACATAAAGTGCTCTGGTGTCTGAAAAGCTGGAGTACAGGAAGGAGAGCCCGAAGAAATTAATCAGGAGAATGCAAATATGTTTAAAAAGAAGGTAAAGACCTATATGTGGGGTTTCAGGCGGGGCAGACTCCTGTATTGCCCAAATTTTGACATGGGCGATTGCCTAGCTTGAGGTGATAGCTTCTGCAGTGGGTCTCATTTCTGTTGTGCCACTTATGCGGGATTCTTTTTTCTATCCCAGTGAGAGACATCCTCCTCCCGCACGTCCCTGCGAAGTTGCCTAGAAGGCCACAGCCCAACTCTTGATTTGGCACATAGTTCTTACTCTCAAGCCGACGCGAGGCTGTTGCACGGCAGAGTGATGTCGGGGCTCCTCTTGAGGTCTGCGGGAGCGACCACAGGCAGGCTGGGGTGGAGAGCAGGTATCTGCCTTGCGCTGTCTAAAGAGACTCGACACCTGCACCAGATCTGCTGGGAAACCGGCCTGATTTGCAGACCGTGTAGTGAGGAAATCAAGATGTCATAAGAACAATCCATCTTGGAAGAAGCTGTCGCTGCCTCCCATGAAATTGCTGTGTGTGCAGCTGCCCGCGATGGTTTTTGCTGTGTAAGGGCTATCAGAGCGATCGTTCGCTTATGTGCTGACATATCCGTATTTGGCAGTCTGCAACATCTCAACTGAGTTGGATTTAACACGTCGTAGGGTTGTCCAGCTTGAAACGATTTGGGGTTGTTTCGCTTGACTCACCTGTCTTTGTCCTCCCTCTTCTTTCTTGTTTTTAGTGGAAATTCTTATAAGGCCAAGGATGTCACACTTGAAAACAAGGCAGATGACCGTTTTGAGCATTGGATTGATGCCCTGGCCTGCTATTTTAACCAACCTTTTAATTACAGCCAAGGTAGTGTGGAGATCCTTAAAATACTTCCATCACTTACTGTGAGAAGCTTTATGGGTAACACCTCTGGGAAAGTAACCTTTCCGAAAAAAAGCTGAAGAGTAAATTAAAACTGTAAGAATATAAACATGCAAACATGGAATGGTGGAAAAAAATCCCAAACGTTTTGAATCCAGCAAAAGAAATGGCAACTCCCCACCATCTGTAATGACCTTTTCTTTTGAAAATATTCTGCTTGTTAGCAGGAGTAATTTGTACTCTCCAAAAAGACAGTTAAATCCGAAGTCTAATTCTAAAGAAAGAAAATGCAAGGGTTCAGACACTGCTGCTTACTCTTGAAAATAGGCTTGACTTTGCATGGCTGGCTTTAATGAAACTCACTCAGCAGGCGTCCTGCCGTCATAGCTTAAAAGCTAAGCAAATGTGTTACTTTTGCTGCTGCAATCTTTCATTTATTATGGAAACCAAGTTAGTGTAATGCAAGATAAGTAACTATTTCTTACATGTTTCATTGTACGTGCTGTGTGCATACTGTTTGCAAACCATGTGATTTTTCCGAAGGATAACTTTATTATATAGCTGTTGGCACAGCATATACAGCTTTTCCTAGTCCCCTGATACAAGCAAGCACACCTTTTGACCTTTCTTTCCGCATGCAGATTAATAAAGGTGCTTTGTGATCTGGTGAAAGTCAACGTTTCCATTGCTGAAAAGCTGATGGAAAAAAACTCTTTTTGTTCACTGTTTACATTCATATTTAAAGTATGGGATTTGAAGCAATCATGGGAACCAAGGCAGGACTATCTCCAGAAGCTGTCATAATTTCCAGTTTCTTTTGCAGTGGAGCCAAAATGACAATAGCTGTGCAAATCTTGATCAATGATTTCTTTCACAGCAAAATGAATTAAGCTGCTTTTCTGCAGCGCTTCTTGTCAGTATCTTTGCAGCTGACAGTGCTAGTTAGAATTAAAAAAAAAAAAATACTGTCACTAGAAGATGATTGGCTTTCTTAGAGGTAAACATTTAAGGGCCTCTTTAAATCCAAAAGCTGTTGTTGCTGCATGCAGATAGAAGTTTCTCCTACAAAGAATGATGGCTGATGTGAATGTCGGTTCAAGAAGAGAAGGCTACTACATGATGGAAGTGACTTCTCTTAGCAAGAATGCATTTACACAGAGAAATTAAGAGCTTTGCCTTTCCTGACTAGCATAGCAGTAATTTACTGTCAAACAGATTTATTTCTAGAGAAAAGGTGTGCAAAATCATAACCAGTGATATTTTTTTTTAAATTAATAAAACCAGAACATACATTATCTACTAATTTAAGGGCCTCTGAGTCTTTGACATTGTTCTTCCTTGAAAATCCCCAGATAAATTAACACAAAAGTAATTGACACACCTTCAGGTAAGGCACCAAGACTTCTGCTTATAAATCAAAGACTTTCTGTCTGGAAATTAATGTGAATATTGAAAATCAAAGGAAATTAAATTTCCAAACTATAATAGATACTGTTGAAAACTCCGCATGGAGCTGATGCCATGATCTTATTTCCCACATGTATATTTGCAGCAGCCTGAGTAAATTTTTGAGTAAGCATGCTGCTAGGTAGTCTAGGAGGCTGTCTTGATCCATATTTGACCCTGTGAAATAAAACTGTTTAAAAATACTTATTCATCATGTAAAAGCTTTTGAAATTTGGCTTTTCCAACTAACAAGTCCATAATCCTACTGAGACCTTCAATATGCCTAACTGCAAGATAGGACGGTACTGGTACTAGAGACAATTATTTAGGAGAGTTTAGTACTGCTTATGCTTTTAATGACTTTCCTCAGCTGGACCCCTGTAGTCTTAAAAGACTATATTCATTATAAGTGAGGTCTCTGCAATGCGTTTTAAATATATTTTCATGAATGTATTTTCTTGGGGTTTTGGGTTGGATTTTAGCGTTTGTTCTTTCCCTTCAGTCTAAAACAAACAAACAAAATTTTGAAAAATAACAGCTGTTTTTCTTTGAAGATGCCCAATTAAAAGGTGCAAACTGAAGTTATTTTGACACCATGTCCGTTCTCTTTCCAGCTTGCTGGTGGCTTTTCACATTTGAGTATTTCAGTGCATGATGCTTATGTGAATGACATAGTTGGTTTGGTAGATGATCTTCCAAGTTTTTTAGAGGACTTATTTGAAGTCACTGATAGAGTAAAAAAAATTAGAATTATATGTCATATTTCTTCTCACTGAACTTTTTTTTTATGTATTATTACAACCATAGTAAGAATAGGCAACCTAGTGGAGTAGAGCGTATTCAAATGGCAGTTGCGCACTGACCAAATCTGCTGTTCAGCCTGGCGATGTTTATTCTGGTTTCCTTGCTGATAGCAGCTTCTCCATTTCCTGTGGGTCTTCTCGCTTTGCAAATTCTTGTTGCTTATATATAACGTTTGGGAATTGTGCTTTTTTTTCTTTCTTTTATTTTCTTTTTTTCTCTTTTTCTTTTTTTTTTTCTTGGTTAAATGTTTGCCGGATGGAATTCTAAACCATTGTGTTAGATGACTATGTAGTCTCCTTTAAAGTATTCTCATATTCGAGGGAGCAATTTAAACTGATTTGGAGAAGATGCCGAGCACCAGGATTTATGTGGGAATGTCACAAGTGACAAGCCTTCCCTAATGAATTGCTTCAAAAGAAAAGTACCACCTGTCTGACATTATTCCAGACTTAGTTAATTACCCCGTATCACTTCTGACAACTGCAGAAAAATCAGAGACTGATGTTTCTGACCTCTAATCTGAAGAGATCTTTCCATCTTGATGTTGTTTTAATCAAATAGCACAAGGTCTCAGTATTACCAAGTCATAGCTGCCAATCAAGAGGATTGCATTCTGCATGACAGCTCCAGATTCTCTTCATCAGTATTGTGTTGCTTTCACTCCCATTAAAAAGTGTGACAATTTTAGCCTTTATTTTTATATTATCTCTTCAAAGAGAAGATTCATATAACCTTTCAATAAGCATACATACGAACCTTCACAGGTTTGTGTTTTTTTTCTTGTAGTCTTGTAAAATAAATGCAAAACCACTCCTTTTCCTCCCAAACCTTCTGCATATAGGAGAGTGATAAGGAAACACAGAATTACGTGGAATACAGGCCTAACTGCTTGACATTTTACCTAAAGTGTGAACAGAATTATTTCTGATCACAATTTTAACCTTTTTTTTTCCTGAGACCATTTACTACTATTTGAAGATCTTTTTTTACGTACTTAAAAAATATCTCTCACCCTGGAATATTTAATATAAAAGTATAAATGGTTCTGTGATGAACTGAATAATTAATTGAGTCTAACTATATTTGAAATGATTGGAAAGAGTGTATGTGTCTCTATGGCAACTTTCTCTTCTGTAACATCTCTTCTTAATGTGAAAGTTCAAGAAAATCTATACTTAACTAGCTGAGGTTAAATTAGGAAGATACCCCAAATGTAAAGTCTATTATGTCTTGTGAGGCATCTGGTATTTCTTGTAGAAACGAACACAAAATTGTCTTGAACTTGTGATGCCAACAACTAGGAAACGCTCCATTTGATGATACTCGTGCAACTGTTCATTTTTCCCATTGCTGCTGTGCATTTTGATACAGCTTTTGAGTGTACAATGACATGCTGGTGCTCATTCCCATATAATCTCAATGTTTCACAAACACTGGGCAGTCTGTTTTTCACTCTGCCTACAAGGTGACGTGGCATTAATACCTCCATTTGACAAAGAAGCAGCCATGGCGCAGAGCTATCAAAGTTAGAAGTATCTGTTAAATTTGGGATCCATCTCAGAGGCAGCTGTAATCAGTTTTTCAGAGTAATTAGTGCTGTGGCTTTGAATGTTTTTAGGGCATAATTTAGTGGTAGATGTGGTGCGGGTATGTGTCTTTGTGTGTTGTTATCAGCTGTGCTTGTAATCTTTGCCGCTGGCGTTAAATTCGTAGGAATTTGGCACTCTCTGAATAGACTAACCACCGGAATGGGCCAAAAATATCCCTGAAGGTGATTTTTTGCAGACATTTGACAATGCAGGAAGAGCACAGTTTGGGGAGATCTGTGATCTGGGCCTGACCTTGCTTCTCTAATTTTGCTTTGTTTCCCCATTCCACCTGCAAGCCCCTCCTGGTGATCTACCTCCGTGTCCAGCAGCTCACCAGTCTGGGTTGTGCTCTCCAGGTTCTTGCTCTAGGAGATCTAGTTTCTCCTCTGTGGATTCTCATCAAACATAAATTCAATGAATTTCATGAAAACTTCTGTGTTTTTATGGTGGTTTTTTGGGGGGAGGGTGACCTAGCCTGTGTGGCAAGCTATTTGTTCCTTGATTCTTCACTGGTTCTCATGGTATTTTTTATTTTTAGCTCACTTTCCAGGACTATTCGCACCTTTCATTCCACACTATTTTATGTTTGAGGAAGTGCTGGAAGAGAGAAATAGCAGAAGTACAGGGGCTTCACTTTTTGTGTTCACTGCAATAGGAGCCAGTAAAAGTTGTGAAAAAGGGAAAAGGTTTTTTTTCTGACCATTCCCTGATGCACTGCCACATGCCTAGTATCGAAATACAATTGTCAGGTTCTCATGACTGCAACTTTTCCTAGTTTAGGTGTTTTCTTCCTCTCTCTCTCTTCTCACAGGGACTAGGATGGATGCGT
Source organism: Aquila spilogaster (assembly GCA_024606505.1). Lineage (NCBI taxonomy): Eukaryota > Metazoa > Chordata > Aves > Accipitriformes > Accipitridae > Aquila > Aquila spilogaster. Next base: position 55,744,177 of record JANHGO010000072.1, read on the forward strand.
CCCAATCCAGGCACACTGTATTTCCCTGCAACTCCAAGGACACATTGAGATGCCTCCCAAGAAAATAGCTATAAGATGAATATTTTTGACAGGAGAAAATCTTTTCCCTAGTCTGACTCTCAAAAATTGCTGAACTATTCTTAACTATAATTTTTAAAAATAGAAGTAAGACCACAAGTATTGAAATTTCAGCCTGACTAGGCTGTGTTTGATAAAAGGGGTAGAATGGAAACCTCATGACAGTGTCAATGACTTCTAATGTGTCTTATACAATCAACCCTGTTCATATTAGTCATACTTGTGGGGCATTTATAGCTTTACAAAGGAGAATCTTAATCTCCTTCATAATGACTAATAAATCAAGACTAACACCATTGGCTTTGAGTTGGACACAGCAGCTGAAACACAGAATTTAAATGGCTTAATTTGTACTCCGTATTGTGGCAGAAAGAATTTAGATGTTATGATTTGTTTTAACTGCAGAAAAAAACCCATCTCATATAATAATGTTATTCTGTTACAATTACTCATAGTTTCACACCAACTGGAAGGTAGATTTTTGTAAGCCATCCTGTATGTTGCCTCTGGATGCAAATTATCCTTTAATCAACACTTTTGGTCTTTCACATGAATCTTTATCACGTCTTTGATAATTCCAGACATGGGAGGTGCACTGTCACACAGGATCTTGAAGAGGGTGGGTGCAAAAGAGAAGTTTGGATCAGAGAAGTCTGTTATATCTCATGCAGTGGGATAGGTAGCTAATATTTGCTAGCATCTTCTATAGTCAAGCTTGTTGATAGATGTCAAAACATTAGCCCTAAACAGCTGTTGCATCAGAAATAATGGAAGCACTTTCAACCTTATCCTTACACTTCATGCAGCATTTGACAAAAATATTTGTATGTGGTTCAGATGGGGGAACCTACCTTCTTATTTTTACAAATAATACAACTGGATGGTGTTAGCAATGCATCATGTTGGTTAGCATGCTGGTGATGTTATCACCAGTATCACGTGACTTGCTGTGCGTCTCTTCTTCATGTTCTTCGGCTTCTGTTTTCAAGACATCAACTTTGTTCAGTCTGTTAATTGTGTTACTTTATAGCGAGAGAAACTTACTGGAAATGTAAGTTCATTAAATCAACGGCCTGGAAAAATACTCTAGGTTGGATTTGTCTTCGTTTTTTCTAAATGTGTTTATTAGCGTGCAATGAATGACAATTTTGAGAGAGAGTCTTTAGGATGGACATATTCCGGATAACCAGAAGGAAGAGGTTCTGGAACTGCTACTTCTGTTTTCTTGTAAAAACTGTGCAAAATGGGATTTCAGTCATCTTTCCTCAGATGGCAAAGCAATCATTCATATTTGCCTGACTTCTGTGGCCAGTCTTGGAGAAGGCTTCCTGTGGGTTAGCTGGCTTGGTGAAGTGGCTGCTCAGCTATTACTTATTTTTCAGAAAACATTAAAGTGGCTGTTCTTCAAATTAGGTAGTAACGAGGTTCTCCTCCCAACAGCAGGTGTTGCGCTATAATTGGCCATTAGGATGTCATGTTTTGCTTGGAGACTTTGAGAGGATAACAGAGCTATTTTCTATCAGGACAAGTTGGCTTTTATTACAAGTAAGGGAGAACTCCAAACCAGGTCAGGGTGGTCACAGAGGTAGTAGCTTATTTTCCTGGGTGAAACCAATTAACTTTCTTGACTTCAGAGCTCATATTTCAGTGTAAAATACTAGGCTGTATAAAGGCACTGGAAACTTGATTAACATATAAATAAGTTAATTTTGCCCTAAAAACAAACAAACAAACCCAAACCACCAAAGCTCTGGAGCTTTATTCTGTTTCAGTAATTTGAAAAACAAACCAACCAACCAACCAACTTGTTTATTATGAGTAATTTGGTCATAAAGTGAAGTTTTGGGCTACATATAAAGTAATGAATGACCCTGTACTCCTAGTCCTTTATTAATTTCCAAATACCACTTAGGACATGATTCCTGTAGCCTCAGATATAAGGGCAGTGTCATAAATCTATGGAATGAAAATACTGAATAAGCTGCTCTCCATAACATACAGACAGGATACTGAACTATAAATACTAATGTCTTTGTTTATACAATTCAGAGCAACAGAGTAGTAGTGACTTGCATTAAAGCTGTATTTTCCTTCGTCACAGTGATGAGGTTTGATTTGTATCTCTGAGCATTACTTTCAAAGTATCATGGTCTGTGTCTAAAGACACAAAAGAATCTGCAGTGAGTAGCTACCCCAAAGCGAGTTCTAGATGGGGTTTGCTTTTAAAAATTATGATTTTGATTGCACTGTGGCTACAAGTTTGCATGAGAGGCAGGTGGAAACGGGCCACACTGGCAGATGGTACCAGAGGTCCTGGCTGAGCCGGTAGACCAGTGCCTGGGTCCAGGTCCACGCGTGCCACAGCTCGCTTCGGCAGAGGGGTTCCTCGTGTTCTTCTGAAATTCGGCAGCTACGCTGACGATGGGGTGGGAGCTTACTTTCTCCCCATTCCTATCATAGAATCCAGAGTAACGATAGCAAACTGAACATCTGGGATAGATAACAACTGGTAATAAGGTTGAGAGTTTCTTTCCTGGATCCAGGATTCAATTTTGAAAGGGGTAGGAGGAAGCTGACCAAAACCAGACTGAATAACAATAAGTGCTGAGGACGTGCACCCAGATGTAAGAGCCAGTTGCAGATCCCTGCTGTGCTTCAGGAATCTAAGGTTGCCCAGTCCCTAGCGAGCGGGATCTTCTGCCTGGGTCTTCCTCGGTGTCTCCCTTGAGGACTGTTACGCTGGGACGTTCCGCAGGGACGCAGTCCTTCACTGGCGCGACAGAGAGCTGCGGGAGTTAGGGTATGTGACCAACACTGAATGGTAGAAGAAGTTGATGGATGTTGTTTCTTGAAGGCAGAGTGGAAAGACAGTAATTAGCTCTCTTCCTAAAAATAGAAGGAGAAAAGTCTAGGAGGTTTCCAGTCACTGAAACGTGCTGTGGCATTGAACCTGTTGTACGGCAGAGCATGACAAGAGGTGGTTACTGTTCATCCAACTGTTCTCGTACTTCTTTGGTATGACAATAATGTAGAATGAACCCCTAGAAAATGAGGCTGCAGAAATATAACACTGTAAATGACACTTCTTTTTTTGGGACCTAAGACATTCTGAACAATGTCTTCAGTGCTCCAATAATCCTTTGATGATACGAGTCAGAAAGATAATTCAGTAAATAAAACTACCTTCATACATCCTGCTGTGGGATTGGACTAGCACTCATTTGCTTGGAGAATATGCATATCTAATTAAATGTATTCAATGGATGAAGCAGAAATTGCTATTCTCATTAATATATTTTAAAGTTTCCGATTTTGGTATGCATCTATGTTGTTCAGTGCTTTGTGCTTTCATGCACCTGCACGTTTAGATAACTTTTAGTCAGCCAAGCCATGCCTACAAGAAAATTAATGGACCTCTCTTCACAGCACAAGTAAGATTTGAGTATGATTTTTATAATTTCAGTTCAAATATTCCTTCTTCTTAATGGTAAAAATATATTTTCAAGTCTGAGATAACTTGTTAAAACTGTGGGTAGTATAAGAGAAGGAAAAATAGAAAGCTGTGCATGAATTTAAAATTTAGATGAAATAAAACGGCTGCAGAAAACCTGAAATGCAATTAAGAATGTTAGTGTGTTTAATAAAAAAAAAACCGCAAACATACCTATTTATCTTGTATATATGATGAAGACATCATTTGTTGATATTTCTCAATTTTGTTGATATATGACTTCTGTTGAAGCTTGCTTCTACTAGAGATTTGATTATATGTGGTTAATAGAATATGAATGTATGCAGCTTGAGGTTCCTGGAAATTATTCTTTACTATATCGAATAATCATTAATATAAAGAATACAATGCCATGGAAAAGCCAACACTTTTTGCTTTCATGTGTCGTTTTTACGCTATACCAAAAAATCTTTACAGAATGTTAGTAATGTGTCTAAAAGTTTATAAAGATGTTATTTCAAAAGAAGACGGATTCAAAGGCATTTCAGTCCAGTCGTATGCGTAGAGGAACCCTTAGATAGAAGACTTGTATCTGATCTCTGAAACTTTTTTTGAGTGAGTGTTGTTATCTTTGAAATCTGACGCAAGCAGCTTTTAAAAATTATTATTTATTTATTTTAATTTTTTTTAGGAATTAGGAGTAAGTGACTTTATATGAATTAATGTTTTTATTATGATCTTGTATCTGATGTTTTACTATCTCTGCAAAGTTGAATTTCATGGGCCTTTAAACCAGCTAGCTTTATTGGGGGTTCCTCCCCTTTCCAATAGAGGTAAGGCAGCTTGAATTGTATTCCAACTGGTTGTTTAATTTTATTTTATTTTAATTGTGTATAAATATCTTTGGAAAAGCTGCAAATATATTGTTGATATTTAACCATCAGTGGTTTTTTTCCCATGATAAAAGCCGATGAGAAGCTGCAGATCAACCTTTTTTCATAGAAAATTTCTAAATTCAACTAATTGCATTGAATATCAGCTCTAATTAGGCCTGGAAAAGGAAGCACTTTGGGAACAGGGTAAAAAGAAACCATAATTATTTAGCATACTCTGATACAGCCCTGCAAAAGGAAGCTAAGAACCAGAGAGATGCTGCTATGGTAATACACATGCTAAACATGCATAATTTTAGCAAGTATGGTCATGAATTGCTGGAAGCAAAAGGTTACAGACAGCGAAGGCAATCTGGTTTTCAATGTCTTTTTTCATTCCTTTTTAATATTTTACATTACTTGACGTGCAAGATATGAGCATTCTAAGTTTTGGTGTAATGAGCAACACAGGACATCTGTGAAATCTACCTGCTTGGTTGGTCTTTATTTTTAGAGGTTCACCTTGTGTTTCTCTTTAGGAGGATGACACAGGATGGGCAAGGATAGCCTGTGGGATGGCGAATTACAGATTTATGAAATGGTGTTAAATTGTGCGTGGAAACCTAGTTCCCCCTAATCTTGATTAGTCCCACATGTCACCCAAGGGTTTTGAAAGATCACATTTCCTCATTGGAAAAGCCTTTAAGAAAGAATTGTTGAGAACACAGAAAAACATTCTTGCAGAAATACGGACTTTATATAGGGACTTCTCTTCCCCCCCCAGCCAAACACATGTTTTAGTAGAGGGCAGTTCCTTCAAAAACGGACCTTTGCATTGAGCAAACAGCTGATTCAGGGGGGCTACTTGTGGGCTTGGAGGGAGGTGCGTGTGTAGTTTGTTCAGATAAGCAGATCTGTAGGCATTTGGGTCCAAGCTAAGCTCCAGCTTTCTCTTTGACTTCCTCCGCTTTCCTCCTGTATAGGAATGCTGTTGATTTGAAGTGAAAACGATTGCAGGCTTTTGTAATGATCATCAGATCTGAGGATCTTACATTTATTTGTACGGGAGAAGTAAGGCCAAGATGAGGTCACAATAAATCTGGGCCTTTTTCACTGTTGAGCCATTTTTTTTCCGTGTCTGGATTCCTTCAGGCACCCAGAGCTCGAGACCAGGTGAGAGCTCTCAGAATTACGTGATCTCTACATACTTGCTAAGGAGCCCTAAAATCCACACAAAAAATGGTTTTAGTGTAATTTCAAACACTGGTGAGAAATCACATGTCATCTAGACACTTAAATACAAATTTTTCTCATGTGAATGCCTATCAAGTTCCCTGAAGTATAATCATTAAGTGGGAAGAAACATTTTAGGAATTTAAATCTTGTGAATCCAAGAAGAGTATGTTTTTCAAAGATGTATCAGTGACGCAAAAAACTTTTTAATATTTATTTTTATTTATACTGTTAATATTTTAAAGGAATAATTCAATTTTAACTGCAAAATTCTATTTGAAAAGTTATCTAAAACCTTGAATTCTAGGAAGTAAAGCAGTTCATAAGTATCTGTTCCAAATATATGCAGACAGTTTAACCCTAATTCTTACCTTGTTATGCTAATAATAATCCCAGTAAGGATAAGAGACTGAATAGGCACAGAAATGTAACTAGCTTCAGTCCCTTAAAGCTGAAAGACATCATTCTGAGAGATGTAATAGATGCTGATGGAAAAGACAAACCAGCTCAATAAATAGTTTCCGAAGATGCCCAAACCAAGTTTTTATTCTAAGCAGTTTCCTTTCAAGGTTTGTTTTAGACGTAAACTTGGATTACTTCTGAAAAATGGCTGGTTTCCTTTTGTATATGTAATTTGGTAGAATAGTTGCTACCCACACAAAAAATTCTTTAATGAAATAACATCCTCTAGTCAAAAAAACACCCCACGTTTAATTATATATCAGGGATGTGTATTAGCTAGTCCGTATTAAATAATGCTGAAAGCCTGCAGTCCTAACAGCACAGATGGCTGAGTAGCTTCACAATTCTCAATCTTTTTTTTTTTTTAATAAAGTTGTCATACGTTTATTGATGATGCAGTACCTAAATGATATTGGTGCATCATATCTACAGATTTGTTGTAAATCAGTGCAGCAAGTTAACCACCATAATAGTTCTTAATTTTTGAAGGTATTGTATGACAGGTTTTAACATAGGGAGCCAAATTCTGTTGTCTTTCCATACTGGCATGAACTGAATTTATTCACTTAGTTTCACTAAGATGGTTTCAGATGTACTGCAAACAAAGTTAGACAAAATAAGGCCACAATAAATTCTGTATCCACTTCAAATGCAGTTTATAAAGGCTGAATTAATGGCAATGCTTTACGTTTAGAAAAATAGCTATTTAGTAAGTGATTAGTTAAAAGGTTACTATTTTTGGCACTGTTAAATTGTATACATCTGCTTAAAATGCTGTACTTAGCTTTTGGAGGTCTTTGTTTATGAACAGACTACAAAATTTTTCAACACATTCATCATGCACAATTACTCAAATTTCAGTGAATAATTATTAACACATTGAGGATTTGCAAATATTTGTAGTTCTCAATTCATATTTTGAAATTACCAGTACTAATTCCTCATCTCAAAGTCAATTTTGAATTAGTCAGCTTAATATGTATTTCCAGTTATGTTTTCAGAGCTACATTTTAAGCTGTAGAATTCAGTTGGAGTTTTACGCACACAGAAAATACAAAATTGAGGTTTTTACCTTACTCCTTCAGGAACATTTGCAACGGTAAAGCTTGAGTGCCTAAATATTAGTAGTACAAATATTTCATCAAATTGAAGTTTTGAAATGGAGTGAGTAAAATAAAAGAAAAAAATGCTTTATGATGTCAAAAAATGTCACTACTCTCTCATTTTCTTTTGAAGTTTTGTAAGGAGCTTAGTGTACTTATTTAACTCCTCATTCTAACTGTATTAAGCAACTAATAGAACAGACTGGGCAATTTCATTGTATTAGTTAAATGTAACAATGGTACTCTCTATACAAAGGAGATATAACCTTCGAATCAGTAGATGGTTTCCTTACTTGCTATAAAAGAACAAATTGTATTTTCAGCAATTCCTCTCCTTAATAGCAATTCTATAGATTCACCTATATGGATTCACCTTTTGACTAGAGGTGTTTCCATGCATTTAATTAATGAAGTAGCATAGCCTTACGCAGTCTTTTTTACAACTCTGTTAATAACTATTCATGTAAATTAAGAATAAAATGCCTTTTGTCTAAATTTTAAGTAAAAAAAACCCAAACCAAAACAACAAAAACCCAAACAAAAACCCAACATGACTTTTGTACATCTCTCCCACCATCGCAAAAGCATTTTTCACTTCTTTCAGATGTGAGCAAGTGGCTACGAGCAAGCTCTGGGGCCGGTAGCCATCCTCCTTGCTGCTTCAGCAGGTGGGTCACCAGCAGCGATATGAGAAGACCTTCCTAACCTTAGGAAGGGCAGCATACCCAAACTAGAGTCTAGGTCTTCCTCGAGGGTTTCAGGATAGTTAGCTCAGCTTGAATGTAAAGGCGTTGTGAAGAGTGGTGCACTACACCAAAAAGGAGGAAGAGGGGAAAAAAGGGGGAAAATACACAAATCCACACTGCTATGCACCATGTAATTTTGGCCTTTGATTGAAACTCTGATCAAGTCATTGAAAATAAGTTGAAGACAGACCAGGATTTTTTTTTTTTTTTTTTGAGATAGTTGAATTGCTTTTAATATTTTTTTTTTTTTTTTTTTTGAGGGGGGAGGTAAAGAACCAAGATTCTTTCATGTACTTCTTTGGGGCTTATCTCTTGGTTTAGCATGTTTCTGTTCATATTATCTTCACTTTATGACTTGCTTGTAAATGTCTGTTGCGTAATCGGTGCAATTTTGGAGCACTCTGGATTCTCTTGGCACCTTTTCCAGGTAAGTGTAGGTTTGGGGAGAGGGGCAGCAGAGATACCAGCATGCCAGCCCACCTTGTAAAGACTGAAAGTGGGTGGACTTGTTCTGGGTACTTGTAAGTTAGCTGTGGTTCAGTGTATATCTGGAATACCTTTTGGGTGGTGAGACTTTTTGTAACGCTGTGCACGGTGGTTTAGATTTGCAGACGCAGAAGTGGCAGAGCCGGCAGTGCTTACGTGGCTTCTCACAGGAGCAGCAGTTTTTCAGTAAGGTGCAAAATATAAAGCCAGATACACTGTTTTGAAGTGTTAAACGTGGAGGGTTAATACATTTTATGGATTAACACAATATATGCATAAAATGTTCAGGCATTTTCAGTCTTCAGCTAAGTGGTCAGGCATTTTCAAAGAATTTCTGCTGGGATTACATTTGCAGAGTAACCCAAAAGTCCTGATTGGTGTGGCTCATTACTTGAAGTATTTGTTGATAGTTGGCTATTTCATTATGGGTCTCCTATACCTTGTATGTACCTCTTGCAGAAAAATGTAGAGGCACTAATTAATCTCAATGGTTGAGGATAGTTTGTCAAAAATTAGTCAGGGATAGGAAAGAAACACACAATCTACAGCCTTTGTTACAAGTAACAGCTCTCAGAAACGTAGTTCATGCGTTTTAACCATCAAGCCTAATTGCAATTTGTAAAGTGAAGATGACAGCTAGTAATAACATTGAAAAAAAAAAAAAAAAAAAAAAGAAAAAGACAGCTGCAATCGAATATACAGTATAAAAGTTAAAAAGAGCTCCTTAGACATATAGGTTAAAGTTTATGTTCCTAGATTAAATCATGGATTAAGGAACAAGAATCACATCTAATGCTCACTTTAGTGTCATTAGAATTGAAAACGATCTTCATAAGTACTTACAAGCGAGGAGAACACTTCTTGCTTGAAGAGTTTAATAAAAGTCATCAAACATCATTGGATGTATGTGCCATCTTTCAGAAATATGTGGAAAGCTATGTTAGCGTATCAGTAATATAGAGATGTGGCTGCTTGAACACTTGCACAAGTGAAGATCATATGCGTGATTATTTGGCTTCTATCACAACCAATCAGTCACAGAGCACTCTGATGCATCTGAAGGTCAGAACTCACCGCAAAAAACTTCAGTACTTTAAACATATATATCTATGTGTATATGTGCGTATGTCTGTGTGTTTGAATCGGTTCCTTGGGTAGTCTCTTAAGATACATTTCACTTGACACAAATACTGCAAAATTTGAATATGGATGCATTTGAAAATTCCCTCATGATGATTTTTTTTTTTATTGGTTGTAATTTGCTTCTGAATCACTTTGTTGATGTCTTTGTTTTTTGTAGTCTTCTGAATGTGCATAGAAAGTCTGTGTTAATTAACAATCAGTTTGTCTAGCTGAATTCTAATTCTGTAGAATTAAAATTAATTCACCTTCAGTTCTTCATCTTTGTATCATTGTATGGTGTAAGCAAGTGCACAAAATGTTAATACCTGGAATGTTTTTGACAGTAATAATTCATTCTCTAAAACAGCATCTCATCTCAGTAATAATTTATTCTGTAAAGTAATATCTAATCTCAACTCTTAAACTTGTAAAATGCTTACATTTCTGACAAGGCTTGCAGTAAAAATCAAAGGCAACTTTTGAGTGGTTTTCTCTGCTACTCTTACTGCAATCCTAATAACTGTATGTTACTTAAGAAAGTATAGAAACATTTTCAAAGATGTAAAGTTCTATGGAAAATATAAATTAAAAAAATATAATAGCTTGGGAAAGCTATTAAGCTTTACAAACTGATAGCAGGCTATAATTCCATAATTTGCTTATTTCTTAGCATTAGTATTATACTTGCTACAGTTATGTCAATCTATGTTGCTTAGTCTGCCAAAACTGTAATCCTCACTAATGATAATAATCCAGCAACATGCATCATTTCAAGCAATGGCACTGCTGTTTCCCCTCCTTCCAACCAGGAGGGTGACTTGTTTGCCAAATATCCATGAAATAGGAAAGTAATTTTTTCTTTTATTTTCTTTTTTTTCTGTCCATGCAGTATTTTTTAGCTTTTATTTTTCAAAGTTGAAATATACAGCAGGTTCTTGCACGCGTGTATATTCTAGCAGAGCCCTAAACTATGGGAGTGCTGTGGGGAATGTCTTGACAGTGCAGTACATTGAACAGTAGGTGTATATCTGTTCCATTTTAAACCAAAAACCAGCCAACCCTTAAATGTTTGCCTTAAATCAAGTCCATTTAAATAAATCACCAGCTAAAAGGAAGGTGAATTAAGTTAACTGTTTCTGTTTCCAAGACTATAAACTTTTTCAACTTTTAAAATACTTAAGTTCTGACGATAAACTGTCATACAGGTTGGTTGAATGTCATGTCATTAGAGTCATTCTCATATTTTGTGTGAGGTTTATGTGGTAGAAGCCAATGATGACAAATATTACAAAAAATATAGCAAAGAGCATTAAGCCAATTAAAATAAGAACAGCTAGTGTGTGTCCCTCTGACTGATTATTCACTATTCACAGTGAATCTGGAAATCTCAAATATCCATCTAATTGTGTGTAAAGATTTAAACAACTTTGTGAATGAAAACATGTCTCATACCTTACAGTTTTATCATACAGTGTTAATGCATTTCTATAGAGACAAATTTGAAAATTAAGTCATATTGCCATTTACTGTAATGATTTTACTAAGTGCAATTCCCTGCTTTTTTCTTGAAGATAATTTAAGCCACATAAAAGTATAGTCATAGTTTTAAAATTTTGTATTCATATGGCTACTGTATCCTGCTTCTTCCCCCGCCTCAATAAATGGTTCTTTGATTATTTTTGCTGTTAGCACTGGAAATTATTTTCTCATGACCGTACCTAGCTTCATGGGGAAATGGGAAATGTTGATTAAGTTTTTCTACATTTAAGTTAGTAGACAGGCTCCCTTTGTTTAGTCCAAAAGTTCAGTCTGTGTTCTGGGTAGTTCCTTACAATGTATAAAACCTAGCAGGAGGCAAATATCTGCATTTTATTCTATTACGTAATAGCTGCATGCCCAATAATTATATGAACAAACACAATTTAGAAGCTATCTTAAGCTTTCTTCATAACTTTGAGTATTACATTTGAGTATGGTTTGAACAGAAATAATTAAAATAGGATGAGTTTTTATGCACAGTGGTCTCCTTAGGTGTTAAACAATTTAATATGGAGAACTGTGTATTCCCAAAGTTCTTTCTCCATTCATGACTGAACTGTGAATGGAGGAAGAACGTCCAAGACTTGAAATGCACTTCATTTCCTTTTTACTGGGAAAATAAAATAGAAATGAAGAAGAGAATTCTAAGAGTTCCATTTGCATTGATTGAAGTGTGACAGTCATGTCAATTTGACCTTTGTAGATTCTTTTATATTAATTAGAAATCTTTTCCATGTGACTTTTATTACTCCAGCTGCCTGTCCCATGATTTTCTACTTGTTCCATTTTAAGAATGGCAGTAATTTAATTTTCAAAACTAGTATTTGGTTACAAACTCTCTGGATTCTGCTGTGATGTTAGGTGGAGCCTGAATGTCAAAGAAGCGTTATTTCTGATGGCTAATTAGATATCCAAGTGATTTAACCTCTGTGTGTCATTGTCATCAAGCTGATGATCCTGATGAAGAATGCCTGACAATTAGTGATGTAGAAATACCAAAATAACATAGACGATATTTATGTGGTTGCTAAATTAGTTGTTAGGCATTGCAAATATTAGAGGAGTAGCCAGCTCATTCCTCACTTCTCAAAATTCTCAAAAATATACTTTCTTTTTGGTCCTTGTGTTGGCCAAAGGATACTTCTTTTGTGAGTAAAGTAAAAGGAACAAAATACAGAACTCATTCTAATTTTCTTAATCCTGATCCACACTGAATTAGCCTAAAGGTCCATCTAGCCATCATGTGAAACAAGAATCCTGTACATAGGAGATAATACCTCACAGCTTCTGGCTATCAGTAATTAGTTGGTACTGAAGCCAAGCGCTGCCTCAGGATACTTGTGTTCAGATCCATCTGAATGCCTTTCCACCATCAATTTTTATAAATCCTCTTTAATCCATTAACACATTTGGCCTAAGGATTTTGTAAGCCTGGGAGTTCCATAGCGCAAGTGCGAACCATATAGAGAACGGGTAACCAGATTCAAATTTTGGTGTGTGAAAACATAAAAGAAATTAAAGGAGGTGTATTATTAATAAATTAAAGGAGTTTGAAGAAAATAGGAATTACACTTGATCTGGGCAGGGGAAGAGGAAACGTTCTCTAATGGTGGACACATTGAAATGTTCTGTATAGTGCTATCTGAACTTCCTGATAAATAATGAATAAAGTACTTTACTTTTTTGATCCATTCTAAACCAACATGCTCTTATTTCGGTGAGTTTCCCCTGGTTCCTGTACAGCAAGTTTTTAAAAGAAATTCCACCCTTTCATGCTTTTCATGTCTCCATCTTATCTCCCTTGAGAGCCTTCTCTCCACACTGAAGTGTCCCAGCTCTTTGAGTATCTGCTTATAAAGCAGCAGCTCCATCCCCTTGATTGTCTCCACTTGCCCTTTTCTAAGTCTGCTGCATCCTCCTGGAGATGGGGAGACCAGAACGGCATGCAGCCCTTCAGGTGTGGGCACATCAGACCTTCATGTGAACAAAATGACCCCTTCTGTTTTGTTCACAGCACATGTGGGAATGCCCCCATGTTGGGTGGCTTTTTTTTATGTGCTTTCTGCATTGAGATGATGATTTCACAGCACTGTCAATGATGACTCCAGGACCTCTTTTATAGTTGCCTGTTCTGGACGCAGCCTCATCTTGGCACTGTTTAGAACACTTTCCCTGGATGCAGCATTTCATCTTCAATGTCAATAGCCGTCTTTTTGCTGGTTTTCTCAGTTTTGTGAGGGCTTCCAAGACTTCTTCACCACTGGATGATGTTCCAGGCATTTCATGGCCTGAAAGAGCCTTCTGCTTCTGCCTGGAGGTCCCAGCTATTGCCTTGTCTTCGTCCTGAAAAGTCTGTTAAGCCTTACCCTTTCCTAGGTATTCTTTAAGCTGCTTTCCATCTGTAAACAAATTGTTCCTCCAGTCCCATAGAAATTTAGCTCCTTTGATAATCTTGGGCATGGAACGATGTCAAGGGCTTTGCTGGAACACATGTATACGATGTCCCCCGGGTTCCCTTTACACGCACCTCCTGACAGCATCACTTAACTCCAGCAGGTCGCAGGCTGAATTTCCCTTGACTGTAAAGTCAGCCTGACTCATTCCCAGTTTATCCACGTGTCCAGTGATCTTACTCTTCGTAACAGACACTTCCATCTTGACAGGAGTGGAAGTCAAATATGCTAGTCTATAGTTCCCAGGATCCTCTCTGGAGCCCTTTTTATGGGTTCTACACTGGCAACCCACCACCACGCCGGCTCAGCTGCCATTGGTAATGACAGGTTATGTGCCTTGGCCAGCTATTTTTCAATTTCTTATCGGGATTCCTTCAGAAGTCTGAGCAAGCCTACCGGCCCTGGTGACTTA
>JANHGO010000072.1:55758233-55769406 GCA_024606505.1 Aquila spilogaster
TCTCTCTGTCACTCTCTCTCTCTCTCTCTCTGTCCCTCTCTCTCTCTCTCTCTCTGTCCCTCTCTCTCTCTCTCTCTCTTTCCCTCTCTCTCTCTCTCTCTCTCTCTCTCTCTCTTTCCCATGCAACATTTGGCTTTTTGAAACCAAAATGCAGAACATGCTCTAGCTGAGCCCTAAACTCTCATGAGAGTGTTGTGAGGAATGTCTCTACAGTGTCTCAGACATTTACATAAATGAGCAGCTATAAGGAAGTTGAATTTAGCTATTTCTGGTACTAGAACTATACACATTTTTCAGCTTTTAAAATACTTAAGTTCTGATGATGAATTGTAACATGGCTTGATTGTTGTATATTTTGTAAGCATCATTTAAGTCAAGCTCATATTTTGCCTGAGTTTTACATGGAAAAACCAATGATGACAGTGAAAAGTGCTTAAAATATGCAAAGAGTGTTCAGCTAATGAAAATAACTAATTGCTAGTATCTTTCTCTGGCTAATTGTTCCCTATTTACAGTGAATCTGAAAATCTTAACTACTCATCTAATTGTCTAGAAAGATTTAAAAACTCCGTTTCAACTGTTTCATAACTTAATTTCACCGTTACATCACTTACGGAGAGACAATATTGAAACACTGTTGTAATTCCATTTAGTGTAATAACACTTTAAACTAAGAGCATAATTCCCTGTTTCTTGATGATACTTTAAAGCAACATCATTCTTTTTAAATTTTGCATTTATATTGCTTATGTAAACGGATCCTCCCCTTGCTGAAATGAATCGTTTTTTTCATTATATTTGCTCTTAGCACTGTAAATTATTTTCTCGTGACCACGTCAATCTGTATGGAGAAGAGTGAAATGATAATTAAATTCTTTTCATGTAATAAATTAGTAGGCAGGCTCACTTTGTTCAGTACAGATGTTCAATCTGTGTTCTGGGCAGTCCTTTATGATGTATAACACCTAATGGGAGGCAAATACCTATTTTTTTTATGTGACAGAATGTTTGTATGCCCAATTATTAGAGCAAACACAATTTAGAAGTTATCTGTTCTTTTTTCTTATGTTTAAGTATTATATTTGTGTTTGTTTTGAACAGGAAAGCAAAAGGAAAAGGAGTTTTTAGGCACAGTAGACTTATTAGAACATTGACTTACTAACTTAATATGGAAAGTTATATGTTTCCAAAGTTCTTTTTCCATACTAGACTGAATTATGAATGGAAGAAAAATGTTCAGATTTGAAGTACGCTTAAGTTCCTTTCTTACCTGCAGAGTAAAATAGAGATGGAGAAGTCAGTACTATTTGCATCCATAGAAACGTGACAGTCATGTCAATTTGGCTTCTGTAAGCTGTTTTTTTTTTTATTAGAAATCCTCACATCACTCATTGCTTTAGCTGACTGCAGCCTGATATTCTACATGTTCCATTTTCAGAATAATAGTATTTTTAATTTCCAAAACTAATATTTGGTTACAACTCCCTGAATTCTGCCGTGTTGTCAATGGAGCTTGAATGTCACAGAAGCATTGCTTTTGATGACTAATTAGGTATCCAAGGAATTTAACCTCCATGTGTCATTGTCATCAAGCTGATGATCCTGATGAAGAATGCCTGCCAATTAGAGTTGTAGAAATACCAAAATAACATAGACATTATTTGTGTGATTGCTAAATTAGTGGTTAGGCATTGCAATTATTAGTAAAATAGCCAGCTAGTTCCTCACTTCTTAAAATTCTCAAATATGTACTGTTTTTTCTGGTTCTTCTTTTGGTCGAAGAACACTTCTTTTGTGAGTTGAGTAAAAGGATCTTAGTACTCAAAGAAGAGCAAAATATAGAAGTCAATTCATGATCTACACTGACTTGGCCTGAAGGTCTAGCAATAATATGGAACAAGAATCCTTTATGCTATAATACCTCTCAGCTTCTGGATATCAGTTACCATCAGAACTGACTAACAAGGATTTACAAAGAATGATTGTGTTTAGATCCACATGAACACCTTTCCACCATTATATTTTTAAGTTGTCATTAATCCTTCTACACTTTTACCTGAGGATTTTTTTTGTTCAGGAGTTTCTCAGTGCAAGAGTTAAATCATGTGGGAAAAGTGCAACCAGATTCAAATTTCGGTGTGTGAAAACCTAAAATAAAGAGCATGCAAGGGAGTTTTATTATTAACAAATTATAAGGACATTTTAAAAAGATATAGGGATTAGATTCAGTATGGGTAGGGCAAAGGGAAATAGTTTTTCTGATGATAGACACAGTGAACTGCTTTGGTGAATAGTGTGTAGTGCTGTCTGAACTTGCTCACTTGTTAACTCCATTTTTGCATGGGTTATCTTCATTCAGATTGATACAGTTGTTTGAGATTATGGAACTAACCTGCTAGAGAATTGGAAAATAATACAATAATTATAACTGAAGCATGTAATTCATACAGAATTCAGTTTTTGCACTAACTTTACTTTTTAATTATTCTAAAGTTTGTATGTATTTGTTAGTCAGTGAGTTGTAGCTTTAGATAATCTAGTTGCTAATATATAATGGTCTCGGCCTTTTGGGTGAGATTTTATCAATAGTTTCTGGAGGTGAATACTCATTTCCTCTCCCAATGAGCTATCCATATATTCTCACATTTGACTAACAGATATTTGAATTTCTATTTAAAATATGACTTCTGGCATATTCCTACTGAGAAGCTGCTGTGTTAGACTGATCATTTTAAAGTTACTGAGCGGAATACAAATGCAGTTAGATTTAAATCCCTTGCTTATGCATATAATTCTGGTTGATAATTCTGATTGTTGTAAAACAAAAGCCTTGTCAAAGACTTTGTAGAAAATTGAATTATTTACTGTGTCTGTGTGTTGTGTAGTATTCTCATCCCTATCTTGTTTTGTTGTGGTGTAATTGAGTGTTCATTCTGAATCTTTTGAGAGGTATGAAAATTCTATAACAAAGCACGTGCTTTCTCTATTTACTTTTTAGTTAATTATGTCATCTTATGCACGTCCTAAATAGAAGAAATTTGCAAGTTATCCGGGAACATATCCCCAACACAAGGAAACATTTAGACTTCGATACCTTTGCTCATTAAATCCTAATATTTTTTTTGGCTGCTCCAAAAGTAATGCCTCCTATTTTATTATGTTGGCCCTCAATATCAGAGGCAAAAGTTGGTGATATGGCAGGGGAGGTTGAACCTTCCTGACAGTATTCCATTTTGTTGCTGTGCCACAAGTGGCAGTAGAGAGGCAGTCTGACACAAAGGTCGTCTGACATGGAAGTGTGGATAAACCAAAGGTGTGTCACTGAATTCCTCCATGTGGAAAAAGTGACACCCACTGACATTTAGTGACAGTTGAATGTTTATAGAGACCAACCGCTAGATGTGAGCCCAGTGGTGTGGTGGGTTGTGTATTTCAGCAGTGGTGACAGAGAGTCATCTCCGCTGGTGCAGATTTTTGCAAGCACGGCATGCAGGCTCTTCATCTCTGGTGAAAATGCATAGCTCATGATACTGACTATGTTGAAAAATAGCATTTTGTAGCTAAGAATTTGCTCTATCAAACAATGTTACTGCGTTCTCTGTGTCTGTTGTAGTTTCCATGGAAATATATAGAAGGCACTACTTTCAAAGTGATCTGCATATTTCCAAGTTCACTTTCAAAAAATTAGGTCTAGTTTCAGTTTCTAGAGTTTGTCTGTTTTGAGGATGTTTTGTTTTGTTTTGATTTTCTTATCCTTTATTCCTTTGCAGGATTTTGCATTTTGTATTGTGTGAAGTCCCAAATGTTTTCAGTTGGCCTTTTTAAGAGTCCTCTGAAGTAGAAATTGAGTTCTAATAAGTATTCATTTCTGTTTCTCTGTTAGGGTTGATGTGACCACAATATCTATGTGATCTGCTTGAGGTGCCTCTAGAAAGTATTTGACAACAAAATTACTATTCCTTACTATTGCAAAAATATTGGAATAGAATAACAGTATGCTTCTTGAATGTAGTTCATGATGTTTCAAAATGTTATGCCTGCCTTGAGTTGTCTAGACTGAAAAAGAGCAACTGTAAAAAGAATGACAAATAGATGTTTTTCTTCTTTTTTTTCTGTACTGAATTTATATTAAGGCGATGCAACTCCTCTCTGTAAAGCTTGTGAGATGACACTGAATTGAAATAAAAATCAATATTTGTAATAGGTAACTGCCATAGCATCAATACTATATTTCTTAATCTTCACTTAATGTTATAGGTATGAAATCATTCACTGGGAGCAGTTCTGAACAGTGTATGAAATGAAATGTCCTGATCAATGTGTGCAGTACATTCAGGTGGCAAATGTAGATAACATCTGAAATATTTGTCTGATGCAGCCTGCAAATCTTAGTTTCAGTTGAGAGGGCATGAGATCTGCATGAATTAAAAAAATACATATTGCTGTTGCAAATGAGTTACTTCCTCTCACAATGCCTACTTAAGAAGAAGTTCCCGTCTTCAATCAGACTTTAGTATTAAGTATTCAGGTTTAACTGATGCCTATTATTACATTAATGTCAGGTAGATATGTTTAGGACAGAGTTCCTTAGTAGTTTCAGTTACTTCCCATATCTATCGCATATTGCAGGCTGCCTACTTCTAACTGCAAATCTTGACTCACAAGTATTGGACTAGAAACCAATTCCATGCACTGCATAACTTTGATAGACAAAGACAATACACTAACCAAAGAGCTTCTCTTGTTTGCAGTGATGTAATTTCTACTGCTGATAATGCCTGTTCCATGGAATGGTAACTTTTTTTCTTACTGAAATCTGAGGAGGAAAGGATTGAACTACTGTTGGTCTGGACATTTGGCTGAATTTTAACTTTAATACTTTGTATCTTAAAAACAGTGAAAAGTGCATTTTCTCTGTAATAGTGGCCTCCATGTTCCTGATGAAGAGTAAGACTGATTTCTATATTATGTACTCTTTTTTCAATATATTAGTTACAAGAAGAGGGGAAAAAAATCCACCAATCCAAATGCACTTAATTCTTCCAGTTTGAATGATTTACTTTACTTTAACTATACTTTAGGGGCTGAGCAATCACTTCCTAACTAAATCTGTTAAAGAAAAAGTGAGAAGCTTTACAAGGAAAGAGGAGGAAGAACTGTAGTTGTATTGTGCCTGTTTGTGAAGAGTAGCACATGAACTTTCTAGAAGTTCAATGACTTTCAAGGACGCTTGATGTAGTAGGAAGTGTTTGGGTAGTGTTTGGGAGATTTCTATCAAGTGCTGATATTTAGACTTCTATATGATCTATATAATCTACCATCCTTCACCTCTGTGAAATAATAGCAGTTTTCCCAAATGTGGGGCAGTATGAGACAAGCATATTTAGTACACCAATTTATTATACCCTATTATGTACTTCCGAAAATCTAAGCTTCTTCGCAGTCACTTGAACAACTGAGCCATAAGAAGTAGTATAATGTAGTTGTGAAATTAGAAGAGTTCTAGAGGAATTAAATTCTGTTCTATTAAGTTGGAGTGTTTTTTTTTTAGTTTGTGTTGGGTTTGTTTTGTTTGTTTTATTCTCCAGTTGACTGATATCAGTAGGGGTTTCTGAAATGCTTCATCTTGTTCTTTGAACATCCTTTATTTCCTCCTTTGAGAAGGGTATTTTTGGGGATGATGAGAGGAAGCTAAGAGACCTAACAACATATGATCTGTATTAGTTTATTGTGAATGAGGTAAATTACAGCTTCGATTTAGACACATTCATCGTGTCTAAAGGGCTACTTCAAATAATGTTAAAATGGGAGTGGAAAGCACTGATCACTCACCTTTAATTTGTACAGCTGTCCTAAAAAGCAAATTCTCTTTCAAAGTTTTGCAAATTTTTTATAATAAGGTGAAGGCCAACTGATAGGAGTACATATTATCAGTTTTTCTTCACTTCAAGAAAAAGGTGTGTGTATTGTAAACAATTGCATATTGACACTTCAGTCTCATTTATAACAAACTTATCCAATACATGTCTTAGTGGCACCCTGCACTAATTGACTCAGACACTAATTGGCTCAGATGAAAGAAAGTAGACAGCAGTCACTCAAGCGGACTACATAACCTGTTCTCTAATTGCTTTTGACAGAGAGACGAAAAAGGAACTTGAAACATTACAGACTAATGTTAGCCACTACTGTGTACTTAGTGGAGTTATTAGTAATGATTATTTTAATACTCACTGAAACAAATGTTGGTCTGCAGGTGTTATTAACTTGTCTTCTTTTGTCTCTGTTCTGCATGCATATGACATTAATTTTGATGGCCTGTGACTGTGTAAAGCATGCCTGATTTTTTTTTTATTTTTTTAGAAGTAAATCAGAAACTCTGTGAGAAAATGCATAAAAATCCAAGAGCTTCTAAGCTTTGCAGCTATGTATCATTAGGTGGCATTTACTGAAAGCAGTACAGCAGAATATTGTTTTTACATCAGTGAAACACTAGGTTCTACTGTCATATTTTAGCCTCCGATAACCTCTTTTAAATCCTGATGCTGCCTTCATCTTCATTTGCTATGAGCTGGCAGTCTATCATTCAGAAAGTTTGTGGACTCTTACTTTCCCATTTTTAGGTATGCTGCTTTGACTTGATTGTGAAAATATCTTACTACCCTTGGTGCCTTGTTCTTCGTTGTCTGCATTTGAAAATAAGTAGGAACCTAGAATGTAAAATCATTCTAAGAGTGCTCATTTATACACTGCCTTTTGAACAAAACAAAAAAAGAAGCATATTTGTCATGAACATTGCAAATATGAAAATTGTGGGTAATTTTAGCTAGTTACATAACCTTGACTACAACTACTTCTGTTATAATAATACACCCACACAGTGCCTCTGTCAGTTCACTCTGGGGTTGCCTGCTGATCAGCTGAATGGTGATCTGCCCTCTCAAGCTTACTGCAGACACACAAACAGAATCAAAAAAAAAAAAAAAAAACAAGGAAAAACAAACAAATAACAAACTTACAGTTTGTGTGTCCTAGCAAGGAGACCTCACTGCTTGCCACCGCTCGGCTATGGTAGTTTTCAAGCTGGTGTTTTCTGTAACAATTTGCCTGGTTAAAAAGCATGAAGGCTAGAGCTGTTTGCTGTTCTGAATAATATGTTTCTTAGTTGGTGCTATTTTTTTTTGTGACATTGTTGAAATACACAATCTGCCAATGCTACTGTTTTCTCATATGTAACTTTTCACACCTCTCTGACAAATATTTATAGTTTGGGGTTAGCTTGGAGCAGGCCTGGTGATAGTAGCAGTGTTGAGGGAACCTGTTTTCACTCTGAATTAGTTTCAGCAGTTCTCACATCATTGATACTGAAGAGTAGTAACATTTATTTTGTGTTGTCACTAAATGTGCAATGTACACAGAACAAATTTATTCAGCATTAACTGGTAAGAATTTCATGGTGCCAGCTGTATGTCAGGGCTTCCATAGCATCTGCTCTTTGCCATTCAGCTTGACTGGGCCTATCAAGCCATCCTGACTAGGCAGGAGTTCCTCCACAGGAACAACCTGTGAAAATAGGCCTATGCTCTGAGGAGGAAAAGAAATGCCTGATACTGATTTGCTCCTTCTTTCTTTTGCTAACAGAAAGGGGAAAAAGAAAAGAGTTTAAAATAAGAACAACTGAAACCAGAACTAAGACATTCAAGACATATTTAATCTGTCTGACATGTCTAATCACTCATTTGCACACATAAAACCTGTTGTTTTCAAAAGTTCATTGAATCTTCCCGTTTGTCCAAGTCAGACCAATGGCCAGAGCTGGGCTGAGCAGCAGTGGGTGCTTTCTTCCTGTATGATGCCTGCAGGCCTCATGCATCCTCCTCCCCCTATGGGGGATGAAAAGGCCTGTGGTGAAACCTGCAGCTTGTGTCTGCTGTCTCAAAATAGATTTTAGGTGGAACAGTAGTAAATCTACATGGAGAACAACATAACTGTCTAGGTTCATTGATAAAAATGTTGAAGAGCACTGGTCCCAAGTTGGACCCCTGGGGGATGCCACCCATGACTGTCCTCCACCTGGACACAGAGCCATTGACAACAACCCTATGGCTACGACCATCCAGCCAATTCTTTATCCACCAAACAGACTAGCCTTCAAATCTATATCTCTCCAAATTTGAGATGAGGATATGGAGCGTGACCATGTCAAAGGCCTTGCACAAATTCAGGCAGATGACATCAGTTGCTCTTCCTTTCTCTACCAATGCCGTCACTCCATCATAGAAGGCCTCCAGATTGGTCAGGCACAGTCTGCCCTTGGTGAAGCCATGCTGGCAGTCTCTGATGACCTCCTCCTTTGGCACGTGCCTTAACATCTCTTCCAGAAAGATCTGCCCCATGGTATCCCAGGCACAGACATGAGGCTCATTGCCCTGTAGTTCCTGGGTCTTCCTTCTCCCTTTCTTAAAAATGGGAGTGATGTTTCCCATTTTCCAGTCACTGGAGACTTTGCCTGATAGACATGACTTTTCAAATATGTGGGAGAGTGGCATGAAAACCACATCAGTCAGTTCCTTCAGGACCCAGGAGGCATTTTGTCCAACCCCATAGACTTCCATGCATTCAGTCTCATGAGGCAGTCTCTGACTTGTTTTGCTCTTACAGCTGGGGGGAATAAATGAATTTATGCATGCTTTTAGATCATTTTTGTTAGTAGTATTTTTTCAAGGCACTCAGATGTACTGGCAATATAACTTAATTTGTGCCTGACTAGCAAGAGGTTCATAATATAGTCAAATCAGACAATATTCTGGAAGTTCCATCAAACTACAGTGGATTCAGTTGATTCATTCGTAGCATTTGGTTTTGTTTCACTTCACTTCTAACTATCATGAAGTCTGAGTGAATGCAAATATATATCCTCATTTTAGGGTATGAAATATCATCTACATTGTTCAGAAAATGTTGTTGTAAAATGATGGTGTAATGTTCAAATAGCATGTGCTTCTATGAATATGTTATTAGACCTAGTTTTGGTTTGGCAATATATATTTGACATTGAAACGGGATACTGCTCATACAAAGCTGAATATTCAAATGAATAATTACGTATTTACACATAAAATAATTTTTCATAAGATTAACCCCTTCCCTATTGAGCACTGTCTAGTTTCTCAGGTAGAGAGGTGTAAGGGAACTGTTAGGTCATGGCCTGAACTGATGACTGAATACCTGGTGAAGAGGGTGGCTGGCCCTGGGAGCACAAGTGCAAGCAATACACCTGTTCTTCCCACATGACCTTGGGCTCATATAAGGGCTAGCCTCTGGAAGGAGAACATCTGGGTTAAGGCCACTTCTTGAGAAGGAGTGTTCTGTAACCAGAGACCCTATCACCAGCTGGGTGAGTCTTCCTATGTATGGTTATTGATATTCCTAATGACACTTTGCCCGGTATTTCAAAGAACTTATCAAGACAAATTTCACTGCTTCCAAGGACCTACAAGAGGGATAGTTTTGTTCTTCAATTTTGAGAAATAACAGATCTTCTACAGAGAATTCAGCTGTATTGAGGGATTTTTAGGTTGCATCTGAGGAGTGACTTTTTCCTTTCAGAAAAATTTCCTGGATCCAAAATATCAATGGTTGGAAAAGAATAAATGGCAGCCCACAAGGGGAACCAGCAAAGCTTGTGTTTGCAAAGCTAACCATGACTAGGAGACTACAGTATTTTTGGTGAACTGTGGTTCAAAACTGGTTAATGCCCTCATTATGAGAGCCTAAGACAAAGCTGGGCTGCCAGCATTTGAGACTGGTGTCCTGACAGGCGGCATGCTGCTACAATTCTGTGGGAGAGGAAATGAGCTTTCCTTCCCTACTTGTGCCCTTGCACTGCTGATGATGAGATCTGAAATCAGAGCCTTCTTCCAAAAAGTAGTTTTCTCCTATGCAAAACGAGACAGAAGCATTTGAAAGGTTTCTGGGGGTAGAGTTGGGGAAGTGTTTTATTTTCAACCCATTTTGATTACTTTTTTTTGTAGCCTGTGCCACTAAATTATTAGGTACTCCACATAGCAGCCAGCCAGCAAGAAGAGTACAACCAGCCCAGGGAGGCATTCAGAAAGGTTACTGCTTGTTACTGTGATTCTGCTCCTTCCTTCTGGGCCAAATGCACAGTACGGATATAGTGAGACACACTCGGTTCCCAGAGCGTGTTTGTATGTGGTAGACTAGAGGAGGACCGGACCCACTGCTGGGAATACTGTTACCGCTGTATGAATCAGAGTTGAATGCCTATGTTATGTTTACTTAAAATGTTCTGGAAATGTGAACTGAAATTCTGTGGTTTTCTTTTTTTTTTTTTTTTTTTTTAAGAGAGAGGACTGTGAAATGGTGTGAGGCTTTTTTTAACAAACATGCAGCAAATTACATGAATTTGTTTAAGACTAGATTTATGTGTACATTTCACTGCTACCCATTATTGCTTTAGTGTTCATATGCAGCTTGTTTGCATCATCCTGATATTTTTGGATCCTAGTCAAATCTTGTTTTTTTTTTTTCCTCTTTTTCTAAGTGGTTAATAACCTGGGAAGTCAGATCATGCTAGATTGCTTTGCTGCATATGCTTAGGTGGTGCTTTTGTGCAGACCTACAGCCTCCTTTATATGAACTTTCAGCTATAGAGACAGTGTTATATGCTAGCAGTATCACAGCCAATGCCTTATGCCCTTCTTACTCTGGAATGGGCTTGTCACCTTTTTTCCATCTTACTTTTTTTTCTTCTTTCTCATACTTTGTTTTCCCTTTCTGCCACAAACCCAGGAAGATGTCTCCCAGTGTCCCCAACTTCCTATTTGTCTTCCATCCCAGTCCACTCCTTTCTCCTCTTCTTCTGTCATTTTCTTTCCTTCTCTTCCCTACCACAATGTGACTTGCTCTAATTTTCTCTCTGTTCTTTCTCATTCCTGCTCTTTTTCTACACTCTTACTTCTGTACCAGTCCTCAAAAGCATGATACAGTTTTTCCTCAATAACTAATTAGGCTAAGTCAGGCCAGAAGAATAAGGATCTTCTAGCAAAAGCTGTAATGCCTTAAAGAATGACAAAAAAAAAAAAAAAAAAAAAAGTGCAGACACCTAAATTCCTTGCCCTGCCTTCCTCCCACTCGCCAGCCCCTCCTC
>JANHGO010000072.1:55774100-55807101 GCA_024606505.1 Aquila spilogaster
TTTTTAAGATGAGAAGATGGGAAAACCAGGGAATCAAACCAGAACTTTTTTCCTAGCTTTAGCTCAACAGCAACCATGGCTTTTTTCTTTTTCTGTCCATTGATGCTTTCTCTGGTTTGGGTTTTTTTTCGGGGGTGGTAGGGTTTTTTTTGGTTTTGGTTTGTTTTTTTTTTTCAACCTATACAGCTAAGTCATTAGCTACTCCACTTAACAGCCAGCCAGCAATAACACAACGACCAGCCCATGGGGCCCTTCAGGAAGGTTACTGCCTATTAGCAGTTCTGCTCCTTCCTCCTGCGTCAAATCCATAGACATGGAGAAGTACAATCAGTTCCCAAAGTGTGTTTGCATGTGGTAGACCAGAGGAGGACTAGGCCAACTGCTGGGAATACCATTACCAATGTATGAATTGGAGCTGAATAGCCCATGTTGTGTATACTTAAAATGTTCTGGAAATGTGAACTGAAATTCTGTTTATTTTATTATTTTTATTTTTAAAAAATTGCATTGGAATTGTGCTCCTGCTTTTGTCTTGGGAGTTGTACCTGCTACAATTTATTTAGGGGAAAGGGCTGAGAAATGACGGGGGCGGGGGGTGATGTTGTTAACAAACATGCAGCAAATTACATGAATTTGTTCAAACCTAGATCTATGTATACTTTTCACAGCTGCCCATTATTGTTTTAGGGATCATATGTAGCTTGTTTGCATTATCCTGGTATTTTTGGCTGCTAGTCAATTTTTTTTTTTTTTTTTTTGGAAGTGGTTAATGGCCTGGAGAGGCAGACCACACTGTGCTGGTTTGCTGCACATGTTTGGGTAGTTCTTTTGTTCAAATCCACTGCTTCCCTCTATATGATCTTCTAGCTACCAGATATCACAACCAATGCCTCATTCCTTTTTCTTTCCAGAAAGAAAGTGTTCGTCTCTGCCTTTTCCCATCCCACTTCTACTTCTCCATAAGTCTTTTTCCCTTTTTCCCCCCAAACCAGGGAAAAGGTGTTTCACTCCTGTTCTGTCTTCCACCCCACCCCTTCCTTATTTTTTGTTTATTGTTGTTTTCTTTTCTTCTCTTTCCTTCTGTTCCAGGCTGGCACTCCGTTGTGTTCTCTATCCTTTGTGCCGTTCCTGCTCATTTTCTACCCCATGACGTCCATACTTACTCATCCTCAAAAGCACTCTGTAGTTTTTCCCTAAATAGCTAATTAGGCAAAGTTAGGTCGGAAGAATGAGACCTTACATAAACACTTGTAATGCCTTAAAGAATTAAAAAAAGAGAAAAGTCAGGAAGCAGTTTCCTGTAAACATTCATAATGGGAAAACAATTCCACCTAACATAATGAAATGAGAAAAATAAAAGGCTCTCTCAGCCTGGGGTTCAGTCTAGGCCTATGGTGTCCATAGAAATCCTGTAGGTTGGGTCTTACAGCCATTCTTTCTTTTGTCCCCGGAGCAGCAAAAGGAATCCCTCTCTCTCAGTTCCTGTATTTGAAGGAGGGGATGGGGGGGAGCAGAGTTGAGATTAAGTCTTTTCAGTATAGTAATACCCCTGCTCCTTTCCTAAATTTGCCTTGAATCTTCCCAAATGTCCTCGGAAAATGTTGATATACTATTTCTCAGAGGATTGAGTTGTACTTTTTTTTCTTTAGATATTAATGAGGGTTTTCTGGATGCTGAAGTCTCCCATTTCTGCTGAGCTTTTGAATAGGTTCATCAGTGTTTTGAGAAGCCTGAGATGGTCTGATTATGGTGATTTGATACAGGTTCCACAGTAAAGTCTCAAGAGGTAGCACAGGGAACAGGGAGTTTTAACAGTATTCAGATAAAGTCAACACATTGCTCATCAGTATATTTATAGAAGATGGACAAAGAACTGCATGTTACCTATTGCCTTACAAGAGCAATAGACTTAAAATCATCGGTTGTCTGTCAAAGCAGTCTATTGTATTTCCTGTCAGCTTGTGAATGTCTTGGATGACCTCAATGACTAAAAATCAAAGCTAGTCCACTCAAATATCATTCAGTCATTTTATTGCATTGATTTCTTCTTCCCCCCTCAGATAAGCAAGAATGGGAAGGGAACATTTCTCAGCAGTTGTAGTTACTGGCAGAGTATTGTAACAATGTGCTGGAAATCTCTAAGAATAGTGAGTCGATGGAGCCAGAGTATCAATAATGTGTCTATCTGTGGCCTCTTTTGTTCCTTGTGCTCCCCCCATTGCTGGTACTCACTTCCACTCACTGAAACAAATCCTCGCCTTTTCTAAATCTGCATTGTTTGGCTGCTAGAAAATCAAACGGCAATTTTGATGGCTTTATTCTCTAAAGTGCAGTGTTCCGATGAACCTGCAGTTGCCATGACTGAAGGAATTGACACCTGCCTTAACCATTGTTTCAAAGTTTCCAGCTAGTATATAGGAATTCTTTTTTCTTTGGGGCTTCTTTGTTTGTTTGTTTGTTGGGATTTTTTTTGTTTGGTTTGGGTTTTTTTTTTTGTGTGGTTTTTTTTTTTTTTTCCTTTTTTTCTTCCTGGTAGCTCCCGGTAGACAAAACATAGCTATTCAATTATTATTTAACCCAGCTCAAGGCAACACTGGGTAACAGAATAAGACAAGTCTCCTTTCCTGTTTGTGTTCCAACCTGTGATGGAACTGCTTGCTGAAGACTGCATAAAATCTTCTATCACACAACCGAACCTCCTATCACTGCCTGTCTCTGCAGTGATTCAAATACTCTACACACATTATGTAATGTCTTTATTGACACTTTAAAGACAATGATTTGTTTGTTTGTTTCAAATTAAAGCTTATGCCCCTGAAGTGCCAGTGCACTTCTGTTGAATGTCTTCTAAATTTCAAAACTGGGCTGTGCTTACTCTTGAGGAGAGTTTCCTAAGCCACTTGCATCAGAAACCACTACCCACATCTGTGGAAGGCAGACTGCAGGGGGTAGGAAAGATGCGGTTTTGATGTTGCAGTCTATAGGAGGAGAGGCTGTGGAGTCTCCATCCTTGGAGATATTAAAAAATACACTTGATATCGTCCTGGACAATCCGCTCGAGATGACTGTGCTTGATCAGGGCGGTTGGACCAGGTGACATCCAGAGGTCCCTTCCAACCTCAACCATTCTGTGAATCTGTGAAAGTATTATTTATTCAGGTGTGTCAAGAGTAAGAGAGGCTGAAGATCCTCTAGAAAAATAGGGGAGGATGCACCAAAAAGTGGGAGGTTCCCCCCTCCCCCATGTTTTCTGTGGGAGAATGGCTTATATCATACAAATGGAATGATGTAGTGACATATATACTGTATGTTTCTGAACCTTGGTTCACTTAAAATCTGCTTGGTATTTGTCAGCTCACATTTTTTAAAAGTATAGCTTTTTTTTCTGACTTGTTAACACTGCTGTATGCTTTCAGAATAGTAGCTAGAGTATACCAGATATTTTAAAAGAATTTTTTTTCCTGTTGCCATTTTTTATTCAATATGTTTGGTGGTATTTGGGGGGGGGGGATGTTGGAAAAATAAGTGTAGTAATAAGTGTAGTTTATTAAGAGATGATAACATAGTGCTGTTTTTTGTGGAAAATAGAAGGGAATTTCATTTGAGTAGTAGGTTGCAAACATGAACTACTTTGTTAAGTATCTAGGAAAGTTGTCTGGTAGCCACTTGCCATTAATAATAGCATCTTTGTTCTGTTGAATCTTGATTGCATGCTCCTAAGCATTCTTCAGTGTACCACTTCTCTCTATTAGCCTTGCCACCCGATTAAATCTTAGAACTGTCCTTTGTCAGATGATTAGCTCCACTGATAACTGCACTTTTTCCTGGCCATAATTCCTTATGAACTCTAGCCTGGCATAATACTTTTAAAGCCAAATGTGCAGTTAGCTAATTCAAGAGGTTTGCTTTCACAGTTGCAAAGCTGGATGCTCATCATACCAGAAATATATCAGAATTGTAAGATCCATTTGTGAATGTGTTCCAGTTAAAACAAGGTCTATTCAGTGGTACTAGAGGCTCTAGTGCATGAAAATCAGATAAATCTGAAAGGTCAGTCTATTTTTTTTCTGGAACACTTTCTATAGACCTAAGTATGTGCATTTTCTGAGTTGATAACCTGCAGAAAGGAGGTTAAGACTGTTCCACTCAGTGTCCAGCATTTTGAGAAAAGCAGATTTTTTGCTGTGGGAAGTGATCACGTTATTATTGCGATGAAGGAATTCAGGATCCATGCAGTGTTTCATGTTTAGATTTAACCTGAAGAGAGACAGTATGCTATTCTGCAATTCTTCCAGCTTGAAAGGAAAGAAGTAAACATGCTATATTACTCTTGGAACAGCCAAAGGAAATACCTGCCTGGCCATTTGATTATTCTTATTGACTCACAGTAAAAACACCTGCAAGGGCATTCATTGGCTCCCTGCTGAAGGATCTGTTATAAACACAGCATTATGCAAGTGCCAGATGAGTGTTCTTGCTCCATTTCTACAGCACCCAGACAAATCTCATTCAGCTTCCACATCTAGCATTCAATCTGTAAATCTGGGTTAGGAGAACATATTTGGGGAAAAATCATGCTTACTGTAGGGAAATCATGCCATGCAGAACCAAAAGACTGATTCTTTTTTAGGTTAGGAGGCTGTCACTAACAAATTGCTGTGGTATAAACTTGTCAGAGCAAGCACCTAGAGATAAAAATGCTTGAAATGATCTCTGTAAAGGTAACAGCAGTGGAATAGATTTGTGTTTGCAAAGGTAGCAGAGCACTGCCTGAACTTTGAATAAGTTTCAAACATTCAAATTGTGGGTTTAACACTCATTTTCCTCAGGAGATCCTGTTTTTTATTAGCTCAATAGACATGAATTAATTGGTGACTAGCAGTTAAATCTCTGGCATATAGCTTTGTGGAAAAACAAAACCAAACCCACACACTGTTACTGAATATGCTACTACAGTAGCCTGGGGTGGAAAAGTGGAAGTTTGAACAGTTTGGAAGAGGCAGTTTTGCCTCTTTCCTTTTCCCTGCTAAATACCACATACTCTTCTTCTACCCCATTTTAAGGTTGCCTTTGGCATTTTTATCAGATACGATTAAACAGAAATAGCTATTTATATGTAATATTTTATATGAAGTTGCTGAAGAAGTTTGTAATACAACACCAGATTGAATATGTATCTTCCACCAACAAAATGCATCTTCCTTCTCCCATCTTCTCTGTATTGCATGTGGCTGGAATAAGTCAAAACTCATATAACAAACAGCTTACAGTCAACAAAGAGGGAAGCGATGCTTGTGGGGAAAAAAAAATTAAACAGCTTTAGTGTCATTTATTACCAAAAGCATGCATCTCCTCCACATGCTGTTGCTTTTTGATGAATCTCTAACTATTCAAATATCACTTTTAGCCAAGGGATGAAGGAAACGGTATTATTTGGGATAGATAGCAGTAGAAGTCCAGAAAGTTTATTGTAGCAAATACTCATATATTAGTGGCAGAATGTAGATAATGTTTGACTTCTATGGCATGTTTCCAGTAGTACTATTGCATTGTCAATCTTTTCACTCATGTTCATCCGAAAGCAATTAGAACACGCTCCTTCCTGTATGCAGAAGTTTTTTTGTAATGAAATAGTAGCTTTACAAACTCTAGTATTATTTTTTCATGAGTATATTGTATTGTTGAGAATGGAAAACATTCTTGTGAAAAGGCACTTTTAAAGTGCTATTGAGGTGAGGTTTTAAGAACAAAAGATATATTTATATCAAACACATTTGCCTTGTCTTGTCTCGTTGGAGGGGTGGAGGGAGGGAAAGCAAAGCACATTATTAATGCTGTGCATTTCTCATGTAGCTCATCCATACCTGCCTTGCAAATTCAGCTGAAGCCATTAACATTATTAATTGCTGAACATTTCAGATGGGAATTTAATATCCCGTTTTATTTAAGAAGTGTAGAGAATTTTACTGCAAACCAAAAGGCAGCATTGAGTGAGCTTTATTTTAGTATAAGCGTTCTGCAGCCTTTTCCACATATGCCCTTTAATTCTAGTTTGGTTTGACTTTGTCGTACAAAGAGTTCTGCCCTTCTGTATTATTTCAGGGCGGATGACTAATAGATCTTTTTGAGCAAATGCTTATTAGGTTGTAATTTGAAGGCATCTTTCTCTTCCCACCTACATGAAATATATCAGGAATGTACCTTTGTGTGTCCAGTTCCATTCTGCATCAAGATTGTACTTAAAACTTAGACACAGAAGTCAAGGCCTAAAGTAATCATCTCCCTCTACAATGTTTTTCGTAGCAAAGAATTGAGAAAGAATTTCATGTATGGCTGAACAAACCTGTGGGGTTTTTGTCTTTTTCCACTGGAGGAAATATATATAACAAATTGTGACAGGTAAATAGCTGCAAGGCAGAAAAGGCATAAGGTATGGCAGGGGCTGCCAATGGAGACCTATCATTGTGGTCCAGAAGACTTCACTTCTTCAAGAAATTTGAGGACAGGCATATAAACTTGTTATTTCAAGTACTTTTAGAAAAGTGCTGTAGAAGAGTTTCGTGCTGCCAAAACCATTGTGTAACACATTTCTTTATACTTACATGAAATTAAAAATTTGAATGGGATATTTCAGATCCTACTGCAACATATTCCCTTCCAGAAGAAAAGAAACCACAGGATGGGTGAGATGAGCTAGGGATATAGACCATGACTATGAAGGGAACCTGTAGGCTTTCAAAAATACGTTGATGTAATTGTCAAGGACAGAATACATCTAAATACGTGCCCTGAATGTGTTTGAATTACTAGTAGTAGCTTTACTATAAACCAAGACTGAAGCTTGAATCAATAATATTGTACTATTTTGTTGAATAATTCTAATGAAGTGCTTTACTTTTCTCTGGCAGATGAACGGGAAGATGTTCAAAAGAAAACATTCACAAAATGGATAAATGCACAGTTTGCTAAGGTAATTAAATATTTTTATTGATTTATAAACCAAAATATGTTCTGTATATTTTTCAAAAAACCTGATATTCCTCCACTGAGGCTTAATTTTCAAGATAACCATTACAAGTTTCAGGTATTGCTGAATGCAGTTGACTGATTTATTAGAAAAAATGTCCAAGTTGTATTCCCTCGGTTTCAGTAGGGATTGAAATGTAAGAAGCCATCCTCTTCTCAAAATGTTCTCTGCCTCAATTTACTTTGCCTTTTCTCAAACTAGTGATGCAGATGTATTACTGTTTGCTGGACTCCTTTGTTATGTTCCTAATATATGGAGGAGTTTCCTCTACTGGGCTCGCCTTTTCTTGTTTTTAATTGCAATCACAAATTTAACAAGACTGGATGAATTGGAGAGGAGCAAGGTCAAAGATAAGAGGTGTGATCCAGTCAGCAAATTATGAAAGTCAATTATAATCTGTTTTGAAATAGTTATCTTTCAGAATGGTAAAGATCTCAAATGTTCTGGGAAAAAAGCAACTAACTAACTTATTTAAAGGAGGCCCCCCTGGCAGTATATAATGATTTTATCTTTAATACACAGGAAAAATTGAGCTCAAACTATTAATTTGATTAAACATTTTTTACATTCCTGGAGGATAATTACTGAACTGTATTTGCCAGTAATAAACTAAATCAATCCCATAATCTGTCATTTTATCTGGCAATAGACAACAATGGAATAGTAGCTGTGATAAACCTTCTATTTAGTCTGGCTTTTGATTGTGTCCCATCTGATTGTCCTCATTAAAAAAAAGGAGTAAAATAATCTGAATAAGACCACCATAATATTGAAAAACATGCTCAGCAGTGGTTCAGTCCAACAGGGAGTCCCACACGACTTTTCCATGGTCTGGAGCACTTTCTAATAGTGATTCAAGTGATTTAGACGGCACACATTTGTGCTCAGCATCTTTACAGCAGAGATGTCCAGCAGTTTGGAGGGCTGAATCAGAATGAAATACAGTCTTGAACAAATGGTCTCAAATTGATCGATGAATTACAAGACAAGTGTGAAGTATTATATTTAAGACAGAAGTAAAATATATGCATACAGAAGGGGGGATAACTGGGCTGGCAATAATAAAGCGAAGAAAAGCTCTGGGAAGTGCAGTGAATCAAAACCAAAATGAGTCAGCGACATCGTATTATTGCAAACAAACAAAAAAAAAGGCAGATTTATTATGACTGTGATAATGGAAGTGCTTGACAGAAGGCGAAAGATGTAATTATTTTATTTTACTTGGCAATAGTGAGATTTTAGTTTGAGTAATTTACTATCTTGGTGTTCCATATATGAAGAAGTAGCCCCAGCAGCAGTCATCTGATACAAGCTAATTTGAAATGTATTGCCAGTTAGGCCTTGTTATGGTCACAGAAATAGTTACGGAAAACTAAGAGTAACTGTTGCTTCTGTATCTAAAGATATGTCACGTTCCTAGAGCATTGCTTTCTCAGAAACGGTTGTTTTATGGAATAGCAAAGCTTGCAATTACTGAGGAAAAGTGGAACAAGTCTGCAGAAGAACAACAAGAATTATGAAGGGTTTAGAAAATACGACCTATCAGCAGATGCTTTTAATGGTAGGTTTGGCTCAGTTGTCTGAATGATCTAGATGTCTTTCCTCCAATTCTAGTTCAGTGGAGTGTACTTTAATGGTGTTTTAGCTCCCTTTTACTTCAGTTCTATAAATAGTATTTTTAGTTGTATGTGAACATACATTCATAAACAATCTGGAGAAGTACTAATCTCCCTCTACTTCATTTGGACTCTGAGGAAAACCTCCTAAATGCTGTGGTTCAAGTTTTACTTTGCCTCATGCGTCATCTGTGTTTTGGACAGGGTCTTTTTATTTCAGCAATCAATCTACCAAAACCCCCTTGATCTTTAAATCTTGGACAAATTACTCTTGTCCTACAAAATTGCATAACACCAGGATACTTGGTCTGAAATTGGAAATCACATATGTCTGGTAAGCTTAGTAATACCTGCTGGCTGCCTGTGTGGTACACATGCACAAAGCATGCTTTGCTCTTCAGTGCAGTCATGTACCGTGCAAGCTTTATTTTTCTCCAGGGTTTTCAGGACAGAAATACAGAAGACGCTGCTCGTATTCCGCTGTAACATGAGCGGTCATAGTTAATAGCTGTATGCTGTCCTGGGACTGTGTTTCTCCCTCTTCTAAAGACCAAGATGTTTTGGGAGAGGTGGTCTTCAAAACGTGAAAGTGGATCTCCATGTGAAATCTACAGCTTATCCCTCTTCTTCTCCTGAGTTGTTTTCAGTGGTTCAAATCCATCTCTGTTTCTAGCTGTGGAATTGATTTCAGTTAACGGGCTACTCCTGGTTACCGATTTCTCGTCATAGTTAGCTTTGTAAAAGTGTTAAATAAATTACTTTCTTTGTAGAATTGGTTTGTATTCAGTGTGGTTCTAGAGGTGCTGTCTTGAGCAGATTAGCCTATGTGGCTGGAATTAAGATAGAGGAATATATTATGTCACTCATTTCTCTTATTTGTGAATAGTGGAATCCAGGTCATTAATTGACTGTAAAATATTTAGGGTTGAATGAAATTGTTTTATACAATTCTCACTCATCCATCACCCTCCATAGCTAAAAAACCCTCTACTTATGCAGTTAAAGTAAAAGCTTAGTTCTAAATGTTCTAAATCTTCATTTGTGTTGGGTCTACAGTGCACTGCCCCCCAAAGATCTGTATTCCTTTCCTGAAAATTCAGTGTCTAGAGTCTCTGTGTCTTGGTACACTTATGCTCAGACTAAGCTTTCAAAACACTCACATTTGCAAGTTGCTTTCACATGACTTGTGATGTAAATACAAATAATGCTTTTAATGTCAGAAGTTGTAAATTATTGAAAAAGTTTTCTATTTTATGTGTCATCAGCATAACTTAAGAACCCACATATAATTTTTATTAGTGGGGAAAAAAAAAAAAATTATTGTTTGAATCGCAGGCCGGGAGGGAAGTAGTAGTCCTTCTGGCCATGCAGGCAGTGACATTTTAGTTGGATCATCTGTAGATACTTTGGACTCAGACGCCTTGAGTTCAGCAATGAACTCTGCTACCTCTTAGCTAAGGAGTCAAGTCCCTAACACGAAATCCATAACAAACTCTCAACCACATCATCTTGGCAGTTTTCTGTCTGTGATGTGCGGAACCTAGAAACCTCTGGAGTGCTACCAAGAAGTCTGTGAAAGGTTATCTAGAGAAAGCTAGCAGAATTGTCAGCAAGATTATAATTGCTATGGGTGAGGCCGTGCCTCTCATCAGACTTTTTTTGGCAGGTTGAGTGGGGTGCTCTAAATGGAAAAACTGGGGAAAATGCATTTGTGGGTCTCTCTTACAGCTTCTCAAAAGAGCAGGTTTCTCTCTAATTCCTACTCCTTTTACTAGCCAGAAAATGGATTATGCAGAAAATCCGTGCTTTAAAGATTACAGTATGTGACTCATCTACAAGCAACTCATCATTGTTTCAGTAAGATAGGCCAAAAGTTGGCCTTTAATGTTTGTGAGATAAAACAATTAGTAAATTAGAAGTATAGGAGAAATGGGAGAATGTAATCCAGGAGACCTTTGTGTTTTCCCCATTCTAATCACAGACAGTGTGTATGACTTTCTTTAGTGATACCTTCTTGGTTTACCATCTAAATGGCATGCATTAAGTTGAAACTTAAAGCAACATTAAAAATATAGAGCATATAACTTTAATATAATTCTATTCAGAAAGAGCTTTTCTTTGTCCTCAGAAGAAGTTTATTTATAAAATAATGAAGTTCTGCAGGGTGTATGTAATGATAGTAAAGGAACATATTATAACCTCGTTTTTAATAATAGAACTATAATTAGAGCTCTCACAAGAGATATATCTAGTCCTGGGAATGGTATCTTTTGCTCAGATCTCAATTTTTTAAATTTGAAATAACTGAAACCTTTGTTTATAAATGAAACACAGGATCTTAACTATGTGTTTTGGGAGAATGCAAATGTATCACAAGCCCTCAAGTGTAGCAGCTCTCGGCTGGAACTTTGAAACAGCCACAACAATTGCGTTAACAGTGCCTGTACCCCATTTTAAATGAGCTTATGTTGTCTCACTGGTTAAACATTTTCAGTTGTTCATTACATAACAGGTTTCAAAATAGAAAGCATTATTGAAGATGGAAATGTTCTTTTCTTGTATGTACGAAAGAGCTTATAAATGGCAACTAATTTTAAAATGAAAACCTGAATATTCCAGCATCAGAAACCCCCCCACCCTAAAAAGGAAAGAGCGTACTCCTATGACTAAAGAAATATTGGCAATTTGTTTTGTTCCTTCATTATGGAGAGAGTGTCTCAAAGTACTGACAGTTTTAATGTCAGCAATAAAAGTTATCTGTTGTGAGTACAGAGAAGGAAAGCAGCTAATCATTGTAAGTTTTGGCAGCTTGAATTTTAGGTTATAACCTTATGGCTAACTTGAGGTCAGCAGCTTAACCTGTAAGTGGGTTTCATAAAAGAATGGTAATTTGTGAAGGAGTTTTCAACATTTCAATCTGCAATATCAAAAACCAGATGTTCATAAAATTGCTTGTAAAATCAGAGGTTTAAATAGGTTGTCCAAATTTCTGCTGCAAAAGGGTAGAAACAAAGACGTTATATATGACAGTACACTTTTTCATGTAAACACTGAAATTATTAATCTCCAACCAGGTAGGAGCAAGAGTCAGAAAATACAGCATGGTAGATTTTGTAGGGAGAAAGGTGGGTAATTTTTTATGGTTTCTCTATCTCATGCTTTGGTTTTCCTCCTGTTGTTATTGAAGAAAGCAGAATATGAAAATAAATTTAAAGATACCCAATATTTCATTACTTAGCTTTATGGAAAAGCAGGATCATTCGGTAAGTAATCCTTTTAATGGAGAATTTAAGTTGTGAAAAATGGCAGCTTTTTATAGGCAGGTGGAAATATTAGGAGGTAGTTGTTTGTGCAGTGACTGTGGAATTAGATTCCCATTGTTGTAGTGATTGTGTGAAGAAACATAGTAAAGATGCAGCCTGTGCCAACGAAGCTAAGGTTGACAGCCTCATTTAAGATATACGTGGCTAGTAGAACAATAGTCAGCAAAAATAAATACCTTTTTTACAAATGAAATTGTTTTGAGTAGCAGCTAGATTGTTCAGGCAACTGGTATATGTGAGGATAAAAGGAACACAGAAGGGGGATTGCTTACAACTTTAGTTGAACTATGCAGCAGTCAAAATAATTTCCTAATTACCCAGTGTTTGTATGTGGTTTATATGATAGGAGGCATGGTGGCAGTCTCAGTTCTTCCCTCTTCTTGAGTTCATGGACAAGCTAAAGTTATTCAAGAGTCCCATTCACTTTAGTGGTCTCTTGTGATCGTAGATTAAATGCCTTCTGCATATCAGATAACAAAACGACTCATACAAATTAAATGTTTACTGACCTTTTGAGGCAGTATGTCAAATATTTGAGGTACAGAGAGACTGTACTACCACAAGTCTGGCATCTGACAGAGAAATTTGCAGTGCTGCTTTTGCTCACTTTTCTGTGCTATCGCTCACAATGACTTCAAATTAAAACAAATTTAAAAAGCCATTCACAACAAAGTGAATTCAAAGTGTTGCAGACTCTGGGAGGGGAGTAATCTGGTGAAGCTTTGTGGAGAAGACAATGGTAGTTTCATTTGTCAAATTTCTTTAAAATTTATCATCTTCAGAAATGTGTTAACCCCTGTGAATAATCTACGTCAAACTCCACCAGATGTACCATTTCTTTAGCCATATTTCTGGACTACAATTAATAATCAAGAAAAGGAGCTGGAGGGAGGGAGGTTGGCAACAAACCACAAAAAAGTAGGGTGTGCTGGTGTTGTAGGATTTCAGTTTTAGAATTGAGTTCTAGAGAGTACATCAACACTGGCTTTGCAAGATAAACTTTAATATTATTGTAGACAAGTTCAGAAAAGTTCATCCAGATAGCTATGGTGCTTTAGCCATTTACATAGGATTTGGTGCCTGCAAAAAAGCCTGGTGGAGAAACAGAGTAAATAAAAGTTTTCTGAGCTCCATGGTGCCACAGATTATCCTGCAGCCATTCCTAGTCAAAAGCATTTGCATCTAGCCTTGTATTTTTACAGTATGTTGATCCAGTGCCTGACACGGCAGTGTAGATGTGTTCTCAGTCTGTGTAATTTATCCAGTCTTTATCACTGTTTTCAGCAAAAAAACCCATAAAACAGGCTGCGCTCT
Source organism: Aquila spilogaster (assembly GCA_024606505.1). Taxonomy (NCBI): domain Eukaryota; kingdom Metazoa; phylum Chordata; class Aves; order Accipitriformes; family Accipitridae; genus Aquila; species Aquila spilogaster. Next base: position 55,787,381 of record JANHGO010000072.1, read on the forward strand.
TCCTACATTATCTGATGCCCAAACTGTTTTGTGTTAAGGTAGAATTAAAAGGCAGGAAGCATTTGAACTTTTCTTTTTTTTTTTTCTTTCCCAAATGCAAACTAGACTTGCTTGCACTCATTCTCAATTACTGGGCAGGGAAGGTAAAAAGAGTTACTGAGAAATTCTCTTAAAAAGAGTAATTGTGGTCAAAGTAAATGAAGATTGAATGCTTGAACCCACTCCAAGCCTCGAGGAGTAGTACAACTGAGCAACCAACACTCACTAATAGCCAGTGTTACATCTACCAGGTCATGAAGTAGCATGTATTGTATTTTTACTACTGACACTGAATATTCACATTATGGCTTGCTTCAAAAGCTTCTGGTTTTGTGCCCATATCAGTTTCTTTCTTTGGGTCAGTAGAGTTCTGCTGAATTTCACCAAAACCAAAGTTGTGCTCTATTCATCTAAGGAGCACTAATTTGGAGACAAATGACAAGGAGGATCAGGTACCGCATGGAAGAACATTGATTCCAGGACAAGCAAAAGATGGATTGTTAGCAAAATTTGGAAATCGTGTCTGGCAAAAGCCTGATCAAATCTTTAATGCCTGCATATTAAAAGTGAGTATGGTAGATGTCAGCTCAATCCATTAACTGAACATTGATAATATCTTTAGAGCAGCCTCAATTTTTTTTTTTTTTCCCTGAAAGATTTCAGACAACCACACAGTTTTAAAATTGTATCATTTGTGATAAATCTGAAAAAATTATAGTTGGTATTATTTGATGTTGGTAAGACACCATGATTGATATTCATCCATCCTAAATACCTAATTAATCTGTTCGGAGTCTCTGTTGCCAGCCTTTTTAAGTGCTACAGTGAAAGTGATGAGAAAGAGCAGCTTACTAATGTGGAAGCCAAATGACTATTCTGCTACAGTGTGGCAAATAACCAGAACTCTCGTTGAAGATTAATAGGGCTTAACTTCGCTTCCCAGCTCTGTGTGATCAACACTACCCTTGGGATACATCCTGTTTTAAAATACCAGGCTTTCTTATGCCAATAACCTTTTTATAATACATCTTGCAAGAGCAGACCAAAGGCCCATCATGTCTGTTCTATATTATTAAAGCAAAAGCTTTTCATCTTTTTTTTGAAGCCAAATGACGTTTAAACCTGGTATAGAAAACACATTTGCATTATTAAGTGTTAAGTGATTTTTCTTTTTTGGATATCTCCAGAATACATAAGCAAGTGTCAGGCAAAACACATGCTCAGAATTATTTGCATTGATATATACTGAATTACCTATTAGGTCTCCATATTCTACATCTTTTTTTTATGATGCAGTAAAATGGGATACATGCTGTGTGAATATTTATTATGTTTCAAATCAATTTCCTTTGGAATTAAAAAATAACTTTAAAATTATTTTTACTGTACTTCTTAAGGTAATACCAATGGCAATATTGCCATTTATTTTACTCAGAATTTCATTCTAGAAGTTATACTATCTAGTAATATATTTCTATAGATTTTTTTGTATGACCAAGAAAGTTACCATGAACAGAAAGTTACTATGAACAGGAACAGGCACAGTTTAAAGGCGCAAATATCCTCATGCTTTGAATTTTGCACATAACATCAACTCTGTGTGCCAGTTTTCAAATTTATAAACTTGATGACTTTTTATATTTTGCTTCCAAAGTAATTTTTCAGCTTACTGTTGGCAAAATACTTAGGATGCATCTCCCTTATCAATTTAATATTTATCAATATTTAACTCTGCCCAATGTAGACACCTGGATGCTGGCAGGAATTAAAATAGAGGATTAATCCCTTAGCGCTTACTGTAAAAGCAAGGAACACCAGAAGCTGAATGGTGTCACAATGCAGCATGACAAAAACAAAGTACTGCTTAAGAGGGTGGTCTTCTCTATTTTCTCTGTTCTTGCTAAGATCAGAAACGCAAGCTTCGTGACCCACCGTGGCAGTCACACAGCTGGAGATGCCTTGAAAACTGTCAGTACGGAAAAGAACCCTTTCACTGAAAACCTAGAAAGGACAAAAATGTATTTGGTTATGCTTCAAAGTCACAAACATAGATGTTTGAGGTTAACGAAAAGCTAATGAGACTATCTCCGCATTGTTCTTGGTCACTTTTTTTTTTTTTTTTTTTTTTTTAAAGTCGATGTTCAAACAGTGAAGGTTTTATTACAGGTGCATGAGGGGAAGGGATTCTCTAATGTTCTTCCTCCATAACGTTCTCCCATTGCCGGGAGACTTTACAACTTTGCTTGTTGTGGGTTTTTTTCCCCCAAAAGTTTAAATGACTGCAATTAAACAAGACAGCTCTTGGAGAGCAGATTCATTTTCACTTTGATGAAAAGTGAAACTTCTCCACTTAATTATCCGCACATCTTTTAGTGAAGCCGTGGTGTGTATCTCGCAAGACCTTTTGCTTTCAAGTGAGATTCTCTTCTCTCTGCTCCCTTGACTGCACAAGCAGTGACATGTTTTCTCTGCTTTGCCTTACTGGGCATGAATTCAAAACTGGCTACAGTTCAGGAGCAGCTGTTCCTCGGGGACAGTGGGGTCTGCCTCCACCAGAACTTTATATCCTTCTCCAAGCCGGATCCCTTTCCCGGGATGAGGCGCCCGTGGGAGCTCCAGGCCTGACGCCGCAGCCACCCTGCCCATATGCCCAGCAGCCCACGGGGGGAAATCCCCACCGGTTAGAAAGCGTTAGAGCTGTCGCTGCTGCAGTCTGGTCGCTGAAGATTATGTCACATTCTCAGTATCTTTTGTTTGCACGTGCAAAGGTTACGTCACTTTTCCGGATCAAATTTTAAGGTTTAAAATGTTTTCGATTAAAGTGACTTCCCTTCCAAAAAACGTACAAGCGTATTATCCTAAACAATGAGCATCTGCATGACAAAACACTTTCACCATTAGAAACGTCTGAGTGAATACAGACTACATTTTAAATGCTTCTGAGATAATGTAGTATCCCAGACCTTTAATTTGAAACTTGAGTGGATTAGTAAAATTCGCAAGCTAGACTAAAATATATGCATTTTTATTACGTTAAAATCATTTGTCTTTACATTCTTGTTTTTATAGCCTTTCTTGCAGAGTAACAATGGCTTCCCTCAGATGAATTAGACATGCCAAGCAAGCAAAGCAATCACTAATGTTGGCAATAGAGGGCACTGGATTTTCATTTCTAATATGTTTTACTGAGGAAAAAACCAGTCAAGTGAGGTTCATTGAGCTCTTTCACCTTTTCCTTCTCACACTTGGACTTGCACCTGCTAGACTTCTATTCAAACTTTCATACTTTTTTGTTGCACTTACTTTAAGTAAAAAAGATTAATCTGAAGAAAATTGAATATGTGCTGTTCTCTTGAAGTTATTATTGTGTATGTATCTTGAGGGGGCAATAGGAACAAGCTAAAGATAGCACTACAATATTGGTCTCAGTGGTGCATATGTCTAGCTTGCAAATTTGTAAACATTTACAAATTTGCATGATTGTTGCTGGCAGTAGACATCATCGTTTCCGTGCTCAGAATTCATTACCATTACATCTAATCATCTTCAGAATCTCCAAAGAAAAACTCTTCATACAGGCAAATAAGGCTTTAGTCGATTTATGTTACGCTTAGACTGCAAGTTCAAAAATAAAAACAGGAGAAAAAAAACATTTTTGAGCTACTGTCCCCACTTCTCTAAATGCCCCCTTATGTAAACGTACTGAAGCTCAAGCAAATCATACTGACCATTCCCCCTATCTGCCAAAGAGTTATTACATGCCTAACGTTCGATGGAGAGAGGAAAAGAGAAAGTGCAAGCGTGTACCTCTCTGTCTCAAGCTTTCTCTTGATCTTTTAAACAGATCCAGTGTACCTCCTTGTGTCGGCGTCACGTCCTGGTAGTCAGTGAGGCTGAAAGTCAGGGAATAACTTGTCTATCGCCAGCCCGGCTGCGTGCCTGTTCCCCTTGGGTAGGACCTCCAGGGAGCTACTGCCTTCCCCTGCTGCTGCGAACCCTTCTTAAATCTCCCTCCGCCTGAGGCAGCGGGTACATCTTGTGCCTCTCGGACATACACGCTTCTTTCTATAGGCTACCTTTGACATCAGGAAGTTTGACCATTCCTCCTACGTGTTTAAATGCATAAAATATTTTTTAACAAGCATGTCTCGGAGAAAACAAACAAACAAACCAACCCCTCCAACCCCCAAATTATTCAGTTTTTGGCAGACCGCATCCATGTTACAGACAGCATTCTTGGATGTTGATGTTTCAGTGTTGGTGATGATGAGATGGCCCTACCCCGGTTCTGTAAGCACTTAAATTTTTGCATATCACTTACTTTATTATGCTTTGAGATATCTGTATTGTGTACAAAGATTTCCTGTTGCTTGAAAGGGTTCAATGGACACGATTTTACACCTGGATGAAATGTAACTTTTATTGAGGTTAATTTCTTTAAACCATGTGCCTGTATTTTAGGTCCTACCTTGCCACGAAGACAGAAAAAATAACATTATGAAATATGTTCCTATGGTAGAAAGGCATTATTAGAAATAATAATTTTATTTGTACAAGGTTGCAAATAACCTTATTTGCACAAGACCTTGCATATCTGTCTTTTACATATGAAGGGGCTCAGTCAGATCTTGGGGGTTTTTCTGGACTACCACTTCAAGAATATGTATTATTTTTACAGCTGCTTACCTCTGTTCTTTCTCTGATCATATGTTTGGGCTGTTTTGAAGGGGAAAAACTGTCACCTTGCACAATAGCTGCAGCTATTTCTCAACAGCAGTGGCAAAATTGACATAGACACCCTATTAAGTCTTTGCTTAGAGAATTAGTTATTAAAAAAAAAAAACAAACCAACAATCCTCTTTTTTCCTGGTCTGGAAAGCTGCCTAACTTGTAAATCTTTTTTCCTCTGTTTTAGTATCCCAGTCTGATTAAATATTGATATTCATATCACTGACTTTGCTAATACTTTCACTTTTTTCAAAGATCTACATGACAGGTGTTATTACACAGAATAGCCATTTTTCTTTTCTATCTGCTTTTCATAGTGTGTTTGATTGATTTGCCAGTTTAAACCCATCACATTTACTTCCTGCTAATATTAGTGTGAGAGTATATATTGCTGACTTAAAAATAGGATGCTTTTAGTGTGCTCAAGTACTTAGCATTGGTTCTATTGAAATTAAGATTTCAGGAAAAAAGATAAAACAAGTAATTTCTTCTGTTCAGTCTGGTGCAGTTAAAAAAAAATACACATATAAGGTTACTGAAAATCCTAAGCTATTGGTAACAATAAAACCCTTTCCATTAAAAAAAACAACCACACAAACCACCCTGACATTACTCCTTGAGAATAATAATAATAAATTGTAATTCCAGTTGGAATTCTGTTGAAAGTTATAAGAATTTAACAAGACACAGGTAAGCACAGTTACCAAAAACATATTAAATGAGACTGTTCTCCATCTTTTCTATTTTTTTTGCTTAGTCTTAGGCCTCAGAAGAAATAAATCTGTAAGGCTTTGTCTGTGCACAAAACAGACAACGTATTTTTCTATGTATTCTATAATCTTCAGAGTTACTTGTGTGCTGGATTGAAAAAAAATGTATGGTGGTAATTTTCAATTGTGTTGATTTTTTTTTTCCCTCTTTTTTTTCTTTTCTCTAAAGTCCTCAGTGATACACAAATTTGCAGTTTTTAAGTCGAGGGCTAGTTTTCTTCAGGAAAAATTAATATAAAAGGCATGTCTGGCATTTGGTACAAGGAAGTCAGACATGAAGCACATACTGCAATCAGGTATAAGCAACATAGTTTATCACATTGGTAGAAACAGGGTTCTATTATAGGGTTGTATTCAACTAATGCATGAAACAGTAAAAGTCCATGCTCAAAAAGAGGGAGTATTATCTTGCCATTCTGATAGCAATGACTCTAAAATACTAAGGAAGCTCAGGCAGACTGTGCTGAAAAATCTCAGTCAGTCTCATAGATTTTGTAAATGCCATGTATGCATAAGATATAAACCCTAATTTTTCAGGCATTGTAAGGGAGCCATTCTTAAAGCAAAGAGTCAGAGCTCACAGCAAGAGGAAAAACAAGTCTTGATTCAGTCCTGGGCAATACACAAGACTGTTGCAGTCAGTAAGGTTTTCTATAACTCTCGACAAATATGCATTCAAAAGTGGTGTCTTCACAGAAGAAAGCAAGACACGTTAAGTCCACGTGGTAATATTTAACTCCAAAACCAGGAGCTATGCTGAAAAGAAGATGAAAAAGGAACTCAAAAGAAGAATCAAAGTGTTCTGTACCAACAGGCACCTTGGAAGCAACATACTGGAGTCGTGAAGTGAATGCACCTGTCAAGGTGTGTCACCTATCAAAATCAGAAACCTACCTCTGTTTAAGAAAAAAAGCAGATTAAAAGAGATTTCCTTAATGCAGTTATGCAACGTAAGTAAGTTCAGAAGAAAACAATGAAGATACGTGGCAAAATCATGTTCATATGTGAAATATATGGAAATGCTGATTCTATAATTAGAAAATTAAAACGGAGATAGAAAGATACAAACACAAAATCAAGAACAAAGACTATTTCTAAGAAACATTAATGGAGAAATGAACTATGAAGGCAAAACCTTACCTAAGTTCATCAGTCAAGTTTCAAGGAAGAGGTTTCTGAACAGGACTCGCTGAAGTACAGTGGTATACAGTAAGTGCTAGAAAATGTGCTTTTTAAAAATAATCTTAACAATATAAAATCTCTTAATATAAGGTTATCAGATATGATGTTTTACCAACTCATCTCACATGCTTTTGAGCATTTGAAGCAGCATTCAAGCAGTTTCTTCTAATATTTTTGACTACAGGAGAGACCCAGTATGTCTGTCTCTTGACATTTTGTGATCTTTTCCACTTAGGTCAACGTAGAACTGAGCTGACCTATGCTGTCTGTACTAATTTTTCACATAGGCTAAATTAATATTTGTATTCTTACCTGACTCTGTCTTTAAGAAACATTATATATTATTTTTATGTACTATATTAAGAGCAATAGTTACGTCTATTAAAAGAGTTAGGATTAAGCGATGCATCTCCTGGAGGCAGTTAGAACTAAAAATACGATCTTCACAAAGTGGAACTTGTATAAAAATAAGGAAAACAGAAAAAGCTGTCTCTGGAAAGTTGCAATTAAAACTACAATCAGGGAGTCCAAAACACTGGGGTTTGGTTTTGGTGTTTTTTTGGTGGGGTGGTGAAGATGTTTTTATGCTAAGAGCTTAAAAATTAATAAAGCAAGCATTTTCCCATAGCTCACAAGCAGGAAGCATGCCAGGGAGCACATAGCAGGCTGCTAGATGATCAGGCTGTGAACAGCGTGTGTTGGAGGGCAGCTAAAACACTGCACCTTAAACTGATTTGCAGAGAGAGGCCGATGGCTGAACTGAATGACAACCAACACAAACCCTATGGAGTTATGCTATACTTTATCACATAAACCACTATTCCAGTTACTGTTATATATCTTATTACTAATGTCTCAATCATACAAAATCGCCATTTTACCTAATATGATGACAGCCTTCGTAGTCATGGAAACACTAATCATACCAGCTCGTTTGTGTACTGACCCGTTACCACAGGACCCACCACCTTCTCAGCCCTCGGTGACAGAGGGCAGTCATGGGCTCCCATGCGGCCTGACGGGTGATGGGGTGAGGGTGCCCGAGCGGCTGGTGGCGGTGGTACTGGGTGAGTGTTGGTGATCCCAAGGTACACTCTTACCAAGCTGGACTAGGCTCTACACATGCAGCTTTTCACCTCGGTAGCTGGCTCCACCCGTGGTCCCCTCTGGGCTCTTGAAATGTGATCTGTCACAGCTAGTCCTTATTTTGGTGATCTCTGGTCTAGGCATCCCATGGGTCTCTCAGTCGAGTACTTCCTCATTCATCTTGTCCTGATTTTATCAAGTTGTCATTGGTTTCCACCAGACAACGTGTTTCTGAGTTAAACAAATCACCTTAAAGGCCAACAGTTGCTTTTTGTTGGTGGTGGTGTACTACTCACCATCAAGCTCTGGTTTGCGTGATTGTCTGGGGCAAAGCTGACGTGGTAAGGGAAGGCTGTGTCAGCTCTCCACAGGAGCGATCCTGGAAGTTTAGGCAACAGCTTAGCAGCTAAACAAATTGTTTCTACTTTTGCTTACTGTGAGGGAACCTAGGAAGCATCCTGCATTAATACCTTTCTTTGCACAGCATGATTCTGAGAATCTGTCTTAATTTCAGTGGCATTAGAAGCCACCTCTTCTCAAAGAAATAAAAATATAAAATTGCAGGAAGCAATGGATCCAAAGAAACTTAAATATAAAACTGTAAGCCATTCATTGGTTTGTAATCTGTGATTTATTTCAACCTTGTATCCAAAGGAGGGTGCTAATGATGCTAATATTTTTAAACTACTTTGTCAGTTTCTCTGTCTGGCAGAAATAGTGCAAATTACTAGACATGTGGATAAACCTGATATAATGGAGAAGAGTCAATATAGCTTTGCAAAGTAGCCATACCTCACAATTGCAGTAATTCTTCAAAGGAGTCAGTATGAATACATACATATGACTGAAACAGAAAGAGTGGGTATCTGTAAATGCTTTGAGATTTTTTTCTTTTGAAAAGATGAAATGAAAAAGACCTCATGTTTCAGAAAGCTGCTATAAGGCAGGAAACAAAGGATAGAAATAAAGTCAGTTTACACAACGGAGGGAGGTTAGCAGTGGAGTTGCATGCAAATTTCTGTTGAGATGATGATTATCTGGTAAAGGGATGTGGCAAAACTACTAATGGTTCAGAATCATTCAGGTCAGATAAAAACAACCAAAGGCTTGCAGAAGGATTTCATGATGCTGAATGGGTAGGTGATTAAATGACAAATGATATTCATTGTTTATTTACAAAAAGAAAAAACACTTTAATAGATAAAGCTTATGTTACTCCTTCCTTTGTGCACACTATATGTCCTAAATGAGATGTTACCATTCAGAGCTGTCTACAGAGAGTCACATACCTTTTCCGATGAAGTTAATAACAAATGTTCACTTAGGTTTTGATTTTTTATTGAAAAAGTTCAAATCACGTCAGCATGAAATGTAAGTCCATCTTGAACATTCTGAACATTAGGGAAGAGAAAGTTGTCTTGGGAAATTCCTAACCATAATTTCACAGAAATTAGAGCATTATTCTGAAGCACTATGTGATTTTACACGTGTCCTATCCTTATACTCTGTTCTTAAGGAGTGCAGGCCACCATCAGAGTTGGATGAACTTAGAAGAGCCCTTGGTTTGCCCAAAATAGCAATTCTTATTTTACTCTTTTATAATTTCATGCTAATTATGCATTAGAATATTCAAGATTTTTTTTTTCCAGGAAATGAGAATCACTTCCCATAGTGAGATATTAATGACACTATATTTAGCATGACATAAAAATGGCCCTCACAGGCACAGAAATAGTAATCCAAAAGCTGGAGGCTAGGTTGAGACTCCATCTGTGACAGAGTAATGAACGCACTCCAACTCACTTTTGGGTGGGTGAGGGAATTCAGTGTGTTGGGAGGCAGGAAGGAATGCAGAGCCCGGAGGAGAGATCCATTTATCTCCTTCAATTGGCCCAGCCCCAAAGCTCCTTGCACACCAACTCTTTGGCTGTGCAGTCTCCCTACTCTTTGCTATCCAAACCAAATGCATATGAAACCCATTGTCTCCTTCAGCATAAATTTAAGGAGAGATTCTATAATGCTAGTCTCTGTTTTGATTCAGGCTCAAACTGAGAAGGGCTCTGCATGCATTAGGACCCAGGATGGAGAGTTCGAGTTGACTGTGCCTGATGAAGCATTCTCTTGAAACTAGGGTCTAGAGTGGAAAGCCTGGCAGTATCTAGTAAAAACCTGAAGGTATGGTAGCCCTGGGTAGGATGCATTGTTGTAAAGAAATGGTAGAAAACTAAAAAACTGTTAAATTGAACATAGACATTGAAACAAAAGCTGCCATTGTTATAATTCTGATCCCATAAGAATGATAAACAAATCTCACGATGATGGAAATCTGAAAAGTGAGATCGCTGAGATTTGGGGTAAAGAAAACAAAAAATACAACTCCACTGTGTCCTTGAGCCTGCCTTAAGTAACCAATTCCAAAGAAGGTTTCTATTTTTCCTTCTCTAAATACTGTAGAAATTAAGGGTGGAATCCCAAATGATCTCTGCTTGTATATCTGAGAATACTGGAAATGCACTTAATATTCACACTCAAAAGGCAGTATCAGAATGCTTATTAAATTGGTTTGGAGACCTATTGTGTAAACTTTGACTAAATATCCCCAAATTTTAAATGCTTGCTTAAACTCAGAAGAAAAGAAAAAGGAGAGGGTGGAGGTGGGGGAGTTAAACCATCAAAGCAGAAAGTACTTTCCTCATAAAAATGCACCAAACTGTCTTCCCTGAGAGTCTGGAATTGTGAGGTTGTCTTTTTGGAATTAACTTTCTCATTTGCACTTAAAAATCCTATGTTAAATGTGATTTTAAAAAGTTATTTGAATATGAGACACTGTGACTACTATGTTCTGTTTGTTATTGCAGTAGATACTTTTTACTAACTTCTCAGGAAATAATGGAAATACACTTGAAAACCTGTGCATTTCAGAGCCCTGAGCTATATTCAGTGACCTTCTACACCATGCTAAGCTATTCAGTTAGATTTCCCCATTAGCCAAAGGGAGGAAACTAGTGTTAAAAAAGCTTTATTTTTTCCCTTGTGTTTTTCTAGTTGATTGAAGATGTATTCAGTTTGTGGGTTGACAAGAAAGGTATGTGAAGAAGGTCAAACAGGTTACAAGCATGTTTTATATCTTATGTTTCCCAGTTCCATAAGACTATGAGCAAAATGCCTTAACAGAATAAATGCACCCTCTTTACGTTAGTCCTTTACCTCTATTAAACACTTTTAATAGCTTTCTACCCCCTTTCATTTAGCTGCAATAACCTCTTCAAATTATCTAGGTCACTTAGGCCCATATACCACTTCGCTATTTTTAGCTTGCTGGTTGTCTTCTGCTTCTGGAGAATTATCCTTTTTGCAATTAAACTTCCTGTCACTTTTTCTTTTTTTTTTTTTTTTCTTTTTTTTTTTTTTTTTCTGTATAGGCTGTGCATATTTGAGGTGTACAAGCACAAAGTTTCTTAGGTCACTGAAAGATCCATGTTTACAATGATCTATGATTTTTGTTGTGGTTTTTTGTTTCTCTGGAAGGAGAATATTAGAGGACAGCATCTGATTAGAAGTGGGCCTGTCTCAGTATGCAGTACAGGTCTCCCTTGGTATACAGTTAGACAAATTATGATGAATCTGTGTGCATGTATTTTCCTTTCGAGCAATATGTCTGCTTCCTTCCCTAGTTGCAAAGGCAGCCTGCAGAGACAACTCTGCCGTCTCTGAGTATGGACTTTGATGAATTGATCAGTGGGGCACAATACAGAGATCTCTGAGCTGGGGTCGGTCACACGAGAGGTGGAAATCCAAGCTGCATAGCTAATTCATGTGCAATCAAGCTAGTTGTGAGGCAGTGTCTGGCACAACACAACTCTGCCCACATGCTCTCCTGGAACGGGGCACGACGTTGGCTGGTTGTAATACGTGTAGTTGCGCAGACAGGGCCAAACACAACGGGCACCTAAATTTAGTTATGATTAATGGATATAGCTTTCATGCAAGTATGGAGATACTCACACCACCTAGCACTGGATGTGTAACGTTGCTTACGTGGGGCAGAAGTTAGCAAGCTAGTCTTCCTAAGATTCCTGCATAGCGGAATAGAGGAGAGAGCTGAGTGTATTACTTTAGAGGGAATTGGTTAGTCGGAAAGCTTATGAAAACTATGGCAATATGAGGAAATAAAAGTAAGAATCTTCTCTTCTGCTAACTGCCAGTGAAGAATGCATTATTTTGTAAGTAATTATCTTATTGTTTGTATTACTAATGAACATACTGGTGGCAGAATATGATCTTGTGCGTTCATGAATTTGCCTTTAATTATAAACAGAAGGAATGTATAAGTAATATAAAATTACATTATTTGCTCTATAAATGTTTCATTAAATGTTAATATTTTAATTCAAAATGGTATCACATGCTTCATCTAAATGGAAAACTGTCACTCATTGTTACATATCTTATCTTCTAAATGATAGTGGGCTAATTTGTGAAAATAATTGCAATTTTAACAATACGTGCATATGCAATTTTATGCTATTTTAAAAGCTTATACCATAATCTGAAATCATCTGTGAAAACATCAGAAAAGAAGGGACATATTGCATATTTGGTCTGCTCTGCAGCTGATGCATTGGATAGTATATATGAACTATATAGAAAGCCCTCAAACTAATAAGAAAACTGTGGAAAGTAGTCCATGTAATTACTAGTTTCTCCCATAATAAAGTTAAATAACTTTTTACCTCTGTAGAATCAATAAATTCAGATGATCATAGCACAGTTCACATTCTGGAATGGGAAAGAGGCATGGTTTAACATTTCATCACGTTATGGTTTGATTTTAGGCTGATGTGTTCTAGTCTGTGTCAAATAATTTTAAGATGCTTGATCAACATCTTCTCATGACAAAACATCTTCTCATGACCCTTACGATATAGTGGGTTACTGTTCAAATGGTTGTTTCATATGACTTTATAATGTGAGTTATAATATGCTAGAGATAACTTTGGAATCTGTTACCTGATGAAAAGTAAAGGTTTCTTTAAATACAAAATGCAATTCCAGCGTAGAAAGAGTCAGATTTTGTTATCTTACTTTTAAATGAAATATTAATAAATCTATTAAATGCCTTCATAATGTCCATATTTGATTTCTCAGGGAATTTCCAAAATTCTGTTATTTCACCTACTGAAAGGAGGAAAACCAAAATTTCATAGGAGAAAAAAGGAAAAGCCAATGAGACTATAACTGAATATAACTTGATTATACTGCAGATTTTGGTCCTGCAAACGTACTTCCTCTGGAAGAGTTCTTTGCATGTAATAAAAGGCAGAATATGTGTGTATTTGGTGGATTAGGATTTTAAAGTGTATTACAATATTTTACATGGATTTTTCACTTGCATTCCATTAGTTAGATCTCTCAGTTTATGTTCTTTCTCCTGTGTGCAAGTGTTTCTCAGTTATTTTGATAGTGACTTTTGCCTATGATGAACCCTTACTTTGAGACCTGCAGTTCCTCATGAAACTTGTTTACTAGGCATTTTGAAATTCCCTATGAAGTAATAGTAGTCGCTGAACTTAATTTCTCTTCAGGCTATAAGAAGACAATTTAGATGCTCATCAGAAAGATGTGAAGAATTGTTGTTGAATGTGTTCAGGCATTGACATGAAAGAGAAACGCTTAAGTGGTCTTGAAAGCACAGAAGAAGTATCTACTAAAATAAAAAATGAATGATTACAGAGTGAAAACTGCTTGGCGTAAATGCAGGAATAATACAGCTTGCCCTATCTAGGTTCAGTTAAGCTAGAGATATTCTTTATTGTTCCCCATTGTTTCTTTAGTATTCTCTGAAATTAAATGACTCTGTTGTGTTTGTTTCATTTTCTCTTGACATCTAGAACTGAGACATTGATTTCTGAGTGTGTGTATATACACACGCAAACTGCATAACATGCATATGTAATTGTTTCAACATTCCCTTGTTATGCTACGTGAGCCCAAAAGACACCGGGTAACTCAAAACTTGTTTTCAGAAAAGAGACAATATGTTCACACCGTGTCATTTATGAAGAAATACATCACATCCATAAAGCTATGTGAACTTCCATGCTGCTCTGCCTTCAGTCATAAATAGACTCGAGGTGTTCAGAGGGTTGCCAGCTGAGTTGGAGAACCTGGTAATCCTAGTAATTGCAATGCTAATGTTCTTCTGAATGTGTATGCTTGTACAAAGTATGGATGCACTAAAACAATATCAACCGACAGAAGGTCTTGTGGAAAAAAACCTTTCAGTCTTTGAATTGTTTATCAGGTTTTTTACAGCAGTTATCACCAGAGCGATGAGGAAAATTGCCACATCCAAATTACTAAATAATGGACAATAAAACTCTTTGCATGTAAAGACATTGACTCTCAACAAATTATTAAATCCCAAGCTATAAAACTCTCCACATAGAAAGAGATTGATTCTCAAATCATGAGTCTCAAATTAATGGGATACATGAATCAAAATGTTCAATAAATGTATTGCAGTCAAGTTAAAATATAAACATTTGGGGACCCACGTAACACCATATCACTTTTGTAGCTGGTGACATGAGCAGCAGTTAATGATAATCAAGGCAAATGGAGTGGTATTGATACTAAGAAAAATCATAGACTGAATTCATACTGAAAAATGTGAGCTTTCACTGCCAACAATATCAGGGTGGTCAGTGTTTCAATGCTGAATGGGTTTATCCATCATGGCTTGAATACAGGCAATCCAACATATATCTAAATATGAATGCAAGCAGAGTTTTAGAAGACATTGAGGACAACTTAGCCCCTCTCTCCAAATAATTGATTCCTAGTTTTAGTCCCCTATACTTTGAGATCCTTTGTCTTTTGTTACAAAATGGATTTTTTTTTACCCTTATCCAATTTATTAATGTGCAATCACAAATGTATTAGGGACACATCTAAGCAATGTTCTCCATTGAAACAAAGGAAAAGTTATACAGCTGGAAATATCCATAGGCGTTTACACTGTACCTTCAGCTCACTCTTCTGAGTCCTGGGAGCTGGAAGGGAGAAAAATAATGTCATGCTGTGGAAGTATTTTCCTAAGTACAGTCCAGCATCTTTAATGGCAGATTGGTATCCTGATATTTTGATACAGGGAAGAATATCATTGATTGCATTTAATGTCAGCTTTGCAAGCAGCTTTCGGGGTTGTTTTCTAAAAAAAAAGATTAATACAATTCTTTTTGTGGTTGCAACAAAAAGTGGGGTGCCATTGTGCTTACTGCTGTGTATTCTTCTACCTCCTTGAACCCCAGACTTGAAGGCAGCACTACATGTTTATTCTGTCTTCATATATCACAGGTATTTAGCTGTCACCTTTATGGAGCTATATACTGTAGATAAAACACTTTTGTTTCACAATCTAACTTTTGTGTATAACACAGACAGAAAAGGGAGGTGACTGAGGCACCACTAATGCCTCTAGCCCTTGCAGTGACAGGGCAGCTGTGAGGTCTGAGACTCCCAGAGCATCCTAGCAGGAGATGTGTTTTGCTTTAGCTTTTTTTGAGGTGGGACATGGGACTGGAAGGTGAAATTAGTTGTCTTATGCTCAGAGGATGACAACAAAGTCAGATATCTGTTTCTGCCAGTTACAGAAACAGTCAATATTCCTGTCTCAACAGCTGAGTAATTAGAACAAAACATGACATAGGATCAGAATAAAAGAATGAAGTAGTGAGAAGTGATGTGAGTCACATCAGTAAGACTAAAAACTTGAAAAACAGTCTAGTCTTGTGCAAAACTAGATGTTTCCTAATTATTTGAAGGCTCTGTGTACATTTTTAGTGGATCCCCTTCCTGGCTGCATCAAATATGAACTGCAGGTCTTTGCTTCCAAAGCCCTTTGCTGCTTCTCTCTGCCCTACCTGACCTCTAAATAACGAGAGAGTGAACTCCTGCTTGCAATCAACCCATCCTGTCAGATTTTACTAGCCATTTGTGAAATTGCTGTTCTCTATGTTTTTTGCCTCTTATATCAGAGAATTTCCACATATGTACCTACAAGTCTGCTTGATTATCATCCCTTAAATCCTTTTCTAATGACATCTTCAGGTGTTTAGGCATTCGGTGTTTGTTTTTTCTGTTAGCATAGTTCTTTTCAGGCATGCATGCTATAGCTTTGGGGTATGTTGTTGCTCGTCTTATTTTCACCTTTTGCTTTGTTGCATCTTTGTACACCATTATGTCTTTATTAGTACGCAGGTAGTGAGCTCTATGGGTCAGCAACTCTCTGGTGTTTTTTTCTTCTTTATGTTTATCCAGGCCTAGCCCAGTGGGCTTCTGGTCCAAGACTGATTCTTAAGCACTATGATAATGCCAATTATAATTTTAAATTGGATATGAGTGCTGTTATATGACTTGTAGTAGAAGTTATAAATATTGACCTTGGTACCTGGTTTGATTTTGTCTCAAATAATATTCTCCTCAGCAAGCTAGGAAAGCATAGGCTAGGTGAAACAAGGATAAGTGTGCAAAACTTATTTTCTAGCCCGGTTGTGTGGCACAGTTGGGCTAGAAAGGATATATTGAATGAGGCTTGCATGCTTTTTTCCATTATTTTCATTAGCGTTTCGAACGGTGAAAATAGAGAATACCAATAATATTAAATGATACCGAGTTTATGGAGATCGTGGCAACTGGCAATTTGGAAGGTAGGATAAGATTTGGAAGGAAATCTATTTTTGCCAGTTGAAGCAATGGCTGGAAATAGACCGACTGAAGAGAGACTAGTGTAAAACACCACACCTACCCAGGAATAAACAAGTCCAGGGTGTGGAATGACTCGCAATTCGGTGCGCGGCTTGTAGGACAAAGCAACCACAAGGCAACATCGCCACGCAGACACGAGGAAGGCCGTCACTGGAACGTGTATTGAGAACTCTCTCTAACAGTCTGTGTGCATTCACCGAAAATTCTCTATTTTCTGTAAAACACCTTGACGGCCTCGTTCTGTGGGAGGGACGGAGGGCGGTCGGTGCCGCGGTCGCGGCGGCTCCCAGCCCTTTCCTGAGGCGCGGCCTCGGGCCTGCTGCCCTGTCCTGGGGTGGGAGGGAGTGGTGGGAAATACTCATCCCGGATTGGCTGGCGTCAGCGTAGCTGGCGCCTCCCGATAGGCTGGGGCTGTTGCTGGGGCTCCCAGCCTGCCCTGGGGGAAGGCAGGAAGTAGCCGGGGGGTCACAGGGCCCCGGGGGGGAGGGGGTTGTACCCCGGTTCTGGTGGCGGGGAAGCTGCGCCAGGACGGATAGCGAGAGGAGGTGTGACGCCGGGGTGGGAACGGGGAGCCGCGTTTTGTGTAAGTATCGATGGTATCACTATTAATCCTTAAGAGAGAGGATTATAGATACCGTTTATTTATATATATTTATAGATACCATTCAGTCACTGTAAACAAAACCAGGCTGCAAATACGTGGCCTGGCACTTCTCTCCTATTTTTTAATCTGTGGCAATCAATTCCTCCTTGTAATGCCCTTCTAGCCTTGAAGGTGGTGCGAAAAGTAGTCTGTAAAGCCAAGTTTTGTCCTCTGTTCCAACATGCCGCGTGCCTTGCCATACATACTCGGTGAACAGGAGATTTCTATGCCCTCCCCTACATACTCAGTTAAAAGGAGATGACAAAAGGCCCAAAAAGACTTTGCCGAACTTCCCTGGGACACGCATGCAGATGTAATGCGGAAACCATACTTTCTGCAGCGGCCTGGGCATGATAGATGAGATGCCGTGTTTCAGATAAAACATAAATGTGTTAGGTTTCTTGTGAAGCATAAATAAGATTATTCTATCTGGAGAGCCAGTTACAGTTGTAGCATGGTTAAAGCAGACCGTTTGCCATAAGGGAAACCCTGAAGTGGTACACGTGTGCTCGGGTGCTGGGCTTGGGCGTGTTTTTGTGTTTGGCTGGAGGTGTGCATTGCTGGCGGCTTTCCCGTGCGGCGGGAGCGTCTTGTCCGCTCAGCATGCATCAGGGTGCCCCGAACACAGAATTAGCGGGTGGTTTCCCCTTGGCCTTCCCTGGAGGGTTCTTGGATGCATGTAGGAAATGGTGAGTGTGTGTCGAGTGCCTGTTTTTTTAAACCTTCAGATATTTGTTATTTGGGAACCAAATTCTTACACATTTGCTTCAGGGAATTGACCTAAGTGAGGAGGCTGCGTGCTCTAATAAGCATTCTCTAAACCAACTGTTTTGGTTAGTTATTTGAAAGGGAAAGGACAGATATAGACATAACAGTGGCATGGCAAACTGTGAAAATAAAAGTTTCTTCTGCAAAACCTTACCAATGTACTGCATCAAAAGACAAAGTAAGTAAAAGCATGATGTGTCAGTTTGTTTTAACTCCCTACAAGAGCGCTCCATTAAGAGACGAACACTTATTTTTTTTAAAGTTCTTTTTGCAACTTGGGTGCTATAATATTTTGCAACAGAGACTAGTTGCATTATTTTACTGCAGAAACTGGAGTCTTTGGTATTTACCGTTCAGCTGTTCTGACAGGGAAGAGTCAAAAATAGGTATTGGTATCTGTTCAAAATTCTGATTATCTTCTAGACTGTGTATTTTTCTTGTCAGTGGTGAAAGGTATGGGCTGGCCCTGGGGCCTCCAGTCTTTGAGTCAGACTTTCTGTTTATATATTAAGGAGTAAATTTATAGTTTGTTATTTTTGAAAGTTCCTGGTTCTGTGGAACTATTTCTTGAGAGATCAGAAGGATTAATGTTGTCTTCATTCCCTTGCTCCTCAACTGCAGTAGTTCAGTGGTTTCTACGTTTTCAGAGACCTTCCTGATGTTTACATTACAAAAGAAGAAAAATAAAATGGCAGAAGGCTGGAGGGGAAGGAGAGGCTTTGCATCCCAATGTGCTTCCAACCCCACTTTCCTCCCTCTATCTGCATCACAAGAATGGGGGCCTGAATGGAGGTGTAATGTTGGTTTCTAATAGAGACCAAAGAGACTAGAAGAGGGGCCATGGAGAAATTGTAGAAGCTGTGCAATTACTTGCAGTAAAAATCAGATTCTTCCCAGATGTAAGGGCTTATCTATGTTATAGTTTTGACTAAAAATCGTTTCTGGTTTTACTCATAAATCTGATGGTATCTACTTTGTTATGAATGAATGAAGTGTGTGGATAGAAGCCTCAGTAATATAACATTTTACAGCTATTTTACTGTATTGGTTTACAGTGACAAGTACAACTATTTTGCCTTCAGCGCAGCCATCTGTCTGGCAGGCTAATCCCTCCAAGTTGTAAAAGTGTATCCCCATGGTATGTGTATCCTCCAGTAACCCAGGTGGTGGCAAACAGCCATGGGTTTTTCCCCGAGGATACAACTTGCATTGCGTTGTCCAACAGGACTTCTGAGAAATCTCTGACAGGCACATCTCCCTCCACTTTAGGCCCATGGGGATGGACAGCTGGGTGCATCGTACAGATTGGCAGTGACCAGAATTTGTGCTAAGAGCTTTCTTTTTCAGCAATTTTGCTTTAGCATAGCGTCTTGCATAAGTTTAGTTCTACTACCATGCTATACCATGAGATCTCAGGATGACTCCTGGGAGTAGAAGTGGGGAGGGTATGCTTTGGAGGGGTCTCCATGGAGGGATTCTGTTTAGGATGAAGTGTTTCTATGCAGAAGACAGTGTGTAGTGGCCACACTTTCTGGTTTGCTCAGGCATCTTCCACTGGACACAGAGGCTCTGCAAAGCAGGATATATACAGTTTTAACACGTAATGCAATTGTGTATTGGCTAGCATGAAAGATGGATAGGATTTATTCGGCTAAGCGGACACACAGCCGACGAGGCCCCAAAGAGTCTGTCCTGACCTGGCAGACACCAGTCAGGTGGGGAAGAGTCCACCCCCG
>JANHGO010000072.1:55807201-55830087 GCA_024606505.1 Aquila spilogaster
CTCAGGCTGCCCAGGGCCCCATCCAACCTGGCCTTGAGCGCCTCCAGGGATGGAGCACCACAGCTCCTCTGGGCAGCCTGTGCCAAGGCCTCACTGACCTCTGGGGAAAGAATTTCTGCCTAACATCTAACTTAAATCTCCCCTCTTTTAGTTTAAAGCCATTCTCCCTCGTTCTGTCACTATCAGACTGTGTAAAATGTCAGTCCTCTCCTGCTTGTAAGCTCCGTTCAAGTACTGGAAGGGACCTCCCTGGAGCCTTCTCCTCTCCAAGCTAAACAATCACAACTCTCTCAACCTTTCATCACAAGAGTGGTGCTGCAGTCCTCTGATAGTCTTTGTGGCCCTTCTTTGGACCCACTCCAACAGCTCCATGTTCTTCCTCTAGGGGGGCCTCAGACCTGGACACAGTACTCCAGATGGGGTCTCACAAGGGCAAAGGGGGACAATTTACTCCCTATTCCTGCTAGCCACCCCTCTTTTGATGTATCCCAGGACACCATTGGCATTCCAAGCTGCAAGAGCACACTGTTGGCTTATGTCCACCTTTTTATCCATCAGGACCTCCAAGCCCTAATCTGCAGGGCTTCTCTCAATGATTTCTTCTCCCATTTTTCACTTGTATCTAGGACTGTCTCAGTCCAGAAACAACACTTTGCACTTGACCTTGTTAAACCTCATTAGATCATCTAGAGATCATCTAGTCCAAAGCGTTTCTTTTTTTTTTTTTTTTTTAAGCCAAATGCTGTTTAAGCCAGGTACAGATAATACATTTGCATTGTGAAATGTTAAATGACTTGGATATTTCCAGAATATACAAGTGTTGGGCAGAGCGCGTGCCCTGAATTATTTGTGTTTATAGTGAACTACCTGTTAGGTCTTCAACGTTCGTAAGCTTGATGACTTCTTGTACTTTGTTTCCAAAGAAATTTTTCATCTCACTGTTGGCAAAAATACTGAGAAGCAGGTCCTTTATTGGTGTAATACTTATCAATATTTAACTCTGCTCAGTGTAGAGTCTTGGATGCTGGCAGGGATTAAAATACAGGAATAATTCTTTTGCACTTGCTGTAAAAGCAAGGAACACCAGAAACTGCCTGGTGTCTTGGTGCAGCATGACAAAAACAAAGCAGTGGTTAAGAGGGAGGTCTTCTCTATTTTCTCAGCCCTTGCTAACATCAGAAGTGCAAGCGGCATGACCTGCTGTGGCAGTCACTCAGCTGGAGATGCCTTTATAACTGTCAGTACCAGTCCCTTTCACTGAAAACCTAGAAGGTACAAAAATCCATGTGGTTATGCTTCAAAGACTTAAAAATAGATATCTGAGGTAAACAAAAGACTAATGGGGCTCTCTGCATTGTTTGTGCTTGTTTTTTTTTTTATTTTTAACAAGTTGATACTCAGACAGTGGAAGTGTCACTGTGTGTGCATGAAAGGGATGGGGTTTTCAAATGTTTTCCTTCCACAGCGCTCTCCCATTGCCAGGAGACTTTACAACTTTGACTGCTTTCTTTTTCCAGAATGTCTAAATGACCGCAATTAAACAAGACAGCTCTTGGAAAGCAGACTCTTTTCACTGTGATGAGAAGTGATACTTCCCTTTTCACTCTATTATCTGCAGATCTTTCAGCAGGTTCAGGGAGCGTGTTACTTGCCATGCCTCTCAGCAGGCCCTATGCTTCCAAGTGAGGCTCAGCTCTGCTCCTTTGACTGCACAAGCAGCAACATGTTTCCTCTGCTTTCCTCTTGTCTGCATAAATTTAAAACTAGCTACAGTTCTGTCTCCACTAGAGCTTTACGTCCATCTCGGGGCCTGACCCATCCTGGGCTGCACGTGGTGGTGGCCTGGCAAGCTCTGGGCCTGGTGCTACAGCCACCCTGTGATGCTGCGCAGCCCTCAGTGGGGAAATCTTCACTGGTTAGAAAGTATTACAGCTGCTGCTACTACAGCCTAGTTACTGAAGATGATGTAATATTCTTGGTATCTTTTATTTGCGCACACAAAGGTTATGCTTCTTTTCAGAATCCAATTTTAAGGCTTAAAATGTTTTCCATTGTAAGTGATTTCCTTTCCAAAAATCATACCAACAAATTATCTTAAACAATAGGCATCTGCATTATAATATATTTTCACTGCTAGAAACATCTCAGTGGCTACAGATTACACTTTTAAACATTTCTACAACAATGTAATGTGCCAGATCTTTAATTTTAAACTTCAGAGCAGATTAGTAGAATTGGATAGCGTGACTAAAATATATGTGCTCATATTATGTTAAAATCATTTGTCATGGCATTGTTTTTTAGAGTCATTCTTGCAGAATAACAAAAGCATCCCTCAGATGCATTAGACTTGCCAAAGCAGGAAAAGCAATCACTCCTTTTAGCAATAGAGGGCACTGGACTTTCATTTCTAATCTGTTTTACTGGGGAAGAAAACAGTCAAATCCATTGCACTCTTTCGCTTTTTCCTTCTCGGATTTGGACTTGCACCTCATAGTCTTCTGTTCAAATCCTCATATGTTTTCAGCATGCTTTCTTTAAGTGAAAAGGATTCATCTAAATAAAACTGAATATATGCTGTCCTCTTGAAGTTATTATTGTGTAAGTATCTTCTAGGGAAGTAAAAGGAGCGAGTTAAATATAGCACTACAATATTGGTCTCAGTGGTGCATATGTCTAGCTTGCAAATTTGTAAACATTTACAAATTTGCATGATTGTTGCTGGCAGTAGACATCATCATTTCCGTGCTCAGAATTCATTACCATTACATCTAATCATCTTCAAAACCTCCAAACCAAAACTCTTCATACAGGCAAATAAGGCTTTAGTGGATTTATACTTAAGTTGAAAGTTCAAAAATAAAAACATGAGGATGAAAACATTTTGGAGCTACTATACCCACTTATTTAAATGTTCTCTTTTGTAAACATACTGAAGCTGAAGCAAATACTGTTAATCATTCCTCCCATCTGCAAAGTAGGCATCAGTATCTAAGGTTCAATGGAGAGAGGAGAAGAGGAGCAAGCACATACACTTAGAAGTGGGACACCTATCCAGCATGTCTCCTTGTGTCGGTGTCGAGGCATGCTAGTCAGTGAGGCTGAAAGTCAGGGAACAACTTATCTAACAAACACTAGCCCAGCTGTGTGCAGTAGCCCACAGGTAGGGCCTCAGGTGAGCCACTATTATCCCCTGCTGCTTTGTACTGTTCTTAAACTTTCTCTGCCTGAGGTTGTAAGTGCATCTTTTGCCTCTCAGACGTGCACGCTTCTTTCCAAGGGCTGCCTTTGAAATCGGGAAGTTCAGAACCTCTACCTATGTGAATGCATAAAATGTTTTTCAAAAAGCAAGTGAAAAACAAAACCTCTCAAACCCCCAAATACTCAATTTTAGACAGACTGCATTCATGTTATAGACCACATTCTTGAATTTTGAAGTTTCAGTGTTGATGATAGTCCTATCCCAGTTCTGCATGTACTTATATTTTTGTGGACCACTTTACTATGCTTTGAGGTACCTGGGTAAAGATTTTCTGTACCTTCAGAGGATATGCTGATGGACATGATTTTGTGTCCAGATCAAAATTGGCTTTTACTGAGGTTTGTTTTTTAAAATCATATTGCCTGTGTTTTAGGTCCTACTATGGCACAAAGACATTATTAGAAATTATAACCTTATTTGTACACAGTTGCAAATAACTTCATTTGTACAAGACCTTGGATATCTGCTTTTTTTTTTGATCTCTCAAGGTGCTCAGTCAAATCTTGGTGGTGTTTCTGGTGTGTAATTGTTACAGCTGCTTATCTTTGTGCTTTCCCTGATCATGTGTTTGGGCTCTTCTGAAGGATAGAAATTTTTACCTTGCAAACAATATCTGCATCTACTTCTCAATTGCAGTGGTAAAATTGACACAGGTATCCTAATAAGTTTTTGCTTAAAGAATTAGTCATTATTAAAAAATAAAATAAAATCATCTTCTATCCTGCTCTGGAAAGGTTACCTGATTTGTAAATCTTTTCGTCTTCTGTTATAGCATCATAGTCTAATTAAATATTGATATTCACATCACTGACTTTGCTAATATTTTCAATTTCTTCAAAGTTCTACGTGACAGGTGTTATGACACAGAATAGCCATTTTTCTTCTCTATCCGCTTTTCATAGTGTGTTTGATTGATTTGCGAGTTTAAACCCATCACATTTACTTCCTGGCAATATTATTGTGAGGGCACACACTGCTGACATAAAAATAGGATGCTTTTAGTGTTCTCAACTACTTAATATTGGTTGAAATTATGAGTTTAGAGATATTTGTGATTTTTTTTTAAATCATCTTAACACTATGAAATACCATTATATAACATTTATATAGGATGTTTTATTACCATCTCATATGCCTTTGGATACTGAAGCAGTGTTAAAACAATTTTTTTGAGTATTTTTACCTGTGGGAAAGACCTGTACATATTTATTCTATTAGCTTGTAATCTTTAAACTTCAGCTTAGATCATCTTAGAAGTAAGCAGGCTAATCATTCATATGAACTAAATAAGCATTTGTATTCTTACCTGACTCTGTCTTTGCTATATAAATGCTATATATTACTTTTATATACTTTATTAAAAGCTATGCTGAGGCCTGCTAAGAGTGGTAATTAAATGGTATATCTCCTTGAGGTAGTTAGAAATAATAAATATATTCTTCATAAATTGGAAGTTATATCCAAGTAAGGAAAACAGAAAAAAATTGTCTATGAAAATCTGCAGTTAATAATAAGGGAATCAAAACTGGCAGATTTTTTTTCTTCTTTTTTTTGGTGAGGTTTGGTTTATTGTTGGCTTGGTGTTTTCTTGTTTTTGTTTCTTTTTTTTTACAACTTTTATAGTGACCTTAAAAATAATAAAACCAGCATTTTCCAACACCTCACTTGCTTAAGCACGCCAGGGAGTGTATCACAGGCTACTAGATCATCAGTCTTTATGTGTTGTGTGCATACAAGCCACTCTGACTCATTTGTGTACTGACCATAAGACACACCACCTTTTCAGCCATCAGTGACAGCAGGTAATCTTGGTCTCCCATGGGGCCCAGCAGATGAGAGGGTGGGGGTGCCGATGATGGATGACTGTTGGTGATGTCAAGTTGCACTCTTACCAAGTTGAATCTCTCTCTCCACATGCAACTTACTATTTTGGTGTCTGGCTCCACCCATGGTCTCCTTTGGGATCTCCAAATGTTTACCTGCCACGGTAAGTCCTTATTTGGGTGATCCAGGTAGTCTAGGCATCACGTGTGCCTCCCATTTGGATATTTCCTCATTCGTCTTGCCGTGATCTTATCCATTTGTCATTAGTTTCCAGAAGGTGGTGTATTAAATCACAGTAAAGGCCAGCACTTGTGTTCTGTTAGCAGTGGAATAGCACTTGCCTTAAAGCTATAGTTTGTATGACTGTCTAGGGCAAACTTGAGGTGATAAGGGAAGACCATGCATACTCACCGTAGAAATACTCATGGAATTTTAGACCACAAACTTGCAGCTAAATTGTTCCCTCTTTAACTTACTCTGAAGTAGCCAAAGAAGCCTCCTACATTAATACATTTGTTTACACAGTGCAATTTGAGTAGCTATCTTAAGTTCTCTTTTAAAGTAAACAAAACAAAAATTGTAGCAAATAATGGATCCAAAGAAAAGTATATAAAACTGTAGTTCATTAACTAGTTTGTAATCTGTGACTTATTTCAACTTTATATCCAAAGAATGGAAAGTGTTAATAACACTAGTATTTTTGGAAGTGCACTATGTACTTTGAGAACTGTAAATTACTTGTCTGTTTCTGTATCTGGCAAAAATGGTACGAATTATTAGATGTGTAGATGAATCTGATACAATGAAGAAGATTAAATATAGTTTTGAAAAATTGTTTTAATTCTTCAAAGGAGTCTACTAATACATACATGTGACTGATACAGAAAAAGTGGATATCTAAATATTTTGACAATCTTTTCCTCTTGAAAAGATGAAATGAAAAAGCCTTATGATTCAAAAGGCTCCTTGCTGTAAGACAGAAAACAAAGCATAGAAATTAAGTCAGCTTGCACAATGGTTGGCAGTAGAGTTGCATGCAAATCTATATCGGGATGAAAATTATCTGGTAAAGAGATGTGACAGAACTACTTATGATTCAGAATCATTCAGGTCAGATTAAAAAAAAGCAGCAAAAAATGCTTGCAGAAGGATTACGCAATATTGAGTGGCTTGGTGATTAAATGGCAGATGACAATCAGTAATTGTTTAAAACCAAAATAAAAAACAACAGATAAGGCTTATGGTATCTTTTCTTTTGTACATACCGTATATCCTACATGAGGTTTTACCACTCAGAGTGGTCTACAATGAGTCACATATCTTTTCCTGTGAAGCTTAAAAAAAAAGTTCACTTAGTTAATTGAAAAAGTTCAAATAATGTCAAAATGAAATGTAACTCCATCTTGAATATTCTGAAAGTTATGGAGCTGGGGAAGTTCTTAACCATTATCTCACAGAAATGAAGGCAGTATTCTGAAACAGTATAGGATTTCATACTTCTCCTTTTCTTAAGAATTCTGTGCTGGCCACCAGCAGAGATGGATGAACTTAGAAGAGCCCTTGGTTTGCCCAAAATAGCAGTTCTTATTTTACCCACTTATAATAATTTCATGCTAATTATGCATTAGAATATTCAAGATTTTTTTTTCCCCAGGAAATGAGGATCTCTTCCCACAGTGAGATATTAATGACACTATATTTAGCATAACATAAAAATGGCCCTTATAAGCTTGGAAATAATAATCCAAAAACTAGAGGCTATAGTGAGGCTCCAACTGTGACAGAGCAATGAGTGTGCCCCAGCTCACTCCTGAATGAGTGAGAGAATGCCGTTTGCTGGAAGGTAGGAATGAAAGCAAAGCCTAGAGTAGGTGAACAATGGTTGGATGTCTTTATCTCTATATGAAATCCAGCTACATAGGGCCTGGATCGCTTGTGCTTTATTCCCTTTATTTGGCACGGCCTCAAGTGTAGCCCCCAAAAGAGGGTATGGGCCACATCTTCATCTCTGCAGCTGCCCTAGTCTTCTATCCATATGAAACATATATCCACTCCATCATCTCCTTTGGCAAAAGTTTAAGGAGAGATTCTATAAAGCAAGTCTCTGCTTTGATTCAGACTCAAACTGAGAAGGGCTCTGCATTCCTTAGAACTGGGGATGAAGCTTCAATTGATTGTGCCAGAGGAAGCAGTTTCTCCAAACTAAGATTTGAAGGGAAAGCCTGGATGCAACTAGCAAAAATCTGAAGATATGGTAGACTTGAGTAGGGTGCGTATTGTCAAGACACGGTAGAAATGATATAGTACTAAAAATACAGTACCATAAAAATACAGTAGTGAAAATCTGATTAACAAAACTAAAACAAGCTCTTCCTCTTTTATAATATAGTTCATATAAGAATGATAAACAAATATTATAATGATGGAAATTTGGAAGCTGAGGTTGCTATGATTCAGGATAGAAAAAAACAAAAATTCTGATGTGTCCCTGAACCTGCATTAAGCAACAAATGGAAAATCAGTTTTCTATTTTTTCTTTTCTATTTTTTCTTTCTCTAAGTACTCTAGGAGTTAAGAGTAGAATCCGAAATGATCTTTGCTTGTATACCAGAGCATGCTGGAAATGCATTTAATATTCCCATTCAAAATTGAGTACCAGAATGCTATTTGGTTTGGAGCTCTACTGTGTAACCTCTGATTAAATATCCTCAACTATTAAGTGCTTACGTAAACATAGAAGAACAGAAAGAAAAAGAAAAAAAGGGTAAATCCTTAAAGTGGAAGGTTACTTTCCTCACAGAAATGCAACAAACTTTGTCTTCCCTGAGAATCTAGAATAGCGAGGTGATCTTTTTGGAATTAATGTCATTTGAACTTAGAAATCCTATTGCATGGGGTTTTTTATTTTTTAAAGTTGCTGAAGTATGAGACATTGTGACTTCTATGTTCTGTTTGTTATTACAGCTGATGCTTTTTATTAACTTGTCAGGAAATAATGAAAACACACTTGAAAATCTAAACATTTCTCAACCCTAGGCAATATTCAGTGACCTTCTACACCATGCTAAGCTATTCGGATAGATTTCCCCATTAGCCAAAGGGAGAAGACTAGTATTAAACAAGCTTTATTTTTTCCCTTGTGTTTTTCTGGTCAATTTAAGATGTAGTCAGTTTGTGGGCTGACAGGAAAAGGACATAAAGAAGGTCAAACAGGTTACAAGTATCTTTTAAATCTTATGTTTCCCAGTTCTGTAAGACTATGAGCAAAATAATAGTAACTGTGAGCCTTAATAGAAAAATGTACCCTCTTTATTTTTTCCTTTATCTCTGAAGAAGAGAAACATTTAATAGCTTTCTACCCCCTTTCATTCAGCTGCATTATTCTCCTCAACTTATCTAGGTTGCTTATGCTTTTATGCTAGTTAGCTATTTTTAGCTTGTTGGTTGTCTACTACTTCTGGAGAATTATTCTTTTTACAATTACACTTCCTGTCAAGATTTTTATTTATTTATTTTACTTTTTCCCTGGGAGAAGATTAGAAGACAGTATCTATCAGGGAAAAGTGAACTTGTCTTGGTAGGGCAGTAAAGGTCTCACTTAGCACAGATCATGACCAATCTGTGTACATCTCCTTTCTAGGAATATGTGTATTTGCTTCCCTGGTTGAAAAGGCAAGTAAAAAATCTGAAGAACTGAACAGTGGGGCACATTACAGAGATCTCTGAACAGGGGTTAGTCATACCACAAGTAGAAACTGAATGTGCACAGCTACTTCTTCTGTAGTCAAACCAGTTGTGAAGCACTGTATGGCACCACACAACTATGCCCACATGTTCTCTTGTAACAGGGCGCTACATTGGCTAGTTTTAATACATCTTCTTGTGGCAAACAAGGAGGGCCAAACAAATCAGCCACCTACCTTTCACTGGGATCATTGGGTACAACTGTGATACAGACATGGGGATATTCACTTCCCTTTCTCCCCCTAGCATTGGATGTGGAACTTTGGCAAAGTAGGGCAGAAATTAGCGGGCTTGTCTTCCTGAGATTCTTGTATACAAATAGAGGAGAGAGATGAATAAACTACTCTGGAGGGTGGTTAAGAATTACTTATTCTGAATGCCTATGATAACTATGGCAGTACAGGGAAATAAAAGTAGGAATCTTCTCTGTTAATAACTCTCAGTGAAGAGTGCATTATTTTGTAATTATGTTATTGCTTGTATTACTAATGAATATACTGGTAGCAGAATATAATCTTGTGCTTTCATGAATTTGCCTTTAATTGTAAACAAAAGGAATGCCTAAGTAGTATAAAATTATATTTGCTCTATACAAATGTTTCACTAAATATTAGTATTTTAATTCAATACAGTATCACATGTTACATCTACACTGAAAATTGTCATTCATTACTACAGATCTTATCAACTAAATGATAGTAGGCAATTTTGTGAAGGTAATTTCAATTTTAACAATGTATGCATATAAAATTTTATGCTATTTTAAAAGCTTATACCATAATCTTAAATTATACTGTGAAAATATCAGAGGAGAAGGAAGGTATTGCATATATGATCTGATCTGCAACCGATGCATTGGATGTTATACATGAACTGAATTCGAAGCCCTCAAACTCATAAGACAACTGTGGAAAATAGTCCATGTAATTACTAGTTTCTCTCATAATGCAGTTAAATAACTTTTCTTTTTCTCTCTGTAGAGTCAATGAATTCAAATGTACATAGCACAACATGGAAAGTTTTCATTTTAGAAAGAAGAGACATGGTATAAAATTTCATTATGTTATGGTTTACTTTCAAGTAGACTTGTTCTAGTTTGTGTCAAATAACCTGAAGATGCTTGACATACTTCCGAGTACCAAAACAACTTGTGAATCTTATTATATAGTGAGTCAGTTTTCCAAGTGGTTGTTTCATGTAACTTTATAATGTGATTTGTAATAATCTGGAGATAAATTTGAAATCTGTTACATCATGAAAAGTAAAAGTTTCTTTAAAAATGAAATGTAATTCAAGGTAGAAAAGGTGCAGATTTTGCATATATTAAATGCTTTCATATTATCCATATTTGATTTTTGAAGGAAATTTCAAAATTCATTAATTTCAACTACTGAAAGGAGGAAAAGCAACATTTAATAGGAGAAGAAAGGAAAAATAAATGAGATTGTATCTGGATATAACATGATTATATTGCATATCTTCAGTCCTGCAAGCATTCTTGCTTTGTAAATGTTCTTGTCATGTAGAGAAAATCAGAATATGGGTGAATTTGTTGGATTACACTATTATGCTGTGGATATTTCACTTAAGTTCCTCTTAGGTCTATCAAATTATGTTCTTTCTCATATGTGGAAATGTTTCTCAGTTATTTTGACTTTTGCCTATGATGAGCCCCCATTTTGAGACCTAAGACCTTAGCTGAAGCTAAGAGGAAGCCTTGGTAACATAATTTAGAATTGTTACGCTGTTTTGTGAGACTTTCTGAAGTCTGTTGTCATTTTATAGTTGATCTCAAATGAAGTTAACCTTTTCTCGTTTAGAACTTGGTAATTCTAGCAACTGCAATGCTAATGTACATAGCTGGACAAAGTATGGATGCACTAAAACAACATCAACTGGTAGAAGGTCTTATGAAAAACCTTAAGGTCTTCAAATTGTTTATCAGGTTTTTTAAAAACAATTATCACCAATGTGATGAGGAAAACTGCCTTGCTCAAACTATGAAATAATGGTCAGTAAAACTCTCTCATGCAGAGAGACTGATTCTCAAAAAATTTATTAAATACTAAGCTATAAAACTCTCCATGTGTACAGAGATTGACTGTCAAATCATGAGTTCCAAATTCATGTGATACACAAATCAAAGTGTTTAATAAATGAACTGCAGTTAAGTTAAAACAAAATACAGATACTTGGGAATTCACACAACATCACATCACTTTTGTAGCTGATGATATGAGTCACAGTTGCTCGAGGAAATTATCAAGGAAAATAGATAGGTATTGATATTAAGAAAACAAACCATAGTCTAAATTCATACTGAAAAAGAGCAGTTTTCAGTAACAATATTAAGATGATCAGTGTTTTTGAACACATTCATCCATTATGGTTTGAAAATAGTACAATATGCATCCAAATATGAATATAAACAGAATTTTAGAAGTCTCTAAGGACAATCTAGCTCTTCTGCTTAAATAGGTAGCTCCTAGCTTTAGTCCTGTATAGCATTAAATCTTCTGTCTTCCATTATAAAATTGATTTTTCTGTCCGTATCTAATCTATTAAAGTACAGTAATGACATGTATTATTGGCATATCTAAGCAATGAAAGAAAAGTTTTACAGCTGGAAATACATGTGTTTGCACTGTAACTTCAGCTCTTTCTTCTGAGTGCTGGAAGTTGGAAAGAAGAAAAATAAGACTGTGCTAAGGAAGTATTTTTCTAAATAAAAGTCTTGTCTAGAGTCTAAGTAGGATCAGATTTGCAGTTGCAGTTGTAGATTGGCTTCTTGATATTTTGATACAGGAAAGAAAGTCACTGATTGTATTTAAGCTTTGCAAGCATTGTTTTTGTTTGCTTTCCTTTGTCATTGTAATAAAAAATGAGCTGCCATTATGCTTAGGACTCTATGTTCTTCTGCCTACTTGAACCTCAAGCCTAAATGAAGCGCTACATGTTTTGTTCTGTCCTCATATTTAGACTTCACCCTTTATGAAGCTAAATACTGTAGATAAACGAGTGCTGTTTTAGCATCTAGCACAGACAGAAAATGGAGGTGAATGAGGCAGCACACTAATGCCCTAAGCTTGTACAATAACAAGGTGTCTTGAGAGATCTAATACTCTAGAGAACCATACTGTGAGATGTCTTTTGGTTTGTCTTTCTTTGACACAGGACAGAGGCTTGGAAGGAGAAATGAAGTGTCTTCAGAGACAGACAAGGAAGTCATTGTCTGTTTCTGCAAGCTACAGGAATAGACAAAGTTCCTGTCCTGACAGTATAGTAATTAGAACAAAACTTGACATAGGATCAGAATAAAAAGATGAAATTAATGAGAGATTTTATCAGTCACTTCAATAAGACCACAGAGTTGAAAAAAGTCTAGTCTTGTGCAAAACTTGGTGCTTTCTTAAAGCTTCTGTGTATATTTTTAGTAGATCCCCATTCTGACTGCAGCAGATATAAACTGCAGGACTTGGCTTCCAAAGCTCTTTACAGCTCTTCTCTGCCCTACCTGACCTTTAAATAGCAGTGAATTCCTGTCTGTCAGATTTTACTACACACTTTCTAGTTTAATGTTCTCTACCGTTTTTCCTGTTATTTCAGAAAACGTCCATATTTATTTCTATAAGTCTATGTGACTATCATTCCATAATTAATTTCTTAAGAACATCTTCAGATGTTTGGGCACTTGTTTTTTTTAATAGTTTGCTTTGTTTGTGTGTGTGGGGGGGCGTGTTTGGTTGTTATTTTCTTGTTCTTTGTTTTTTAAAGCACAACTCTTTATGGTATTCATGCTATAGCACTTAGTTATACTGTTTCTCATTTGATATTTCCCTCATCACTGCAGCATCTTAGTACACCATTATGTCTTTATTTAGGACTCCAGCAGTGAACTCTGTAGGTCAACAACTGTTTGGTGTTTTTTTTTTCCCCCTGTGTTTATAAAATGCCTAGCCCTGGGGGGTTCTGGTCCAAGATTGATTCCTAAGTACTATGATAATGCCAATTATAATTTTAAATTGGATATGAGTGCTGTTATATGACTTGCAGTTGAAGTTATAAATATTGACCTTGGTATCTTATTTGACTTTGTCTCAAACAATATTCTCCTCAGCAAGCTAGGAAAATATGGGCTAGATGAAACTGAGGTAACTATGCAAAACCTGTGTTCTAGACCAGTTGCACTGCACAGTTGGACTAGTAAGAATATATTGAAAGAGACTGCAACGTTTTCTCCATTTTCATCAGTGTTTCAAACAACAAAACAATGAGTACCGATATTAAAAAAAAACACCGAATTTATGGAGAGCATAGCAAATAGTGATTTGGAAAGAAACGTAATTATTTCAGTTGAAACAATAGTGACTAGTAAATAGTTTGAATAGATATGAGTGTGAAATACCACCCTTAAATAGAAATAAGCAGCTGTGCAATCATAGGGTATGGAATGACTTGTAATCTGGTGTGCAACTTTTACCACAAAGCAAGCGCAAGTCAACATCACCATGTTTATACAAGCAAGGCTGTCACTAAAAATGCATTGAGAGTTCTCTCTAAAAATATACATGCACATTTATAGAAGGTAATGTTCTCTATTATCTGTACAATTTTTGAAATTCTGAAGGGACATGTTTGATCTGCTCAATACTGTTATGGCTTCAGCTAGAAGTGCTTTCTGTGCTTCATGAGAGGTGAGTTTCTGTAGGAGAACAGCACGGATGACCAGAGATCGGTGAGGTGTGATGTTTCCAGGCTGTGGCCTGGGAAAGGCTGTCTTGAACATAGCAGCAGGAAGGCGAAGCAGGCTTATCATCAACAAAGGACTATCTGTTGTGGTTGGAAAACCAGCAGCTGACAGAGGAAGCACACAGGATTTTAGATGTCCACACACTTCTGTTATAGGTGCTGATGTTTGCAATCCAAAATAGCTCTTTTCTTTTGGAGGATGGTCAGGGGTGCAGAGTGGCTGGTGCAGCTTCAGGCCTGCTGCCTGCAGCGCCAACAGTCCCACTGTTTTAAGACAGATGGAAAATATGCATCCCTCATGGGTCCCTGTGGCTGTAGTTGGCACTTCCCAATAGGTTGTTACTGTTGCTAGGGCTCACAGTCTGCCCTTCGCAGAAGGCTGGGGAGGATCACAGAGCACCCGCAATGGGTCATGGCATTGCTGACATGCAGGCATTGTGCCTGGCTGTGCAGTGAGGTGCAACACAGACCTGGGACAAGGAGACATGTTTTCTGCAAGTATAGATTATATCAGTATCAATGCTCAACGGAGGTGGTCTATTTATAGCTACCATTCAGTCACAGTAAATAAAACCAGCAGACTACAAATATATGTCCTGGCACATCCCTCCTACTTTTTAATCCATGGCAATCAGTTCCTCCTTGCAATGCCCTTCTAGCCTTGAAGATAGCATGAAAAGGAGCCTGTAAAGCAATGTGCTGCCTCTGTTCCAATGTACTGGATATATATACTCAATTAAAAGTAAGTGGTCAAAGGCTGGGGATGTGGATGAGGACATAATACGGAAATCATGCTTTTTACAGTGGCTTCTCCTAAGAATGACATGAGATGCTGCATTTCAAATAAAACATGAATGTCTCAGATTCCTTGTGGGGCATAAATATGCTCATTATGCTGTCTGGTGAGCTAGTTATGGATCTAGGGGAGCTAGCAGTGGTGTGAGAGTAGCCTTTGCCATAAGTAAAGCCCTGGGCCGGTAGCCTGTGCTGTGGTGTTTGTTGTGGGCATGTTGCCATGCTTAGCAGCAGGGCCGAATGGCTGAGCACTGCGTGTTCACTATGAGCTGCTGGCTACAGGTGGAGGTGGCTGTGAGGGTGAGCCACCATAGTGCTGAGGGCAGTGGTGCAGTGCCTTCCCATTCAGCAGGGATGCTGGGTCAGATGGAATGCATTGGGCTCTATGCTGGTCAGCGCACGTGGTTTCCTGGTGGCATTCCTTGTAGATTTCTCTGATACGTCTTATTGATAAAGTAGGTGTATTAAAGGCTGTT
Organism: Aquila spilogaster; assembly: GCA_024606505.1. Classification (NCBI taxonomy): domain Eukaryota; kingdom Metazoa; phylum Chordata; class Aves; order Accipitriformes; family Accipitridae; genus Aquila; species Aquila spilogaster. The sequence continues at coordinate 55,822,052 of JANHGO010000072.1, forward strand.
TTTTTTTTTTTTTTTTAAAAAAAAAAGGGCTTTGAAAGTTGGGAATCAACCCAAGTGAGGAGACTGCATACTATTTAACCCTTCTTTAAAGCTGTAGTTTTGTTTAGCTATTTGGAAGAGAAAAGCACTGACACAGAAGAGTGGAGTGGAAAACCGTAAAAATTGAAATCCCTTATCCAAAAGCTTCACAGTTTCCTGCATCAAAGGACGAAGTAAGTAAAAGCACAGTGTATTGGTCTGTTTCAACTCCCTATAAGAGTATTCTATTAAGAGAGGAACGCCTGATTTTTTAAAATGTTCTTTTTGAAAATTGGGCACTATATTTTGCAGCAGTTTCATTCTCCTTCTGGAGAAACTGAGCTCTGCTATTTGCTCATCAACTGTTCTGACAGGAAACAGTGAGAAATAGGTATCAGTAACTGATCAGAATTCTGATTATCTTCTAGACGATGTATTTTTCTTGTCAGTGGTGAAAGGTATGGGCTGTCTCTGGATTTCCAGTGTTTGAGACAGAAATTCTGTTTATTGAGGAGTAAATTTATGTTTTTCTTCTCTAACTTTCTAGTTCTTTTGAAGTGCTTATTGACAAATCAGAAGGATTAATGTTTGCTTTCCTTCTGCTCCTGATCTGCAGTTGTTCTGTGATTTCCATATTTTCAGAGGCTTTCCAAATATTTACATTACAAAAGAAGAAAAAGCAAATGGTGAGAGGCTAGAGGGGCAGCAGGGGCTTTGCATCATAACGTGCTTCCAGCTCTACGTTCGTTCCTCTGTACCTGTCACAAATGTGGTCTGAATGGAGATGTAAGTGATGGTTTCTAAAAGAGTCCAAAGAGACTCATAAAAGAGGCCACAGAGAAATTACAGAAGTTGCACAATTACTTGCAGCAAAATCAGATTAGTCTCAGATGTAATGGCGTATGTAAGTTATAGTTTTTATTAAAAATTGTTGTTTTACTCATAAATCTGATTACATCCATTTCATCATGAATGGATAAAATGTGTAGATGGAAGCCTTAGTAACAGAACATTTTACAGCTATTTTGCAGTGCTGGTTTACAACAAGTACAACCATTTTGCCTTTAGCTCGGCCATCTGCCTGACACTTTTATCTCTGTGAGTTGTAAAATTCTATCCCCATGGCATGTGTGTCAACCAATAATCCAGGTGGTGGCAAACAGCCATTGTTTTCTCCCCGGGGATAAAACTAATATTACGTTGTCCAACAGAGCTTTTATGAAAGTTCTGACAGGCATATCTTCCTCCTTTCTAGGCCTGTGGAAATGGGCAGCTGGACAGATCCTTTGAGTGGTTGCAGAGAGACTTAGGGCAGAGGCTACATACACCAAGAGGGGGTATACAAATGGCAACTTCTTTGCTGCCTTTCAGTTTGCTTTTTATCTTGCTAGACATGACAGGATCCATACTGGATCCATATGAATATTTAGGTATGTCCACAAATAGCACTGTTGACAATAAAGATCTGCAATGCTATTCCTGACAAAAGATATTTTGTCTCTAGTTCTTATCTTCAAGTTTCTGAATCTTTCAGAAGTTTTGAAGAATAGGGTGCAGGTCAAAGTTATTTTCCCTTGTTTGTCCCAATAAAAGCATCTTCTAAATAGGCTGCATAAAATGCATGGGTCAGAGTTTGTTCCTGATTTTGATGAAAGAATGCTTATTGATGCCTCAGAACTCAGTGTCCTCCCTAGAGACCCTGAATTCTATTATTTTGATTCTTCCTGTGCTATTTTCACTCTTTTTTTTTTCAGTGATGAAGAATATAGATTACAGCAAATTTTATGTCTTTGTACAGAGTTTTCAGTTTATTATTTCTTTTTATCATCTATAGCTTTCTGTTATTCAGAAAGTTGAGACTTGGATGCTTTCCTTTTTGATTTTGTGTATTTTCCTTTTTGGGAAATGGCAGTGTAACAGTGTAAAATAAATTATTTATTTATTTTTCCTTTTAATCCCATTAGAAAAAAAATCACTGTGATTTTCTCTGATCCTACCATCTTCTCTGTGCTTGTAAAAGATACTGAAAAGAGGGATTAGCGTGGGTCTTTATTATGGAAATAAGAGTCAAAAGGTGGGATCAAAGACTGATTTCAAAAAACATTGCTGAGGTTAAATTGTATATAGCATTACAGCGTACAGTTGCAAAGAAGGTGCCAGAAAACTTGCCCAATTGTTGTGTGGGTGTTTGTTTTTTTTTTTTTGTCTTACATTAATGGTCCTTCTTATTGCAGAAACACCAAGATGAATTAGTAGGCAAACGCTGCTTACGAGATTTATTCTCACTCTGCCTTTGTAATAGTTTCAGCAAGTGTTGTTTTCATACTTGCTTAGATCAATTTCTCATTGCAGAATTTGCATTAAAAATATTTCCCTTTCATTTTTTTCTTTAATCACAGATAGCTTTGCTGTAACACTTAAACTGTGACTAACACTTCTTGTTAACAGTTAATCCTTTAAATGATACTTTAAAATTGTTTAAATCAGTGTTTTAAATTGAACAAGGCTTAGAACCACTCTGTAGGATTGTGTCATTAACCTGTAATTCTGCATTGCATCAAGTACTATGTTTTCATTACTTTGCAAAAAAAAAAGTAATGACCTTGCAATTGACTCCAATATTTAACATTTTCATCTGAGCCTTAATACCATTAGAAGTAAACTCTTGCATTGACCACGGAAGGAGCCAAAGAAGCAATGTACAGCAGGCAAAACTAATTCAGTTTAAAGATAACAAAGTTAATGTTATTTGGTGATTTTACCAAGTCAAGGGCTCCAGTTAAATAAGTCAAGGCATTGCCAACCTTGGGTTTTAAAATACATGGCACTGACTTTGATTTTTGCATTAGATTACCTCAAATCTGAATAGCCAGTAGGTCTGTACTGCCTTAAATTATTAATATAAACTGTTTGAAGTGGGTATTGAGTATGGAAAATATTCTTGTTAGTAAGCCTCATTTCATGCCAAAGTTATCTGTGAAGTACTCTGAAAATATACTTTATTCCTTATTTGCCTTGAGCATATTTCTAGTCAAAGGCTGTTAGTACTAAATTGTCATTAAGCATCACAGTCTTTACTCATGTTGATAGGCAGCTTGAAAAGCCTCCTGTGCCTCCCATTCATCTGTTATCGGCATCATCAGACACGAGGAGGGCAGAGCAGACTGTCCAAACTGGCTGTCATTTCAGCAAGACTGGGACACATGAAAGCAATGAGTGATGACGACTTAGCTGTGTGAGTGAGCATTCTGGGCCGCATGAAAAGCATACTCCGCTTTAAACTCTGAAACTTGGCAGATAAACTTAGGATTTGCTAAGGCACAAACCAAAGGCAAATGTGGTGCTTTCAGACTGCCTACTAGAGAAAACTGAGCTCTTCAGCTGAAACTCTTCTGATTCCTGTTTTCTGCAGGTTTTTAAAGATGGAAGTAAGAAAGCTGTAGCGATGTTGTATAGATGACAAATGTCATTCTCCAGGAAAGAAAGACCGGCTTGTCCTGATCTGTGTTTCCAGAAAATGAAATGACTAGGATAGTTCTTTTTAAAGCTTATGGGCTGAGAAAAAATAATAATAATAACTACTGAGAGGAAGTTGCAAAGGGACAGAGTTAATTTTTGAAATACCTCTGATGTAGAATCAGCTTGGAGGAATAGTCTGTAACTGTCTCATCCAGAGAGAACAGCAGATGAACAATTTACAGATTTTCTTATTTTTCTGTAATATGCATACTTCTAAACAAAATGGTCCGGAGATGGAATAAGAACAGCTCCCCAAATAATTTTGCTGGCACATTTATTGACCATGAAATATAAGCTCAGTAGCCATGGAATTTTACATGTTTGTAAACACTTGGGCACATTAGTGGAGTGAGGCATAAATTTCAGATTTTTGCTGAAGAAGTGCAAGTCACATTTTTTTTCTTTTGAGTCGATTTGTTTCCCCAGGCCTGTTCTGGCAGTTCTCAGTCATCTTGTGAAACTTTAGGAAGGCAACCTTGTCAGCCAAACTCAAGTGGGCTCAGGAGGGAAGAACTGATATCAACACCTGCTTTCTGAAGTGGTTTGAAAGAGAAATAAAGATCTGAAAATTCCTTTGTATCTTCATAATAATTTGAAATCGGCTTGTGTCTGTCTTTCGTGCAGTGAGCAAATTGGGGTCATCAATATTCCAGGTACAAGGAGAGGATGCTTTCAGTTTGCACATCTTTAAAAACAGCATGTTGTCTAGCTCCCTATTGTTCATATTTTTAACTGTTAATTAAATCCACTGACACTGCAGCTGTTTAGATTATTAATAGTATCATTGATATTTGAAAAATAATTAGATAATATTTTTAAGACCTCACTGAGTAGTTTTCACATGAGACTAAAATATGCTCCGTTTAAAAGGCAAGATAGTATACTCACATCTTGAATGTTTCTTGTGATTAAAACTTGCTTTTTATAGTTAAACCATTGCTTTGAATTGTCTTATGAAGTAAGAAAAGAGATTTGAGAGCCAAGTTGTTTTTTTGTGTATTTTTTTCTTCACATGGATTCACAAATGTCATTGACAGCCTGAGGGCACTCTTAAAAAGTTGTGTAGCTCATTGATCACAGACCAATATATTGCCATACAGTCAAATGGAGGATATGTTGTACAAATGTTGTCTACCTTGAATATGAAGAGATAGGCATACTCTTAGGGATTCCTAGGAATTTCTGTCCTAATCTGATGAATGCTAAAACTGTTAGTTTGAAAAATGTTCTTAAAATTAGATGCAGTGTTGTTTGCAATTGCATCATCTCTTCAAAGGGTCGGATGATTTGTTTCTTTAATGCATTGCTTCTGATAAATCTGTCTCCTTTCATAAACAACTTCCTTCTCCAATGCTGTTGTTTCCTAATGAGCTGCTTCTCTGATGGCACAGCCTTGCACCTAGGCTGTTCCATTTCAGTAGCAAAAAAAACCACTTGGTAATGTTACAAGCATTATGCACTTAAGAAATGAATGAAATTGACATAGCTACGATGTGTTTAGTTTTCTTTCTTGTCTCATCATGTTTTTCCTGATAACAGATGCAGAAAAGCTTCTTGAAAGGACAATTGATTTGTGGAAAAACTAGGATTCTGCTAATGTAGCACAGAATGCTTATAAAAAGATTGAAAAAACTTTGTGATTTGATACACTTATTCAAGCTTGTAAAGTGAAATTTTGCAATTCTGAACATCTAATATTTGTAAAAGACCAAGTGTTGAAATCAGCTAGTATTGAAGTTATAAGTCTATTTCTGGAAAAAGTAATAGATAATTGCCATGTAACTGCAGAGGTGAGAACACAAGATGCCTGTTTCACTTAAAGGCTGAGTCTTGTGATTCTCACAATACCTGAGAGAAGGTTGTATAAATGTGGCCAGCAAGGTACCTTTAAAGCAAGACACCAGCAGTTTCCTGAGACTAATTTTAAGGAGAGTTTTCAGTCTTGATCCAGTAAGCTGTCACACTGAAACAAATGTGGAGTATTCTCTGTTACTACGGTACTATGTTTGTTATCTCTGAGTGTTTTATACAATACTTTATGAAGAACTGGCCTGAGTGCAAGTCCCTGAGCAGACTCTTGGCTGTAAAAAACAAACAAAACAAACAAACAAAAAAACAGAAAATTAGAGAGATGGACTTTGGCAACAGCTGAAGTACAGTCCATCTCAGTACAGTCTCTGTGCTGGGAAACAAGACAAGAGTGTTTTATTGTGGAACTATTTTATTTTTTTTATTTTTTGTTCACCACCTCATCTTTGCACTCAAGGAAAAGCTCTTAAGATGAAGGTGAGAAAAGTTTAACTGGGTCTAATAACGGAATAAAAAATGAAACTTGGGAGGAAAAACCTGACATCTTATTTTAAAGTGCTCATTTCTTATGTGAACAATATTTAGCTTTAGACTAGCATGTATTCAAATACAGATATCTTAATTGCACATACTACTGGAAAAGATTTCAGGAGAGCAGTCATAATGCAGAAAAAATCAATTTCAGGAGCTGACCATAATGATTATATGCAACTTACTGTAATGAATGAAGACCATCTGGTGCAAAGCCCATAAACTCTACCGAATAAACTATAGAATAACTTCTTAAATAATTTAATGAACCTTTTGTAAATAAGCTGCAGTGAGTAGAGTGCTAATGGCTCTGTAAATATCAGTTTCTCTATGAATAAAAATACGCCGAACCTGGAAGTGAATTAATGTGCAGATTATGGAAGTGTCTCAATTTTTAGTCTGTAACTTCAGATAACACTATATTTCACTTATTTTATGTGAGAAGTGTATGTTTCTGTAGTAGACTAAGATGTTATATAAAAGTGATTATAAAAGGTAAAACTAGTTTGGCTTGTACAGTAAATGCAAAAGAAACCACAGTAATTTACAGTGCCTCTAGAATTATATAAACTACATTTGTGACAGAAATAACCAATATCAGGCCTGTATTTAGTCAATTTATATGGAAATTCTTTTTCTGTCTATAACTTAATTATGAAAACCTTGAGATAGGCAAAAAGCTTAACTGCAGACTCATAGCAATCTTCTTTTTAAGTACTCAAACAATGAATTTAAATGGACAATTTTAACAGAGAAATAGGATAAGTGTTCATATAACTTCATATTTCGCCTGTGCATTTTTATTCTTTCAAATTGTAGTTCATCACAGAGTAACAGCAGCCATTGTACTGAAAATCACTGTTCCTGCTCTGTACTGAATAGTTCAGAGTCAAAACACCAAAAAAAAAAAAAAAAAAAGGCACCTTCCCATATCTCCTACATTTCAGTGCTATGATATCACTTCATTGATTCACACAAAAAAAAGTGAGAATTTATTTTCTAGATTGAACATCTGCACTTGCTATATTATGAGATTCAAAAGTGCTTTCCATTTCTGCCTTTTATTTTCCTCTGCTATAGTCTTGGGACTGTTACCATCTGAAAAACTTTCTTAAAAGAGTTCTGTTAAGGTAGAGGAGTGTTGCAGCCAAAAGTTGTGAAATTCGAGAGTGAGCACTGCCTGGATGTTTTTAATTTTGGTCTCCCTATGCTTATGCACAATGACACAGGCTTTAATTACAGAATCGCATACTGTGTTTTCTTCCCTCCTAGCAGTTACACTTCATTCAGTGCACAGGAGGGATAATACTCACTTAATGATTGTCTGTCTGCATAGTTTTGTTTTATTCTACTTGTTCTGTATGTGACCATGGGCTTTACTTACTTCACCGGATTCATGTGGTTCTCATCATGTTAGGCTCTTAGTAGTTCGCAAAAGCTATTAGTCTGTTTCTTTACAGTACCCAGTTTTCAGCATGGAGATAGTATTTCAGGTGAGCAGTTGAAGTACAAAAAGCAAACATAAAAAAGTTTCTGCTGATTTTGGGTGCTAAGGTTGTGATGAATAGTGCCTGATAGTTCAGAGGACTTTTTATTACATAGCACTTAATCTGTCCAAGGCAGAGGTCCTCTTTGATTCTAACAGAAGCTATGACTTTTCAGTACTTCTTCAAATTCAGTACCCAAAAGATCAAGAACACATAATAGTCACCCTTAGGAGGCTGGTTTAAATGATATTCTGTAAAGGAAAAGAAGGGATAGAAGCCAATCCCTTGGGGCAGTACTGCCTGTAGGAATATCATTTCATTTCACATTTGCCACATGGCTTCCACTCTGAGCAACAGTTCAGACAAGGGCCTATGGAAAGTGAGTTTATTATATAACATGGCTTTTGAGTCCAGCTGGATGCCAAGCATAGATCCATTCTGTTCATTGATTGGGAAAATGATAAGAGGTAAAAATTAAATTCAGTTTAGTATTGCAGTGATGTTGCATGACTGCTCTGGAAACGTGCAATAGTAAACATTATACTTTCTGAGCAGAGTGGAAAACATGAGACGAGAGAGAAGAGGAAGAAAACCTGGACTTTAAATTAATGGGCTTGTAACAATTTGGTATAAATAGAAATGTAACATCTAATATCTATTAACCCATCAACT
>JANHGO010000072.1:55846842-55884388 GCA_024606505.1 Aquila spilogaster
CGGTGGACTTGGCAGTGTTAGGTTTGCCGTTGGACTCAATGACCTTAAAGGTCCTTTCCAACCTAAATGATTCTATGGTTCTATGAAATACGTATTTTTAAGAGAAAAGGAGATGATAATGATTCAGGCCTAACTTGAAAATGTTCAATAAGTTTACGCAGAAGACAGGACTTCATAATTTGGAAAAAGTTGTTTATAATTTGAAACATCCCATAATTGACAGAAAGAAATGTTATTTGTAAGAGAGATTTTGGATTTTTGTTCATGACTGAAGGGCAAGGAGGAGAAATAAGTAGTTAAATGGAAAAGTAAAATAATGTCTAGAAACCAAAATAGCATACCTAAATATAGAAAGGCAGTCCACATGTTCAACCAGAGTTTATGAAAGATAAAATCTAAGATTCCTAAATGAAAAGAGGGTAAAATTTCCACAAATTATTGAATTAGATCCAAAATAGGAAATCTGAAAATGCATCCATGAATTGTTTAGACTACTGTGAAGAAGCAAAACCCAAAAGGGTATAGCAAGCTATACATTAATTTTAAGGGAACACTTACTGCTGAATTAATCTGTTAGAAAACATGAAGTTTTGCCACAGCCTTTCAGAGTAAGAGGAAAAATTGAGGTGGTTTAAATAATTTAAATTAAACCCACCTATAATACCTGAGGTTATGTCACCAAGGTTTATCAGTATGCAAGGAGACCAAAGCAGTGTGGTAATCACTGTGTAATGAGAACTAAAGCAATAAAAAGAGTACTCTCACCATATCTTATGATTTGGTGGAGTAGGAAGCATTAACTTTGTAGTACTGTCTTCGTATTATACTTAGTAGTCTTGTCTATAAAGAACATCAATCATAATCATTAAAAATGCTGGCTAGCTTTTTTGTGAGCAGGACATCACATGTTGGAAAGCAAACAATTCATTCATATCCCTACTAAGATGTTCGTGTGAATATTATGGAATAAAAGCAAAGTAATATGGCTTTCTTGAAGGTAATAGTAGCTAAATACAAGTCTTCTAAGGAATCAGTTCTGTTCAAAATTAATTAAGAATAATTCATAGATGCAGTTCATTTGGACTATGAAACACAAGGTGTTTTATGGATTTTCACACAGATAACCAATATAGACCTTTTTCATGTTGACTAATGCAGTTGCATTCCAAAATTTAATTACTTAATGATAAAAGTTTTCCAATTTAATATTAATAATTTATCCAAGATATTAGACATTATTGCAGGCTTGAACATATTTTTACAGCATTTGGATATATTTTTATTCTGTAAATTTGCTGCAGGATGTATAATTTTAAAACATTCTATTTTTAATCCACATTTCAAGTTTTTAATGAATTTTTTCTTGTATTTTTATTGAATCTACTGTACATTCAGTAAACCAATTTAAAGTAGCAGTGGCTGGATGTTTGAGCTTTCAGAAGTTTTCTCTGTTTTCATGATGTCAAAGTGATTTCCATTTCACAGGACTTTACTTCCTCTCTCCATGTGTAAAAATTTTAAATCAACCATTTTGACAGAAATGCTCTAGCTGTAAGTAAAATTAAAAACACGCCCAGGGCAAGGACACATGACCCAGAGATCTTTATTTAGCTTGGCTTGCTGATTTTTTATCAGTCATATGTTGCTGAAAAGAGCTTAGTAATAGAAAGCGATAAACTTAATGCTAAGAAATCCGTATCATATGGAAAATACTATTGAAAATTGATTTCTAATATCAATCTCTTTAATCACACAGTATATACTCTTCTTTCCTATTTCCAGAAATTGCTACAAATTCATGTTATATTCTGGTTGAAAGCTTAATAGGGATATTACTTTCTCCCCTAATTTAGTTCTGAAATCTTTTTTTTTCCCTGTGTACTATTTCCCAAGCCTAAAATCAGAATAATTTAGGTTGGAAAGTTCCTCTGGAGGTCAGCTTGACCAACCTCCTGCTCACAGCAGGGCCAACCTCAAAGTTGGATCTAACTTCAAAGTTAGATCATGCTGCTCAGGGTCACATCCAGCCAAGTTTTGAATATACAAAGAATTTTTAATAGAATTTTCTTCTTTACTTTCCAAGGATGATTTTTGCTTTAATGCATACTTTTTATTGTTTATTATATTTTTTTCTGAAAAACCTTTGTGGATTTTTTGATAGATAATTTCTCAGGACAACCAAATCTCCATGGAGGTATTTTTTTTTTATTTTATTGTTTATAGTGAAATCTCCTTAGAAGAAGGTTTGATTACATTTCCTTTGGTGACTACAAATGAAACAAAAAATGCAGAAGTAATAAGCTCTAGTTACTGCAATTGTGGTCAACTATTATATAAAAGCTAAAAGTGAGAATTATCTCATCACTTCTAAATGTTGGACAGTATAATTTTGCAGGCATCTGAAATAACAGCAAAATGCCTTAACTTGTAGTTAATAATTTCATAGAAAATACACTTACTGATTTATAATTTGTTTCACTCCATGAACATCTAATAAAATGTTGAGACCTGTCAAAAATAATGAATCTGCTGAATATCAGCTGTGTTTTAAAGGAGCAGATATGCTAATTTAGTATCAAAATCGGTAATGGAAAAAGTTTAGTTTTGCCTTCCTGTTTTTCTAAACCGTATCAATTGAGCAATAGGTAGTTTCATGCCAAATATAGGTCTTAATTTAGCTCAATTTTCACCATAAGTTTTTATTTTATTTATTTATTTAGTGGAGAAGGTACATAAAAGATTTCAACATTTTTACTTTGTTTCCCAATAAGTATCACTGACCTCTTAAAATATGATCTATTTTTGTCTAATTATCTTTTGAAATTTGTATTTCTAATTACAATGATACACGTTGTCTCCTACACTTAGTTTTATCAGTTAAAAAAAGTACCAGAAAAACACTTGTTACCCAGAAGGAAGGACAAAGGATTTAAAATTGCATATTCATGTCTTTGCTTTGTCGTGACTGGGTTGCTGTAATACTTGGGTTTCTGGCACTAGCATATCTTGCTGCTAAGATGTCTTTTATTCAAAATACAGATAGCTCATGACCTTGCACCTTCACTGAGCTGTCTGAACATGTATTTCCAATAAAGTGCAAAACTAGATGCTCATTTCCTGTACATTTAGAATAACTTTTAATGATTTTTTAAAAATCTTTAACATCTTAGCCTTGAATCGATGTATTCTAATGTATGTGATACACTTGCTTCTATTGTATTTTTGTTGTTACTCATTTAAATGTCTGGGCAAAATTACACTGTCCAAAACATTGGACGGTCTTAAAATTGGTTTTAGGAATTCTTCCTAGCAAGTTTTTCTGATCTTTTCATCTGTCTTTATCTCCATGTTGAAATTCCAATAAGATTACTAAGTTCTACCTGTTGGCACATGAATCCATACGAAAGTAACAAAAATGAGAGTGGTGGATATAGTTTACTTTGATTTTTAGCAAGGTTTTTGACAGGGATTCCTCTGTCAAAATAGCCAGATTGGTGAGACAGAGGCTGGAAAAGTTGACTATAAGGTGAGTTGCAAACCAGTATGACTAGCAGGCTGATAGTGGTCAATAGCTCAAAGTCCAACTGGTGGCAGGTTATCAGTGGTGTCCTTCAGAGATCAGTATTGGGGCCAGTACTGCTGAAAGTCTTCATTAATGACCTGGTGGACTGTAGTACATGCTCAACAAGTTTGGGGTGACACCAAATTGTGGGGAGTGGTTGGTATGCTGGAGCACAAAACTACCATTCAAAGGGATCTTGGTGGATGGAGAAAGGGTCTGACAGAAACTTCATGGAAGCTCAGCAAAGGCAAAGGTTGAGTCCTGCACAAGCCATCAGAAAACTCCATACAGCAGAACAAGCTGGTGGCAGAAGAGCTAGGAAGCATCTTTGCAGAAGAGGATGTGGGAGGCCTAACGGGCAAGAAGTGGAACGTGAGCTAGCAGTGTGCCCTTGCAGCAATGAAACCTAGCCACCTATGGGGCTTGGTTAATACACTGTAGCTGGCAAGTTGAGGTAAGTGATCCTTCCCCTCTCTTCAGCACACGAGACCACATCTGGAGTTTTATGTCCAGTTTGGGCTCCTTGGTACCGAAGGACATGGACATACTGAAGCAAATCCAGTGGAGTTCAACCAAGGTGATTTAGAAACTGAAGCATAAGACACAAGGAGAGGCTGAGAAATGTGAGCTGGTTCATCCTTCAGAAGAGAAGGTGAAGAGCTTATGGCTGTCTACAACTACCTAATTTGTGGGTGAAGAGATGATAGAGCCATACTCTTCTCAGAGGTGTGCAGTGACAACACATGTCAACAAGGACATGTTGGAACACAGGAAATTCTGTTTAAACATAGGGAAAAAAACTCTTCTCAATGAAGGTGGTCAAATACTGAAACAGGTGCCCAGAAAGGCTGTGGGATCTTTGTCTTTGGAGATACTGAAAACTTGACTGGACATGGCCCTGAGAAGACTGGTCATACCATGAAGCTGGCCCAGCTGCGGACAGGGTTTGGTCTAGAGGACATCTGACAGGCCGTTCCGAAATGAATTACTTCATGACTTCATGAAACTTCCTTTGAACATTTTTAGAACTTCCTGGTGTTTCCATCTCAAGTACTTCCTGACCTAGAGGTGGTTTCTATGTATCTTGTAATCTACAAGAGATTTCTCTTTCTGTCCAGCTTTCTCTTGAAATTTTTAGCTTCCATGGTGTCCTGAAACAAGGGATTCAGCATCTTAAGTGCATGCTATGTGAGGAACCCCATTATGTTTCATTTTAAGCCTGTTGCTTCATAGCTTCATGTGATGCCTGGAGTTCCTGTATTAGGAGAAGCAGTAAACGTTAATAATTATCTTCCTTCTCCGTATTGCACAATTTTGTAGGCCTTGTTCATACCTTACTTACAGTTTTCTCTCTCCAATGGTGAAGAATCCTAGCATGTCTGTTTGTTCCTATATCTTAGATCATCTTTGATGTCCTTTGTTGGACCTTTTCTAGTTCTAACATATCCTCTTTGACACAAAGGGGATGAGAAGTCCACCCAACATTTAATATGCAGGTCACACTATGGAGCTAAAAAGTAAGATAATATTCTTTGGATGGTGCTATCTTCCTTGTTCTAAAAGCTGATGTGCCTTTATGGCCAGCAGGTCAAGGGAGGTGATTCTGCCCCTCTACTCCACTCTGGTGAGACCCTACCTGCAGTACTACATCCAGTTCTGGAGTCCTCAGTACAGGAAAGACATGGACCTGTTCGAGCAGGTCCAAAGGAGGGCCACAAAAATGATCAGAGGGATGGAACACCTCTCCTATGAGGACAGGCTGAGAGAGTTGGGGTTGTTCAGCTTGGAGAAGAGGAGGCTCCAGGGACACCTTACTGTGGCCTTTCAGTACCTAAGGGGGGCTTAAAAGAAAGATGGGGACAGACTTTTTAATAGGGCCTGTAGCAATAAGACAAGGGGTAATGGTTTTAAACTGGAAGAGGGTAGGTTTAGACTAGATATAAGGAAGAAATTTTTTACGATGAGGGTGTTGAAACACTGGAGCAGGTTGCTGAGAGAGTTTGTGGATGCCCCATCATTGGAAGTGTTCAAGGTCAGGTTGGATGGGGCTGTGAGCAACCTGGTCTAGTTGAAGATGTCCCTGCTCATTGCAGGGGGGTTGGACTAGATGACCTTTCAAGGTCCCTTCCAACCCCAACCATTCTACGATTCTGTGATTCTATGATCACTCATCAGTTTTGAGCTGATACAGTATTTTGTATTATAACTCCTGGATCTTGTTCCTGGGCAGTAATGGTCAGGTCAGAGATAAATAATTTTACATTTGAAAGTAGTTGGGTTTTTTGTTGGTTTTTTTTTTTTTTTTTCATACACATCATACTGAAGAACAAAATAGTGTAATGATATGAATGAAGATCTGAGTTACATGAAGATGGATGGAACAATTTGAAAACCGTATCGATGAAAACTGACTAAAGCCAAATAAAGCTACACCTGTTTATCTAGAGAAAGATTAATATTAAATAGTTGCAATATTTTCAGTTTCCCCATGTTTCTGAGAGTAAATTTTCAAGTTAAAAACTTTGTTTTGTTTTCTTGTTTACTGATTTGAAATACAATTTGAACTTAGGCATGTTGAAGTGATTTCTGTGCAATCTCTACAATATTTAATTTTTTTAAAAGGCTTTGAGGTTTCTTTGGAAAGCAATATATTCTGTTGAAATACCACTTTTTCTTCATTAATTTTTTTCCATTAAGGCCTAGAATTTTATAAATACTACTTCTGTTCTGATTTAGTATGTATATAGTCCTCTGACGGAAACATGGAAAAATTTCTACATAATTTTCAGAGTTCTTTTTACTACTTTCTATTTATCAGTTATGAATTCTACTCTGAGATTTACATTTGTGGGTACAGAAGCACTGTTCTTGCTGTTTGTCAGCTGTGACTGAAAAAGATTTTGAATAAATTATGATATTGGAAATAATGCTGTGTTACAGTATATAAGTTTTAGAGCAATAAAATAAATCATGTTTTTAAATTGAATGCCAAATAAAAATACAAAGATTCATAGTTCTGATCAGATGCATGAAATATATTCAAACAGAAATAAAGTCATGTTACTTTTTAAAGGCTTTCATGAAGTTTCGAAATTAAAAGGAAGCTTGAAGCTAAAAGCAGTAAGACACTATTTGTAACATGAAAATAAAAAGTTTACTGTTTTCTGAGCCAGCCACATATAAATATAACATGCTTTGGATCACACCCTTCTGAACTAATTGAGTAATGCAACATACAAGTAGGAAAATGTATTTTGGTATTGTAAGGATTCTGACATTGAAAGCTCCCACAGAACAGCTATTATTCTTTTAAGCAAATTGAAACTAGAAACTCTAACCTAAAAGATGATTCTGTCAGTAAAAATGAATTGCTAGATTACAGAGATGCATTTCAGACTGCTTCAAAATTCACTAAAGGGAAAAATTATGAGCTTGTAAAGCTTGCTAGTGTTGAAAGCTTCTTCTTTAAGCTAGTATATTCTGGGAAAAAATTCTATATATGTCATGGTAAAGTCTGAACTTAACTTCCATCATGTTCCAGTAAGAAAAATAATGATATTCTATATATTCTATGCTTGTTCTTAAGCTTCAATTCTCACATGCTTTCATCAATTTGTGATACATAAAACGGGAAAATAAAATGTAAGATTTGAAACCCAAAGAAATTTTCTAAGTTTCTCTTCTACAGACAGACTGAAGTGTAAAGCTGTCCCCCTTTTTAAACCTGTGTTAAAATATTTTCTGAAAAGGGATATTTTGGTATATTTTTTGGCCCTGTACTTGCTTCTTTTTCAAATCTAAAATGCAGAGGGGAAATCCCTGCCCTTATAGAACAGGTATGTAAGAATTTTACTGCGCAGGTATTGAGAATAGTGAAGGCTAACAAAGAGTCCCTTTGAATCAAAGGTAAATGAGAAAGATAAATCTATTGCTTTTCTCAAGCTTTGATCCTTACCATTTCATCATTCCTGATGAAAAGTATGAAAAACGTGTCCTAATCAGTCTTACTGTTGAATGCTTCCATAAGCATGTGCATACTCAGGCAGTCAAACAAATTGCAGTTTGAGTTTGGGGTTGGTTTTTTTTTCTTCTCAAAAAAACATTGGAAATTTGGCTTGGCTTAGCAAATATGTGTGGGATCGTGTAGTAGTTCTGATGGTGTCCAATAAATTTTTATTGCTGCAGTCTCCCTAGAGAAGTGAAATTTTCATGGTTCCTTTTAGCACTTCTCCTCATGAATTTGTGAAACAATAACTTGAAAACTAAATCCTGCTGTTCATTGAGGAAAAAATCCAGCATTTGTTTTGCTACAATCATGTTTGAAAATTTTCTTGGGAAGCGTAACACCTATATTTGAAAATTCCAAAGAATGATTCTTTTTTCTAGTTTGTCCTTCACTGATTATTTACCCGCAGTTTTCTAAAGAGGTGTTTGAAAATCTGGGAGTGGCAGTAAATGTGAGCAAAATATCTGTCATTTCTGTTACTTCGCAAAAATATAAGTCATTGAAAAATTGAGATTATTTTATAAGCAATAACCTTTTCTCCATCAAGGACAAAATATTCAATTTCCAATGTAGCCTTACCATAGTCTTTAACAGTTTTTCATGTGAAAAGTACAGTATTATTTTGAGTAGGATCTTTGGACACTATCATGTATTTCATAATAAAAGTAGTTGTTGTAGTAACCATGTAGTTATATGCTTTGTGATTTGTGCTTTTATTCTCTGAAATTTGGTAAGAAACGGGGTTTTTTTTGTGTGAAAAGTTTCTCCTGCTTAAGTAGAAGTAAATGTTCACACAAACCATAAATATTTTTTACTACGTGAATCTTACATGTCTGTGTTCTGTCTGCCCTGTAGTTTAATACTTTCTGGTAAAATTCAGAAGACATTGTAAGTCAAGGTTCAGATGCCTTTAGTTCCACTTGAAAATGACCATCGGATATAGGAATACAGTGGTATATTTTCATAACGTTGAAAGAAGTAATTTAGAGGTTTACAATGAGTCATTGTTAAATTTAAGAATAATTTTACTGGGTGCCCTTGTCACTTGCTAGGAAATGCAAAGCAGTTGGGAAAAGAGATGTCTGCATTTGAAACAAGTAATGAGAGTAAAGCATAAGCAATTGACCTACACTTGGAGATATAAAACATTTCAAACA
Source organism: Aquila spilogaster (assembly GCA_024606505.1). Classification (NCBI taxonomy): domain Eukaryota; kingdom Metazoa; phylum Chordata; class Aves; order Accipitriformes; family Accipitridae; genus Aquila; species Aquila spilogaster. Next base: position 55,855,568 of record JANHGO010000072.1, read on the forward strand.
GCAAAATATGCATGTATAAAAACAGGTATGAATGTACAGGGTTACTTGATAATTTTCATGTGACTGGAAGTCTGGTCAGAAGTAACATCCACTTAGTGCTTTATAAAAGGAACGCATCTTCAGTTATGTTAGTAATAAGCAATGCCTTGAAGTGTAGTCAAAAGAACAGATTTTATTGTGCTGAATGCTGATACATCAAAGAGTATAAACAGGTAGGTCACCTTGACTTTTATATTCTTTTTTTTTTCCTAAGTGAAAGTTTAGATTTTATGCCAAATGACTATAACTGTATAGATACGCGTAATTTAGGATGAGGTGGGGAGGGCATGATTACCAGGGACTACACAGCATCCAGGGCACCAGAGAATGTAAGTATCCAAAATAAAATAACTGATTTTTAGCAAATATTAACTCAGGAACTTTGATCCATCATTCCCCTAAAACTCATTGTCTGGTCTGTGTGCAATGATACATCTTATAAATATTTTTTTATTGAAAATGTGGTATCTGTGATAAGACTTGTCACTAAACAGGCAGACTAGTTTGTTCTCCATTAATTTTGTTTTCAAATTAATTTGAGATATGAGCGAAGTAGAGCAATTTGAAATTCACTGTTCCCCAGTCAGCAATAAAGAACAAAACACAAAATAAAATTAACTTGATGGGACTGAATCTCAAGCTTAGACAGTTGCAATCTATATGGGATCTGTGTTTCAGTCAGTTTGGTCTCAGCTTTCTTACCATCCACGGTTACTTCTGGGGACTTTTAACGGGTCTTTTTCACAGGAATATCTGAAATTATAAGTAATACGGAGTTCAAAGGAACACACCGTCAATTAGCCCTGAGTCTCAGCAAGCAAGCCTTTGTTATCCAACATCATTCTGCGTCACCACTATAGGCACGGGTTGCGTGCAATTAATTGGCAACTTTCCAATGACTGTGGTTTTGTGTGTGGCATGGAAATGCTGGATTTCAGTCAAAAGAAGTTCAGCTTCTCTAAAGCTGCTATAAGAAGACAATGATTAACGTGTGAGGATGATGAAAGAACACTCTTTGACTGACATGTATGTCAAAGTATGTGTGATGACTTCTATGATTCATATTACTATTTAAATGTAAATGACTTATAGGAAATCCGTATGATTTTTGTAATTTAATTATCAAAACCATGGTTTTTGGTTTTATGTGCTGCTGCACAGTGAATTGAAACTCTGTGTCTAAAACAATGTGGAATGGCGTAGTTTCCAGTGTCAGATGTAAGCTGTTTGTGGCTGTTGGCATAAACCAGGGACAGCTCAATCTCTAACCTTTTATCTCATCTTACTTTCCTATTTGTAGGATGAAAAGTTCTTTCTATGTGCTTTCCAGGAGTAGTTGCTAGAGTCTTTTTAAGCAGAGTGCAGACTGCTGAATGCCAGGGATGTAGGAAGTAAACATTTCACAGGAAATTACCATAAGGTAGTCTATGATTATGCCAACAAATATAGGGATAAACAGCACTAGAATTATTTTTAGAGGTTTTTTAATACAGTTTACCTAAGTAGGATTAACAGTGAAGTGTAAGCTTAAAATATGTGATATTTTACTGGTAGATGTAAAGAACCAGACAAACAATCTATGTGTGTTAGCTTCAGAAAGAAGTTAGAAATACATATTTGAGTGTTATCTGTATAATCTTTATTGTTTAACTGAGTTAAACAGTTTGGTTTCTTTCCATTTCATACATTTATTTCATCTGATTCTCTCAAGGTATGGTCATTAGTAACCCTGCCTGATTTACAGAATTGTAAAATTGCATTTCCTTTACAGAAATTAACACAGTATTAGTACAGCACAGAAAAAAAAGCTGTCTTAGAGTACTGGATTTTAAAGAAATCTCTAGTTTACCATAGTTTATTAGAATAAAATTTTATTTTCTGTGGATTGTTGCAGAAAGACATGATAAAAATAAGATCTCTATTTCAACTTTTTCTCCATTAGGGGAAAATTGGAGTAAGACTTACTTCTTACATGAACTCTAGGTAGGTCCTTCTAGAAGCAGTAGTGTTAAGTAATGATAGCAAGCATGACATTGTGATCTGCAGCAAAGACAGCTTTGATCCGTCTGCTCCTATAAATTCTTGCTATTTACCTTATGAATTAGCTATATCAAAGTAAAAACTAATTGAAAAGAATCTGAATGGAATATTGCACAGGAACTGTCAGAACAAACTCCATGTATTCTACCTACCCAATTTTATCCCCTTTGACGATGCTAAACATGGAAATTGTAGCTTGCAATCTTTTACAGTCTCAAAATAGCAGTTTACAGAAGTGATGGTGTCTTCTGTAACCTATGGGCAGATGTCACAGAGGCAATGGGTTTTCTGCCTCTCTGTACAGACAGTACACACCTGATGTACTCTGCTTCACTGCGGAGGGGTGTCATTATTAGAAACAAAACATCAAAGGAGAACTTTTAGGGGCTTTCCACATTTACCAGTAATAGCTTGAAACAGTTATTCTGACTCATATGACTTTCATACAGTTTTTACTGCTACTGTTATGAAAAGCCAAAGGTAACAGCCTTTAAAACAGATTTTCAGGCAGGCAACTTTTATTTTTTGTTCTTCTTGGAATGTAGTCATAAAGATGAAACCATTGCCGTTTCCATACCAACGCTGAATGAGGCATTACAACAGAAGTCACTGCGCTACAGGACCAAGATAGATAGCCACAGAGGTGAAGACACTGTAACACATTAATAACTGTAATACCATAAAGATGTAGCAAGTACAGTAAACTTTCAATGGCTTGATAACTTTTGTTAGCGTTCAGTAAACTGGCTTGCCAAATCAGCTGTTAGGATCCATTACTGACCAGGAGGTGTCTTCTTGGTGGGATTGCAATAGTCAGTCATCTCTTTTTCTTTATTTTCTAGCAGATACTTACACAGTTTGGGTGCCTTTGTCTTTACAGAGATTTTTATGTTCAGGGGGGTGTATATGAATGATTACTTCTTGTCTTCTTGGGTCCTTCACTTTTCACAGCAATGAGGTGTAACCTTTGGTGCTTTGGGGGAGGGAAGGAGAGGCCATATATAAACCATATAGGTGTAGACGTTAATTCAGGTACACATGATAAAGTACTGTAAGGTTTGCAGTAACACTGCATCTGGCAGTGTTGGGTGGCATGCTGAAATGCTTCCCTGAAGCGATGGAATCGTCTGCTTCCTCCTCAGCACTTCTCTCATTACAACATCCCAACAATGCATGCCTGCATTTATATATATTCACATGTATTTATAGCAATTGCTGTGTTATTTGTTTTGTTACTTTTATGCTTAATGTGTGTATAATCAGCATGGAGCTTTTGAGTACTGGTTGCGCTCAGAGTAATAACCACAGGACTTGACATCAGAGGTCATAAACCAAGTGCCATCACCTTACTGTTTTGGCATCCAGATGTACTCTGACTTGGTGCTGTGGTATTCATCACCGTCCCATGTGGAAAAAAGGCTGGGGCAGAAAACCCCCAGGTGTACACAGACCTATGTTTTAAAAGTCTACTTCACTTACTGCAGTGCTGATTGCTGAGTGACAGTTGTAAAAGGTGACTTTTTTATTGAAATATTCATTTAGCCTGAATCTAGGAGATGTTTCCATTTGCTCTGAGGTCATTATGTCAGTGAGGTTCAACATAGGAACAGAGAGCTTCTCACATGCAACAAGTTGCCAGGCTACAGCCTTAGTTATTGCTTGAGTATTTGCAGCATTTAATTTGTAGTACTGGTACTAAGGCAACTAGCTTATAACAAATTTCTTGTAACAATTTCTAGGTGGAAGAAGCTGATGAGTTACCTTTGTTCTTAGTCTCTCAGCACTATTCCAGAACTGTCTTTAGATTTTTTAGAGCTCTCTTTAAATGCTAAGTTTAACTGACATCTCTAAGAATTTTTCACTATACTTAAGCTGAACCTTCACTGTTCTGACCTCTTTTGTGAGACTAAAGCAAGCCTCGCTTTGCAGTCTTTTTTGACCGTGCAGGAAGAATCCACACATTTTATTTGTAAGAAATTGCTGGAAAAGCCTTAAGGTGTTTTGTTTGTGTGAATGTCTTCTAGCAAGTCATACGTTTACTGTCTCTCTCACAGTTTCAAACTTGAGTCATAAGAATGTTTTTATTATCAACCTTGTGCAGACTGGCCTGTTACAAATTCACTAATGTTATTTTTGGGGTGAACAATCTCCAGGCATACAACAGCAATGATTTTGATCGACTGTTTCTTACTGCAGTTATGATTACTTGCAAAGAGTCATTCTCAATAGAATTAGATACTTCATCTACTCATTCTTCCTCAGTTGTTCCCTGAGTTGCAATAACACCACAGCTGACAGCAAAATTAATATCTTTCCTTGTCAACAGAGATGCTTCTTTCCTCATGCTTTCTCTTCCAGAGTTCACACAACCTACTTTCCATTTTACGTTGGTTTTTATTTGTGCAATTTACTTTGTCATCACCCCAGAGTTCTCAAGTTCCTCTTTTCTGGCACAAGGAGAACAGTTATTACTTTGCCCTTTAAGCACGAATTCTCTCCATTTATTGTCAAAAAAGATTGTACTGTTGGATTTTAGAAACCATACTAGTAATTAGCTCAACAATTTCCCACCACTGATATCAACATTAGACCAAATGGAGAGTGATATAATAAATATAATGACCTAGGAAAGGATATTCTTTTTTTTATTATTATTAATTACTTTCTATTGGAATTGCTAACAGAGGTGTAGTACTAATAGAGAGTGTTGCCATACTTTAATGGCAGTCCTAAGACAACATCACAAGTGTTTTCCACCTGTTCTTCAGTATTTGCTAAATTAAGTTTTCCCTTCCAGGAACTTTGGTGTTTACTTAGAAATAAGTGCAAGGCCTTTGCAGACTTCCTGCCTTCCTACCTAACATGACTTTTGTGTACAGGATTCATGAATCATGTAATTTGATGGAATAAACCAGCCTTTAATACTTTCTATTGATTTTATGAAAAAGGATGAGAAAGCAAATTTGCAATTGTTCAGGCATGTAACTGAGAAAATTTAGTACAAATTTTGAAAACTAATAAAAGATACGACGACGCAGTTATTGGATAAAGGTTGCAATTATGAGTAAATCAATAAGATTTTTCAAATTATCTAAGAGTCTTATTAGTAAAACAGATAATCATAATGTATTTAAGAGGTTGCCCTTAGGAAAAAAAAAAAACCAAACCAACCTGTGGCAATTTTCTGTTGAGAATATTCAAGGGGGAGTCAGCTTGCTTTCATTTTAAGACCTCTGCCAGTGTTTCAGTTAGGCAAGCTCAAAGATCTTTCTGGTGAAGCATATAGTTAATCCACAGGATGCAACTGCTCCTACAGTGTAAGTGTCCATTATTCCTTCGATATGTCCTGGAGGAGACAGCCCAAAGTGTGGATGTCCTCTAGAAGTATTGCTATAGAAGTGCTCAAGTCACTGCACTTTAATTTTACCTGTGACAGTGTTTACTCATATATGTACTGGTCTTTCCTTTGCCCACATGCACACAACAGTGGAGACATTTTTCAATAACTGAATGTCATAATAATGCTTCAGACATGCACAACAGAAAAGTTTAAATGAAACAATGCTTTAATCTCAAAACAGTCTGGGAACTAGCTCAATGACTCCATGATTAAGTCAATGTTGCTTATACTTACAAAACTGTGAAGGGCGTCTCACCCCGAAGCACGTGCACATCCCTGCAAACATTCTTACAACAAATCAGCTTTCCTCCGTAAACCAAAAGTAGCAATTAAAAGGCAACATAACACATGATATACATGCAAAGATATTTAAATCACAGGGCTATTAGTATCTGGAACCCAGGAAACCCACCGAGATGAGTCAACAGAAGCTCTCACCACGATGGCATGCAAATTTAAGGGGGTTAATGGCTTCAAGGGGTGTAGGGCTTTGGGTTGTGGGTGAGAGAAAGGAGAATTTTAGGATTGTGATGGGTGTTTTAAGGGGAATGTGGGAATGTGTGAGAATTATTATGGGAAGTTTTAGGAAAGGCCCAAAGGCAAGAAAAAGCAAGAATCAAGGAAAGGTGAAGAAGAGGCTGCTTGAGTGTCAACAAGTTGCTGGTCAGCACACTTACCTGACTGAGCCCTGTGCTTGATCACAGCAGTCTCATATAGTGTTATTAAATGCAATTGCTATCTTCTGTGGGGGTGTCTTCTCTATTCTGTGTGTATACGTGAAAAGTAGTGAAATTCAATCCTGACTACCTGGTGGGTAGGATACCAGCTGCTAGAGTGTGACCACAAACCTCAGGGACTCAAAGGTCCATGGCCCAGCAACTGCAGGGGACTGGGGTCTGAGGGCTGGTTACTGTATGAACTGGTCCAAGACCAGCTACCAGGAAGACCCATATTGTGTGTATGTTTATTCTACTAGTGGCCTTCAGTCTCAATCAGAGAGGAAGAACAGGATTGTACCATCTGTGCTTCATGTTTACATGACTGTTGGTTGTGTGTGTGCTGGAAAAGGCTCTGCTTTCTGTTTAGATCTGGTAGCCAGCCGCACGGGCATGTGTGTGCACATGTGCGTGCCCAGCCCAGTGCCCATCAGGAATGCGTACACAGTGTCGCTACTGGTTACAGCTGGGGATGGAAAATCACCACTGCCGGGATTTGGCTACCTCTGACAGTACTAGGTCTTTCTAGCCTGCCCAGAAGGAGAGTGAAAAGTGGCTTTGGATGGTGTTGATAATGCAAATGAGATAAAAGAACTGCTTTTCTTCTGTATGCACTTCTCCTGTAATGGATTGTTTCTTAAAGGAAGGCTTATCTGACTTTGGAGCCCATTACCTGGACCCAAAATGCTTATGTAGTTGCTATGGCTCAATCCCTTGTCAATGGACAGTGTTTACCCCTTAAATTATTGTAAAAAAAAAATCTTTATTTAATGATCTACTGTTCTAAATAACATCAGAGAAGTAAACTATGGTCCAATGATTTTATAGAAATACACAACAGGTGATGGGTGTAGGATAGTGAAAACTGAATTTTTGACCAAGTTAATGATATAAAATCATCAAAATGTTTTCTAAAAGCATTTAATTAGATGTTCAGTACCTCCTGTCCACCCACTCATTCATTCTTTCAGTAGCAATTATTTTTTCACTATTTCTTAAAATCTGTAATAACGCCAGAATAAAGACTTGGGGAACTATAATTACTGTATGTTTTACTTTAATTGGCTTTTGGCCATAAAAGACAATTTGCATGTTATCTTAGAATAAATAATGAATTAATGTATGTTGTGCCTAGAACCTGGGCCCTTCAAATTTGGGACTATGTTCATCAAATGATAAATTCTTAACTTTTAGGACTAGATTTTACTTAAAACTATAATAATTTACCATTTAATTGGTTAGAGTGTAACTCTTCCTGATACTTCATGTGGAAAGCTGTACTATTTGGTAAAAGAGGCTGTGGAGGCCAGATTTGGCTTTAGATGGTAAACTTCAAACAGTTAGCAGGAGGACAGCTAGCATATATATAAGCATACATATTAAATACTCATCCATCTCTTTGAACCTTCTTAAAAATAACATATGTCTGTATTGCTGAAAATGGATTTCAGCAATGTGAAGTCAAAGCAGTGGCTGAATATTAGCTAGTTTAATTTAACTTAGTCATTGGAGATAACTGTTCAGTTCCAGTAGTGCATATGGTTTGACAAAATAAGGACAAAAAGAATTCATCACTAAAGCACAAGGGTTTTTTAAATTCTGAACACAATAGCTAAGCCCTACAGGTTGTAATTGTTAAGAAGTTCAGTAGAGGTTGTTCTCAACTATCATAACTGTGAAGAAATTACCATAAATTACCTCATCATTATGTGATATTCATATAAGAAGTATCACAATTGTTAATGAAAATATACTGATGTAGAAAACATAAAGGAAGAAAAGTAATAAATAAATGCAGTCACATGACACTCATTTCCTTTCACGCTACAAAGTGATCACCTGCATGAATCACCCTATCAAGTATTTAACCGGTGACTTAAGAACACCTTTACATAAATGCATAACAAACCCGGTTCAGCCTAGAGGAATTTAGAAATTGAGTATGAACTTATGTTGCAAGTTTTCTATACTAATGATAAAACTGGACCAGAATATGCTGCGGTGAAAGAGGCATAAAGCACTCTGGTATGCAGCTGACTAGTGAATATCCAAAAGAGATAACAAAAAAAAAAACCAAGACCAAAAAAAATCCCACTCCTACCTCCCCCCCAACCCCCCGTAAAGTACACAGTTTTAAGCCTCTAGCAAATGACAGCTAAACAGCTAATTTTTTTCTGCTTTTAGGCCTTAGTCTTACAATGAAAACCACTTGCAGGTAAAATTACTTTAGTATTGCTTACATTTTCTTCCATTTTGTCAGGGAATTCTAGAACTGGACTACTCACTTCCAGAGTGTAACAGGGGGTTAACTCATCCCTGTCAAAAAGTATTTTATGATGAAGTTATGTTTGTAGGAATATATGTTTCTATACTGACAAAAATATAACTTTAATATAAAATTATTATTCTCAGTACTGGAAAAAAAAAAAAAATCCTGGTAGTGGAACATATAACTGGAAGCTGCTGGCAAAATTTACAGGAAGTCACTTCAGTGGAGGAGGCAATTATTTTTTTCTGTCAGGATAAGAATATCTTTCATTCAGTGTGTTGTACCATGTTCTGTTGATGTAACAGGTCATCCTAATATACATTTTTACATTTTAACTTAGCAATTTACAAGGACCAGTATTTTCCATAGAAAAGAAAGGTTTTTTCAACATAACTTTACACATAAATCTATTTTTTCTTTGACTTTTGTCTTTTCATATTGTTGCAAGCAAATTATTATAAAAAAAAAATTGTATTCCTCCTGTATATAGTGCAGCTAGAGAAATATTTGAAAACTTTTCTGTGATTTTATTAGAAACCAGTGAAACATTATGAATCTGGACACATATCAATAGCATTTTCCCTTGCTGAAGCTCTAGCTAACATGGGAATTCTGCTTACCCTTTCTTCTGGCTTGGGTTACTCTTCAGTATATGGCCACCACAGATTGCTCATATAAAACACATAAACTCAATATATAATTATTCAATCCAATATCATTATCATTATCAATAACTTACTGTGATTAGCTATTCTTCTAATGCACTTCCTTAGCATCGTACTGTATTGGTTTCCCCACTCCTGATCACTAAGCTTTGACTCCATTGTGCATATACATTTCAAATTCATAATTTGTGTTGTAGCACCTGCAAGGATTCAACAATGTTTGTAAATGTCTTGTTGCTTATGTATACATTTACCTCCTTGCAATAAGCAGTCTTTCAAGTCTGCACCATTTTTGTTTCCCCAATAAACATAGAGAACAGCTGGTGGGAATGATTAGATATGCCTCACCCCCACCATCCAGTGTACTGCCCTAACTAAGGCTAACCTCTAATACCTGGGAGGTTTGATTCAGGGGAGTAAATAATACAATAAAATGAAAGCCAGCTCCTTCTACTTCCCAAATCCAGAATACTTAGTTATGTGGATATGGTGGAGAAGTAAGGGTAGAAGGGAAGGGTGTAAAAACACCTATTGGATTCAGAGCACTAGTGAAGCCCAGTGAAAGGAGATCTGAATACGGTTGCGTGGAGACTTGTTCACTCCATGACCATGTTGACGACAGAAATGGGAATCCTACCCTTCCATTGCTCTTGAAGAAAATTTTTATAAGGGATGACTAGAATCAAGGATAAAAGGACAAGCATCAAATTTGCGTCTTACTGTACTTTAGTGTGAGATTTGTCCCAAAAGCTTGTTTAAAGTCTTTGCTGAGTTGGTTGTTGGGGTTTTTTTGAATAGTCAATATCATTTTGAAGACTTTTAGTGACGGTGATTGCATAGCCTCTTCTGGTGAGCTGTTTGAATGCTTGTTTAAATATTTCACTTATGAAATCATTTGCATAAATTGTAATAAGTGAAGCTACCAAAACGGGTATTTTCTCTTTCTTTAGAAGGAGTGTGTTTTATTCCTTCTCCTAAGGAATTTGTTTAGTTCTTTTGAATACAGTTCTGTTTTCTTGGAATTGGAGCAAGAGAAGTTAACGCTACAGAAGGTAAAACCATACTTTACACTGGATCTCCCAGAGTGGTTGAGGTTGGAAGGGACCTCTGGAGGTCCTCTTGTCTAGCTTCTTGCTGCATGTGCAATAGTGTTACTTCGGGGATGTGCGTACTTGTGGAGAATGACTGACTGGTTGACCTCACTGCTTACCAAACAAGCTTTTTACTGTCAAAAACTGTTTTACCTTTACCTTGACACATATTTCAGTGATTGCAATAAGTAAAGATTAATGATGAGAAGTTGAAGAGCTTGAAAGGGTCCTTTCTGTGCCTTCACCTTTACTTCATACCTTGATCTTTCTGCGGTGTAATTGGATGAGAAGTATAAAGAAATGTGGATGGACACATTTAGGCTCTATGGATGTTTCATTTTTCTCTCAGTAGTTTATCCATTTCTTACTGTCAGTATTATTAAAAACCATTATTACTTTCATACTCATACATCTCAAAGGCCAAATTAACTGCAATTAACTGTAGATGTAACTTTACATCTAAAGTGATTTTTTACTTGCTAAATATAGTTATAATGTAACATTGAGTTTGACCTTGGAGGCTAATTGCATCATTTTAGAAATAACAAAAACCAGAACTTTAACACATTAGCCATAATTTACTCCCCTAACATGTACAAATTGAAATCTTTTAAAGTGTATTTAAATGGACTTTTAATTTTTTCTTATGCCATCTTGTATGCTTTATTAGAAAGTATTAAGGGATCTCGAGGCCAACATTGCTCTGAAGTATATCAACAGAAACACAAGGCTAATTTAAAAAGATTTTATTATATTTCCTATAAGAGTTTGAACTATTTATAAAACTGTATGATTAACTTGTAATGAAGCTCTGTACTATGTCTATGCAACACCTCTTGCACTGTTTTACTACACCACCCCGTATTGGTTTGGGGGGGGGGGGGTTTACACTTTCTACCTGCTGTTCTGGGAAAGGTTGCTTTTCATTACATGTTTATAGAAGTGAGAGAACTTTCATCCTGACTGGAGGCTTTGAATATCATTGTACAGTAACTCCCAAAAAAGAACTGAGCACTAAGAGGGGAGGAGAGGAGGTGGGCAGGTGTCAGCAAGCAGTGGTGTAGTGGCACACTGACATGGGTTAAAGCAGTAAGAACAAAAAGATGGGGAAAAAATAGAGAATGATCAAATACAGAGTTTATATGAAGGAGACAAGACATAAATTTCTTGTAAAGCTGGGATTGGTAGAATATCTTGTTTATTAATGTAACGGACTTGCAGTAAAACAAGCAGTGATCTACAATGTGGAAATATTCATAACCGGGTGAATTGTAGAAGGCACGTATTTTATTGTAGCTTAGCCAGTTTTATTAACTCTCGTGAGAATACAGTTCTGTGGATCAGACCTAGATGAAAAGTTAGTTTTGAGATGAGAAAGGCAGAATTCCTGTGTCTCCTGCATTGTGCATGAGATGTGCTCATGTGGCCCTCACGGTGAACTCCTGCGCTCTGGAGCCACTGTCCCTCAGAAGCTGGCACTACATGGTGTCTCTTCAGGGTTCCCGAGCCTGCCTTGCACGGAGTGCCAGCGTGGAAGAGTGATGCTAGTGTTGAGCTTCAACGGGGTATATCTCCTTAGGAGGGAGTATAAGCATACACTTTCTGAGCCTGGTGCTGTGACCTCTCTCCATCATATGATTGACACTACCATCACCCCCAGAAAGCCACGACTCTCAGATAATCACATTGCATAAACAGGAGTGTGAGTATTCTTATTAATCAGCTGCCAGATTTTTCATGCCTTTCTCTTCAGTTGGTGACTCACCAACACTCATCAGTGTTGTCACTAACTGGCATTGGCTCCTTTCTGACACGTTGTGAATGAGTAAGAATTGATGTTTTGTCAACAGCAACAATAAATTCCTATTTTTTTTCCTTTGATATTGCTAATCGTAATACTACAGTTTGAACACAAAAGTTGATTTTTTAATGGCTTTTATTTCTAAGCAGAGTTTTAATTCTCCCAATTCTTCTGTGTGGATATAATCCGCTTGCAAATAACAATAATGATCTTTGATATTATGAGAAATTAAGACTTCATACGTTGTTAAACCACTATGTAATCAAGGAAACATGGTTTTGTATACCAGCAATTTGGGACCGGGTGTCTGCCTCTCTCTCATAATATGAGTAGAATCTCTGTGCTTGTCTTTGTGCTATCTATAAGTTAGCCCAATGAAAATCTGGTATTCATGAACTTCAACAATGCTTTAGAAAGCAGTGAAGGAAAGCCTGAAAGGAGAAGCTTAAGCGTACAGTGCTGGGCTGAGAAAGTGATTGTATCCATTGCGTTTCAATCTTGAAAACTGATTATGTTTAATGAACCATTCTGAATTCTCTGTCAAAAGCTCAGGAGTGCCTTTCTCTATAAGGTACAAATCTGAGGCCCTCTCTAATAAGAAAATGCCAAGACATAACAGAATTGGTAAAATTAATAGTAATAAATCAGCAATGGTACATCTAGTCTTCCCAGTCTGAATCATTGGTATTCACCCCCAAATTCTAAAAGAACTCAAATATGAAATTACTGACTGCTAGGTGTACTGTGTAATATACAACTTAAATTGACCATGGGGTCATAAACGAGATGCTAAGGTGTTTTTTTAAATGGCTCCGGGTGTGAATCAAAAAGTCATATAGTACTTTTTTGACTTCTAGAAAACCAAGAGAAACTATAACAAAAATGTCAGTTGGTAAATTAATGGAAATATAGGATTATAGCAGAGGCAATACAGCTTTAGCAGAAGGAAGCTGTGCCTCTCTACTCTGCTCAAATTCTTTGAAGGAATCATTGAGCATTTGGATAGCAGGATTCCAGCCAGGTTTGTCTATGTCTTCATTAGTGTTTTGCTTTGGAGCAGCAGTACTGGTTTAAAGAATTTCTTGGTGCTGCTCATTTACTGCTTCTTGGTTGAGCTCAAAGAGTGGTTTAGGGGGAGTTTAAAATAGATTTCATAGTGGAGTATATGGGAAGCTCCACTCCAGCTACCATCAAAGTACCCAGATGTTGGATGGTGCCCAGATGGTGAGGAGACCTCTGAGTCCAAAGCTGTGTTAGGTCTCACAGTTTTAAACCGCATTGGTGGGCCTGTTCAGTCTGGGAGCACCAGTTTAAATTTAAACTGAAATAAAACTTTTGAACCACATGGAGTTTAAATGTAGAGACCATAGCTCTGCTTTTATGATCTTCTTCCCGGCTGCCCGGGCAAACTTGTGAATATATGGTGCTAAATACTGAACTGAACCTCTGTTGCCTTGCATCTCTCTGCTGATACCAGCAAATTGGCTCACACTAACTCTTCCAAAAATTGTAATACTCTGACTTGTACCCAGCAAGAGGCAACGAAATGAAAAGTGAAAAGCTTCTTTTCCCCACCCCAGTGCTCTTCACATATAACTGGAGAATTGATCTTGCAGGCATGTCTGCTTATGCTTAACATTACACAATGGGTAGTTTCACTGAATTCATGAAAAGTTGAACTTTAGCTTTCAAACCACGAGCTGGCAAATAACGTCTGGTAAGCCTGCATTATCAGGAGTTAGGCACATGGGACCCACTATATCATAAAAAATAGAAGATAGCGAAATAAAAGGATTGAGTATAAACTCGTGAAAACTTCTTTGATTTTGTTTTAGTACTTGGATCAGTGAATTTCAATATATTTTATATTTGCAGATATTTACAAGCAAGTAAACATTCACATTCAAACATATGCCCTTTATTTATTTATTTATTCTGTGTGGTAGTCTCAGGAACTTTATTTGTATAAATCTGAAGGATACTCTGTTGTGTTTGAGCTCCTTCTTTTAGTGATTTTGATGTCAAAGTATGTTTAGACTAGGTCCGTAAGGCATTCATTATTTTGTAATTATAATTTTGTTGACTGACTGCAAAGCTTGTGTTCAGCGAAAACAATCTCAATGAACTGATCCACTTCAGTCCTGAATATTGGCTGTCAAGATTTAAATTTTCATGAAGGAAAAATGGTATTTTTAAAAAAAAAGTATCTTTGTGCAAGGATACTATAACATTAAAGAAGAAACAAAAACAAGAGCTGCCTTACCTTCGGTTTCATGGGTTTTGTTTGGGTTTTTTCAGATTTCTGTGCCTAAAATGTTTAATCTTACTCTGCTAAAAATCTGCATTGTAAAAGATTAGTTTCTTAAACTGCCAATGTAATCTTGTCCAGGAAAATTTTTACTTCAAAACATTTAGAGCAAGCACTTTTAATCATATTTAAAATACTGTCATGGGAGGGAGAGAGGGAGCTAGGGATGCAGAGTCGGCACTCTCAGTAAATAGACCCACAGTTGCATCATTTTTTCAGAATAAAATATAGGAGTCAAAATAGCCAGGAAGGTAATATTGTTAGCAACTTTTTAGAGATTCCACCACTTCTGTTGCATAACAGCTTTGCATTGCGTGCTGCTGCATGTTACAGTTTTCCTGTGCGACTCACGGCATTCTCCGTGCTTTACGTAGCTCTAATGCTTCCACTATGCAGGTGGCTGTGAATATGTCGCCATTTACAATCCCAAATAATGTGAGGCTGTTCGTATAATAAAGGCACTGCATACAGTGTCTCCTGTACATATTGCCCATGCTCTTTTTTGCAGAATGAAGAAAAGTTGACAGAAATTGGTGTAAGTCACTGAATCCCATTGCAGTCCTCTACTGCAGAATGCACAGCTCTTGGTCTTTCTGTTGCCTTTATACCATTTTCTCAGCTATTAGATTTGTCCTTTTCCTAGAAAAATAAACTAGTTGATGTAAGGGGGAAAAAAGGCACTAACAGTTCCTCCTAGCTGGATTTCTTATAAATGATTTACCTTCTGTTCCCTTTTCTCCCTCATGGGAATAATCTGTCGGAAATGCAATGTGACAGCCCCCAAATTGATACATAGCATGATCTAATGGATAAGGTGGCTATTTATTGGACAGATGTCTGCAGTGGCAGAAAGTCTGCCACTTTCTTTACTCAGCTCTCATGTTCTTACTGATTCTTACTTCTTTCCATGTTCAACAGGGCTCACTGAAGTAACACTGTTTTAAAAAGTTCCAAAATACGAAAGATATTGATATGTGGGGTGTCTTTTTTTTTTTCCTCCCTGATACATATATTTTATCTCCTAACTGAGATTAAAAGTGCTGATGCAAGTCTCTTCTTCCAACATGGATATCTACATTCTGATCCCAAGAACACTGCAGATGCAATGTGGATAACGGGTAAAGAAAGCTGACAAGAGAGTGGGAGAGAATGAAATCAAGAGTAAGAATTTCTAAATTCTTACAATCACAATATTAAGTATGGCAGAGAAAAGGAAGAAGCACCTCGAAGCAGAAATTTTCATGATGGTAGAGTAGTAAGATCATCGATACCTGTAGAGTTATTAAATCACATGCTTTCTGTAACCGAACATACAGATATTTTGCCCTTGAACTGTTGTTCAGAATACAAGCAAAAGAAAATTAAAGGGTATTTACCATAAATACTTTGTTTTCAGAGCAGGGGAGATACTTCATGTAGTGAGAGAAATACAGCTGTGCAAGTACAGCTGAACATGTTTATCCTCCCTCAGAAAGCTTTAAAAAAATCTCTAGTGTTTTATACACTTGAGGATAGTATTCTGTTGCTTTTTGATATTGCAGGCTTTGAATACAGAAAATAATCCAAATAGCAGAATCAAGAAATATCTGGGTTGTATTGAATAAACAAAATAGGTTTATTATCTCCATCTGTCATTGTCAGATGTTTTTTTCAAGGTGTATTGCTGTCATAGGAGTTCCCTCACTCTTTCTCTATTTGACAGTTTAATTTTTTCAAAAAAGGATACTGAATTTGGAGCCTTGAAGATGGATACAGCTGCAGTCCAGATCTGGCGTTTAAAAAGTCTCTCTTCAGCTGCACATCCAGGAGTGTATAGCTGAAATGAAGGAGAAAAGACAAGAGCTCCCTTAGCACTTCTGATAAATCTGTCTTTTGTGGTCCCATAATAGTCTTAATAATAACAAATGCAGATGTAGTAGAGTTTCTTTATTCCTCGATATAATCCCATGTATAAAGTCAGGGATCATGTTCACTGTCTTAGCTGTAGCACCATGTAGGAACCACATACATGATGTGAATCCTAAATACTTTTTTAATGTCCCTATATTTCGCAGTTCTGTCTTCCATTTTGTAAATAAAAGAAATTAATTTCTCTTTCCTAGGTATATGACCTTGCTGGCTATATTAAAATACATGGTTGTCAAATGAGTCCATGATACTGGCAAACTAGCTTGGGAGAATACCTGCAGGCTAAAATTAAGACTAAAATTTAATAGATTAGTTTTATTTTATGTTGGATTTTAATATTAGATTTGAACTGGTTTTCACTATGTAAGTGATTTGATTGTTTGTGAAATTCATCTGCAGTGATTTTATATTCTCCTCAAAGGCAAAATCAGTTGATATGCTAAACCATAAATAACTCTCCAAAGGCTCTTGTCTTTACAGGTATGGTACAATCAAATAGTCTTGTTTTCCTTCCATTCAGAATTTACTACAAGAAAATTCTTGGCAAAATATCAAAGAGACTTCTAGTTTGGCTGTGCTTTACTTCAGGGTCTAGCATGTTGAGTAGAAATTGCTGTAGCTGGTTCAGCAAAGATTCTCTTGTTACTGTTGTGGAATCTTGTCCCCTAAAAAACCTCTTATTGCCTTGTGTGTGAGTAATACAGAGATGCAGCTACTGTGTATGGAGCTGCAAACATTTTTAGAAGTTATTCATTCACAGAGCAATTGATAGAGGCTATTGACTCTTAGGTTTCCAAGGAAAAAACTCTTGATTAACAGGAATTTGATCAGGCCATGAAAACGATTATTGAGGTTAATATAATTAGTATGTCGTATTTGGGGACTTATTCACAAACATACCTTTTAATGCGTGAATACACAAAAATGTCTTACTATATGAGTGTTGTTTGATCTGCATTTTTTATTGTTGGGTTTTTTACCTACTTCTGCCCCTATGCAAAACAAAGGAAGATAATTTGCTGCAGATCTGAGAGTCAAATCTACAGGACTTGCTGATGATGTACCTGAGGAGATCACTGATGATGATATTTTCACTGTACTTCTTAATGGATGATGGATAAAGCATTTGAGCTTACTTACAGCATCTGTTGTACTGAAAAGAAGTCATCACAGAAAGCTCTGCAGTAATGGTTCAGCTTATTGGAAAATACACAATGTATCGTATCTCTATTTTGTTCATTAGGCTCTGACAGAGGCACAAAGTTCTTTTGTGAAATAGTTTCACAATTAATTGCCTTTTCAGAAAATCTAAAATAGAAGCTTATTATTTTATAATTTGACAAGCCTAAATGCTGGCATTTTCTGTAATGTGTTGTCACCTCTGCAACACTTTAGACCTCTTGTTTGAAGTATTAAATATTAATAGCTTTGATTGTCTTTCAAAGTGTTTTGCGTTTTCCTTCCAGTGTTGTGCATTTTAAATGAAGGATATTAGGTAAGCGTATTATCCTGCATACATTACTGCTTGTCATACTCAAGTTAAATTCACTGTCTTTGCTCCTGAACACAGTCTGATCTGTAGTACTGCACTCAGGAGAAAACTGATAGGCACAGTAGCTGCTAGCCTGAAATAATTAACTCCTTGGAAGTCAGGCCTCTTTCACCTTGACTGAACTTCGAGATAGAATGTCTGTCTTAAATGTCAAAGAATAAGGGGAAAAAAAAGAAGCTAAATATTATATCCTATCAAAGTGTTTTGGTGGTGTTTTTTTTTACCTCAAAATGCAACTCAAATACTCAGATCCATTTCATCTGCATGGTCATATGTTCACACAAAGCTTGACCACATTAAATTCAAAGGCTTATTGTTTCTAATTCTATATAATGGCCAAAGAAATTGCTGAGGTCACACCTAGGGTTTTAATATTCTTCAGATATAGCTGCCTCTCTGGCAAAGGTCCGGTTTGTGTTGGTGTAGAAAACTGTTCTTCCTGAGTGATCCTAACAATATTTGTAAAAAGTACAGTTTTGTTGAAACAGCTGCTTCTGTTCCTGGTGCTTCTCTGGGCATACCTATGAAATTAGGGCTTATGCTTCTTTGTATCCATGGTCTGTGCTATGCACAGTTTCTGCACCACAGAGTAATTTATTCTTATACCAGTGAAGAGCATTCATGCTGTAGGCATACTGGGGCTCTTGACTAGTTTCTCAGTAATGAGTATGTATTCTGTGGCTGGCAGAATTTTCTCTGTTATCAGTAGCACCAACTATTCGGGTGCCTACAGTAAAATTCATATTATAGATATAGTAATAAAAGGAAAGAAAATTTATAATATATAATAAATCTATAGAAGTGTAATGCAGTAATATAAGACAATAAATACAATAGCAATATATACTGTAGAAATATTATATATACAGACACAGAGAGTTTGTCTGGTTTGTATTATTTATTGCCAAGGCAGGAGTCATCCCTAAGGTGGTTTCGGTAGCTTAGCATTTGAGAAAACTGGCATAATGACAGCCCTTCTACTAGATGGTATTCTGTCATTATTATTTTTTTTCCAGAGAGCATTAATTATAATCCAGACATTTCAATTGCTGTGGGTGGAAGCTTGGCAGGTGGAATATTACTGCAGGACCAATTTACTCCTCCAATTTTGAAAACATTGGTTTAGATGCATTTGTTAAATTGTGGAAACATCAGTTTAGTTTGGGGTATTTTAATACCATTCTATTCTAGACTCTTTAAAAGAAGCAGTACTTAGCATGTCATCTGCATGACTGAAACTGGTGCAAAGTAGTGAGGAAGTGGAGATCATTGATTCTGTAGGGACTGGGAGTGTCCATTAAAAGCTAACTTTGCTGTAAGAAGATAGTACAAAAATTTGTTTCCATGTGTTTACCAAATAGCCGGTTAAGACTAATTTGTAATTCTTACAATGTGGGGCTTTTGGTGCTCTAGGGTAGGGAAGATTGTTGCCAGAAAAGTAATTTTTTGTCTAGTTGTCTGGGTCAGAGGATTCATTGCTCTAGTGAACTAACCGCTGGTGAATTGTCCACTGTGGGGGGGAGGCGGGGAGAGGATTTGTCATCTTAGGCAATAAGATGTAATTTCATAAGACCAAATAGCTTGTCCAGTTGATAATTGGAGTGCATGTCTAAGGGTAAGGAATTTGGATACTATCATGGCAACATTAAGATAAGCATTTGGAACTAGCCTTTGTGTGGTAAAAAAGAGAGAAAATCATTAGGAAAAAAATCTAAACTTTACTAATTGCTAGGTGGATGATTTAGTTTTCTTCACCCCCAGTAATGCACAGTATTTGAGTATGTGCTCAAATGATTCATGTACCAAAAAGAAACGAAAGAAAATGCTTCTTGGCAAGTACTATATATCAACAGTCATCCTTACTCAGAGCAGCCTGGAGCATCTACTGCAGCTTTGAGATGCCAGCTAGAGCTCGTGACTCTTGTGCCTAACTTCCAGTGCTATGGGAAGCTAATGGCGGTTCCAGTCTCATTTGTATTTCCATGAGTCTTTCTGAACATTCTTTAAAAAAAGATTCTTGGCTGAAGCATACCCATTTTCTTTTCATGGAATTCTCCAACATGGTCAAATGAAATTGCCTGGGATCTTTTAGGGGAAGGACCTTCACAACTGTGTCATGAAGCAGTGCAAGATCTGTTCTTTTGCTGACAGATCTTCCACGGCCTTCCCAGAAGTCTTCATCTAAATCATTTTATCCTAAACACATATTCAGTATTACAGTGCTTTCAGTAAGGATTTTGCCTGAGGCTCCAATGTGTTTCTAGCACAGTTTTTTGAGTTACACTATTACTGCAATCCCTGAAAATAGTGTCAGTGGTGTGCTTGCTTGCTGATTATCTATGACCTCTACCAATACCAATGATGTGTCTTATTAAAATAAATCCTTTTGATTCCATTCTTTTGGAAACGCTTCCATTGAGATTTGCTCATTAAAATATGAAAGAACTCTAACATTTGAATTAACGAAGCTGAGTCCTTGTATCCAGGCTACATAGTTTTGCAAAAGCAGTTTCTGGAGTCTTTGCTTCATTAAGGACCTTTAAAATATTAAGTACTGACACAGTCCAATCTGAATACCTCAGAGGCACATGAATTTGTATTAAGACTAAGCTTAAACCCTTCAAACAGCTTCTCCTACTTCCCTATAAAAAGAAATCCAACACAGAAGACCAGATTTAAACCTAGGAAACAAAAGACTTCAAAATAAAGGATTTCACCATACTTCAGCTAAATTTCTTGCACTTTAGATTGCATCATAATTATGAGACGATTGATCTACAGCTGGATTATACTGACTGACTTGGCCTTTGAAAGATGTGAAGTTTGCCTGATAGCATCACGGTGGGTTTCAAGTGAGTGGGTTTAATGTTGTATACAGCAAAAAAAACCCACTCAAAAAACTACCTCACGTGTTTGTGTGTAAACCACACTGTAGTATTTTTAATGAATTATTAAAGGACTTTAACTAAAAAAAGCCAAAGACTGTGTTTCCTGAAGCCTTCTCTCTTCTGACATCTCTTGGGTTTGTTCACTAGGCCATGACATGCTGAGTAACCAGCCAGAACTGTTTTTCTTTCCATTCTCAAAAATTTTGTTACTGGAACTTGTCTAGCAGGGGAGGGGACAACAACTGTTCAAGTTAAGAAAAAAAAAAAAAAAGACCTTCAGACTGACACAAATAATCTGTACCTCCTGCAGACTCTGTATTACTTAAGACCACCACCACCTTGTACTTATAAAGACTAGGCCGTTGTGTTCTGTATCATTTCTTAATCAACTGACTCTTACAATTTTATTGTCTCTTTTAAAAAAATAAGACAAGCCTACAAATTGTCTTGGTAGATGTTTACTGTTCAGTTAGCTTTTTAGGTTAAGATATTTGAAACAGGTCGTTCTGACAACAACTGCAGTATATAGCAAAGAGCTGAGGTATATCCTTAAGATATTTTTCTAAGAAACTTTGTCACCATCATGAGCAGTATTTGATTCAGCCTGACAATAGGGAAAATGCCTTCCCTTCACTTAGACAAAAATATTCATCATTTCAGTTTGCTGCATATTTTAAGGCCTGAATTTAAAGGTCTAGTTACCTCCAGGTTTTGCACAGAAGGGATTTTAAAGCATTTTGAATTACTGGGAAGCAGAGTATTCATATAATGGATATTTGCTTCATAAACTGCTGTCATGGATGAGAACAGAGAAAGAAACACTATTCAGAGCATTAATTTTTTTTTCTCAAAAATTTCAACAAATATTGGAATGAAATGATCCAGAAACACTCTTCTCATTTTAAAAGCGCTTGCAATACTCAATTTCCAAGGATTTTAAAATGCTACAGCATGCAATCATTTTGTTTATTTACATACATCCCTTTCACTTCCCACTTTTCATGGTAACCCCCAAATGTTTTTCTTTGATCTGCAGATCCACTGGTATTTTTTTATTTTTTCATTCTGTATTCTGCTGTCTAAAAAAGGGCTGCCAGGTCATGAGTTTGAGCTGCTGAGGTGCTTCGGCAGCTCAAGTCTGGCTCCAGGGACCAGGCTATGGCAGGTATCTGGTGGAAGAGGACATTAGTGTGGGGCTTTTGAATCATTTGAAGTAAAAATTATGAGAGTGAATTGGGTGTTATCTTCAGAAGAATGCTACATACGGAGAAGGGTAGGTTTCACTCTCCGTTTATAAAATGAAACTTCACCTGAAAAGATAGTACACTAGTTTCAAGTGCTATGAGAATTGGCGCTGGTTGTAGGAGTGTAGTTTTGTGTGTGTTTAACCTACTTTCCCTGTAAGTAGATATATTTTAATGCTATTAGGACTCTCTGGTATGTGTTTTAGTAGTCCTTTAATGCACACTGCAGATGTTGATGACCCAAGAAGGCTTTCATTGCATCTCGGGTGTAGACTTACGTTCTGCCAAAATACACCCTGGTGAGTCTTAATGCTGTAGTATAAGACATAAACAGGTATTATCTGCAATTTAATGTCTAACCATAAAAAATGTGAATTTAAGGTAAAGAAATATCTGTGGAATTCTTGGGCATTTTGAATTTTTATTTAATCCATCATTGCTTTTTGAATCTACTCTCAGTAAACTCATGAATGGGACAATACTGTCCTCTCTTAGTAGCATTACTGAGAAGTTACCAAAATTTGAAGGAAAAAAACCAAACCAAAACAGACCAAAAATAATATTTCAGGCTGTAGTTTCTAACTCTGTTAATCATTTGTATCCCATAAAAATAGTATGGACCCACTTTTCAGTCAGAAAAACGAGCAAAAGACTCATAAAACAAAATGCTGAAACAAAAAAGGAGGAAAGTGAACCACATCTAATATGTCTGTGCAGTGAACTCAATTTCCATTACGTTGTTAGGGCATGATGAAGTAGCTGTGGGATGCGGAATATACGAGAGAGGACTTTAGACAGAAGCAATGTAGAGACAAAATGGAAGCTTATGATAAGCCCTTACTACTGAAACTAGTATAAAAACTTGACATTATTTTGCCTACTAAGCAGGAAAATAATATTTGTTAGGGTGTCTGATTCTAAAGGCAGATACGGCTTTTCCTCTATAGGAAACAGCATGATTAAAGAATTGTGTAACATGTTTTGCATTGGGGTTGAAAAGGGTTGAAACTTTTACATATTACGTGAGTTTCCGTAGAAAATATGGGGGGGACATTGTTGAGATTGTATTGTTGTCTTCAGATCTGAATGAAATACTGTAAAGGCATTGCCACAGACTGACTTAAAAAATGACTCATATACAGATATTTTATAGAAGCTTGGGACTTAAAACTGGAGTGAGTTCCTATCCAAGGGAAAACATCTTGATTTCCTGCAGTTATTGAGATAGGATCCTTGATGCGTCTGGCTTGCAATCATCATCATCATCATCATCACAGTATGCCTCTTAGTTGCAGAGTTCTCAGTGCTGACAGGAACATAAAGCCAAAACTTGGCCTTCAGGAATATATGCTTTCATCAAAGAAAGGAAGCCAGTGGGAAACTCATATGTTATTTGAAATTAGATTTTGGGCTCTTCAGGACAATGATCATTACTTCTTGTGCACATGTTCTAAGCATAGTAAAATATGGTTGTAGTGTTTGATTGACGTCTTTAGATGCCAGAGGAATACTAGCAAATGCTAATACTAATAAAGGGCAATTAAACACCTCTAATACAAAGTTGTAGCACCATACCTGTAAGTAAACTCTCCTTACAGAGCTAGTGGATTGATCTGTCACAAAGGTATCACACTGCCCCCAGGAGACCTTCCTCAACTGTAGTATTTTCCAAACAATTCAAACCGTCTTTGGTTCTTTCTTTTCTTCCACTTATTTGTTTGGGTGTTGCATGTTGGTGGGCTCTTTCTTAGAGAAATTAAAATGTTGGCAGGCTGTATATTTCTTTTCCACTGATTGATGAGCAAAGTGATATGTGGGTGGTTTCTTGAGGATAAGAGTGCTTTTGTGTAAAAGTGGTGAGTCTTCTTTCTTCAGAAGAACTTTGATATTGCCAATTAGTAGCTGTGAGGAAGTTTGTCTGCAAGAGGCATTGGCACAAACAGTTGGATTTTATAATTATATTCTTCAAAGACTCATAATAGGTAATACTAATTTGTTAGAGCTCATACGGTGAATGAAACAAACCTCTTTCATAGCCTCCTTCTCTCTGAATGATTACTGAATAGAACAGATATTCAGATACCATATTTGAGGAAATTTCAGCGTGGGAGAGATTGCATAGGCAACTTAGGGTTTTCTCTGTTTATAATTTGCAGCTACTTAATACCTCAAGTTTTAAGATCCTGCTGTCAAGAAGGACGTTGGCACAGTGGTTTACAGTGGTTGGACAGTGAAAGATTTTCAAATGATTATGTAAATGTGCATATTTATAATTTCTGAGAGTTTAGAATTATGGATTTGGGAATACTCAGATTCCAAGATGTCATTTTCTTGTTACACAGTTTCATATTTAGTAAGCTAAGCTTATGATTTTAATTTTTTTTTAAAAGGACTATGTTCTTAAATCACATACATTTAGAAATTTTGGCTCCATTAGGCAAAATAACTGTAGAACATTAAAATGAGGTAGTGTGGTATGTTATTGGAGATTTAGCAGTGAATCTATTTTCAATTGGTTGCCTACTTGAAAACTACTGATGTTTAAAAACCTCAAAATAAGAAATTTTTTTTCAACTTCTTTTGCTTGGACGAGCTGTTGATAAATTAGAAAAAAATGTGATAATGTTAGAAGTTCCGAGAGGGTAGATGTTTGTCAAAGTGAATGCAGTATTCAAGATGGATTTTGCTGGGGCCCTGGAATACCCGTATTGAAAAATCTACATATTGTCCCTAAAAGTGAAGTCCTAGAGGGCAGTTTGAAGAACATGGAAGTAAGGTGTGTCATGCCAAAACCAGTTCAGGCCCCATGCTACGGACAGCTGCAGGTTTAATTTACCAATATAGAAAAGTCCTTTACAAATATAGAAAAGCCCTATGGTAAAAACAAAGGTCATTGAGCTGAGTATCCTGTCTCCAGCAGTGTCCAAAAGCAAAAGATTAAGGAAAATCTATCAGTAGAACAAACATATCATGATTTGTTTTTTCCTGTAACCGTACCTTCTCCAACCGTTCAAACTCAAGGACTTTCCGATCCACCAATGGCTTTTGGGGCTTAATAACCTTTAGTGAATTTCTCTTCTGTGAACTTGCTTAGTAACTCCTTAAATTCAGGTCAGCTTTAGCATCTGCAGCCTTCTGTTGGCAAAGGGCTCCACAGCTTTGCTAACTACTGGGTGAAGAAACGCGTCCTTCTGCTTGTGCTAGCTTCATCCCAGACCTCCCCAGCTTCTTTTAGTGGATGATGCAATGGGCAGTTAAACACTGTTCACTCATGACATCACTTACGATTGCACAGGTCTTTTAAAAATACTGCAGCCGAACTACTTACCGTTTCTCTTGTAGGAGAAAACCAGCTCCTTGTTCTGCTGGTTCAGTCTTTGTATCTCGCTTTGATGTCTATAAGCTGGCAGAGTGGTATGTGCATCTGTCCCTGCCAGCTGCATTTCTTTGGGGGGGGGATTCTGCTGTCATTAGAGGTAATGTGGTGCAAAGTGTGGTCTACCCACAACAGAATGATTTGATTTATGACAAAATAGAAATCTGTTTTAATTATTCATGAATTTAATTTACTGGTTTGTTGCTTGGAGGCAGACTAGTGCTACACATGTAGGAAGAATAATACTAAAAATGTTTTAAAACTAGTGCAGGTACTAAATAGGCTTTGTATTTTGAGTTTGTTGGAATAGTTCTTAAATAGAATGTGAAACCAGAGGGACTCGTGTGCATCTCTTTAAGTTCAGAATCGTCTTAGGAGTTCTCAGGCATGTTTATTTCCCCTTCTTAGCCCCACTTTATTGATTACCTATTTGAGAGCAGCCCTAGAATAATTGTCTTCTTTTGCTAACTCACTTGAGTATGGCCATATCAGTTGTTTATCCACGAAAAATTATGAAGGTTATTTGTAGACTGACATTTAGCATGTAGGAGGACTTTTGACTTACTTCTATCATCATTAATCTTAAATATTCCAGCCCCAAGATCTGGGCTTGTAACAATTATTCAGGTGAGACTGGAACTTTAATACAATTTTGATTTAAAAATTTCTTTGCTGTATAATGCATTAACTGTCTTGCTCCAAGAAATGTGTTCCCACTAAGTGGGAGTTAGGAACCTGATTTATTTTATAGGCAGCATGCAGCACTGACTTAAAATAATTCTGTCAAAATAGGAGCAAGATCATAGAATCATGGAATAGTTACAGTTCAAAGGGACCTCTGGAGCGCAATAGAGGGTCAAATTACATCAGGTTGCTTAGTGCCTTATCCACTCGAGTCTTGAATATCTCCAGGAATCCCTGAACAAGACTAAATTTGCATTCCTTAAGACCAGCACTGCAGTTCTTTCATTTGCCCTGTTCACTTTTCTCAGGATCTTATTATGGTCACTTTTACAGGAGCTGCATCTGACCTTCACATTCCTGACACTCTCTTAGTCCCCAAGACTCTAGTTTAAACACAGTTACTATCTTAACCTATGGCGCGAGATTTACATGCTGTGTTACGGAACAGTAATTCTGTTCTTTTACGATGCTGTTATCCACTTTCCACTTTCAGTGAAATGAGTCTTAGCATGCTTTCTGTGTGGATGTGAAACCACATGGACATTAAAGAGGTCTTGAGATGATACTTAGCAGTGTAGAGAAAGATACTCTAAGAGTTTGGAGCACTATATACTCTCATAGCCGTCCAGGTAGAAGTATGCCCACGATTATTTTTTAGCTGAGGCAGCACATATGGACCATTCAATCTTGAAAACTGTGAGCTTTGATCATAAACGTTATCGTCCTTTTAAGGAGGACCTAATTAACATAAGGTAGATTATTGCAAAAGGCTTGGTTCCCATGCATTTAAATGTACATGTTTTACATGATTTGCAGTCAACTCAAAATCAGTTACTTTCTACTGGAGCTCTCAAGACACAGTTTTTCTAAAATGTCAGTGAACCAAGAAACGTAGGATAGAGAGCAGCTGTTTGAATGAATAGCAAGCTATTAGTCAAAACACCTCTTAAATTTTAAAATGCATACTTGATTACTGATATCTTTTCAGTTTATTGAACATTCATTTGAGCTAATTAAAAGCACATAAGCACTATTTTAAAACAGGAAACAGTCATGTTTTCTGCTGAAACATTCTTTATACAATCTCATATTTCTCTTATTTATTGCATTTAAGATAATTTTTATGCATTCTAGAAATTAATTCTGATTTGTTGTTACACAAATTTATATTGTTTTGAGTAGAACTGAAAAATACGGAATATGAAGTCTATTTTAAATATTTCTGTTCAGGTTTTCACAAAATTTATTTAGAACCACAGCACATAAAATTTAAGTGAAGTGAGGATGTTTGAGATTCAGTGGGCTTTGTCTCCATTTCTCCCATTTGTCAGTTTGGTAGGATAACAAAAGCATATATGTGGGATTTCAAACTATTTTCAGACTGTGTAGCCTGCTGAAAGTTTCATCTTGGACTCTCGTAGCAGAACTCCCTCTAGGATTAGACTTGCTTTCAGGTTGTTCCAGTGGAGAATCATAGAATGGTTGGGGTTGGAAGGGACCTTGAAAAGTCATCTAGTCCAACCCCCCTGCAATGAGCAGGGACACCTTCCACTAGACCAGGTTGCTCACAGCCCCATCCAACCTGGCCTTGAACACTGCCAGGGATGGGGCATCCACAACCTCTCTCAGCAACCTGTGCCAGTGT
The DNA here is from genome assembly GCA_024606505.1 of Aquila spilogaster. Taxonomy (NCBI): domain Eukaryota; kingdom Metazoa; phylum Chordata; class Aves; order Accipitriformes; family Accipitridae; genus Aquila; species Aquila spilogaster. Next base: position 55,883,194 of record JANHGO010000072.1, read on the forward strand.
TTCAACACCCTCATCGCAAAAAAAATTCTTCCTTATACCTAGTCTAAATCTACCCTCTTTTAGTTTAAAACCATTACCCCTTGTCCTATCGCTACAGGCCCTATTAAAAAGTCTGTCCCCATACAGAAGAGCTTTAAAGTGGAAGCACCAGAATGCTCAACAAAGTTATTAAAACTGATGTAAATACTTCGGAATCTGCACAAAATTTGTTTGCATTCCAGGAAAAATGAAAATCTGAAGGTGACATTTGTTCCCAGATCACAATGTCTATCGTTCTTTGGGGCTTAAATCATTTAGTAGGAGTAAAATAGCTAAATTTCATATAACTTGCATGAAAAGTTACCTAGCTTTGAGGATAACAGCAAATTTGGGAAGCAGTAATGAATTCCAGTGAAACAGTTGTTTACTTTGTAAGTATCTCTGAATAAAGGCTCATTATAGTCCTCATTGATTTAACACTGTGTGACACTAAACAAAACCGGCATTACTCATACATTTTTTACATTTTTTTGGTTTAAATTCCAGCATTCAAAGAATAATTAATGTCAGGCAGTTGCCCGAGCAAGCCTACACTCTACAGTAAATAACACTTTCTAATTAGTGCTGATGTGGATTGGAGACTGAATATCTGATTAACATGCATAGCAGCAGTTGAGGTTAAACTTCGTGAACTGTATAAACCCATGCGTTGTGTAACCTGCTTTCTCTCAATCTTACATACATCATGTCTATACACGGTCCATATATTGTGCTGACATTTGCATATCTACTTCCCGAAGGCCCAGTAATTCTGCGAAAAGTGTGCTGAGTCAGACATAATGTCCCCTTTTGCATTAATCCTAGCCGAAATGCTATGTGGCCCTGCAAGCTGTTCGGGTCCAGCCATTGGAAACCTCACTGTTACGGGAGAAGCCACTGCCCGAGCATTCACACAGCAATCAAGGAGTTGCACAGACACCACCCCAGACTTTAATTGCTAGGACCGGAGTCCCTTCGCAGCGGGCGACTCCAGTGAGCTGATGAGTGCCCCTTCCCACTCCTCACACACACTCACCCTCGGGCGCTTCTTCTTCCCTCCAGCTCGACCCTAGGTTCCCCTGAAGCAGAATCTCTAATCGAGGCCTTCAAAACAAAAAGCGTTATTTATTCTATCTACGGTGCACAAATTTCGACAGCGCGAACTGGGTGCCTCCGG
>JANHGO010000072.1:55884488-55968218 GCA_024606505.1 Aquila spilogaster
AGAGAGGAGAGAGGGAAAAGAGGGAGAGGAGAGAGGGAAAAGAGGGAGAAGAGAGGGGAGATGGAAAAGAGGGAGAGCCATGCTCAGTTCAGCACAGGTGTTTGAAAATAGATGTGGTCAGGCTTTTTGCTGTCACTTATCTGCCTGGTTCTTGTCTGGCTCACAGATGAAGGGAGGGAATCAGAAAAGTCAGGAAAAGTCTTTCTAAGCTCCTGGAGTATTAAGTATTAAGCCACTAAGAATTTAGATTCTTTGTGTTGCTGGTAGGTGGAATTTTTAGTAGTTTTTAAGAAGTATAGCTGTTTGTCTTGACTGTGTGCTTTAAAGCTGGGCCTTTAAAAATGATAATTTTGAACTTCTGTTAGGCAAATTGGGATAAGTTTGATGTGAAAGGTCCCATTTGCTATTCTAAGTCTATAACTCTCTCCTGCCTAATCTCCCAGCTCCAGATCAGTGAAGTTACAGAGCAGCTCACTAGTCATTCTTTAACATCTGCCAGATGTTTCTCAAGACTAGCAAAGCTGTTTTGCTGAATAATTCCCATTTCATTTCTACTTTTTCTCACACTTCCTTTGCTCTAAATTTAACAAGTAAACAAAACGCAAAACCCAACACTCCTCAAATATCAAACAGAGAGAAAAAAATATATATTAGCTGCAGTACCAGGCAGCTAAAACCTAGTTAAGAATACATGAATTTCACATCATCTTAACCACAGCCACTACTATCTATACTGTGGTAGTATTCTTGAACTTTTTTGTCTGAGATTATGTCATCCAAAATTGTACAAACATGCAAAGTAAATGAGTCTATGGGATTTCCTAATGCACAAGTTGTTGTTGTTGTTGTTGTTTTTAAATTTAAAAAGTGTATATTTTCTTAATAAAAACTTACTTTCTCCTTCTGAAAAAACTGTTGGTCTTTTGAGTACAGTAATGTCTGTATACAGCAATATATCTTCTATCTCTATTTTGCATACTTCAAATAGGTGCAGCATATGATAGCACCTGGAGTTAGTAAAGGCTGAGGAAGGAAAGCGTATCTTTACATTCCAAGTGCAAATAGAAAGTTTACCATTCTTTTATTTCTAAATGCTGTATTAATGTTCTATTGAATGTAGTACAATGCAGGCATGACTTTTAATTTTTTTTTGGGGGGTACAATACTTCAGACAAAATTGTATAGTACACTTTGGGGCTACTTCTCGATGTTATGTTTTACATTCCCTTCAACGGAGTTAAGGTGATACACAGCCAGCATTATGAAATGGCAAATCAGAGCCACTTCTTTGTTAGTTCTGGTTTAGTTTAAGCTTAATTTTTTTTTCTTCTGTTTGTTTTGAATTTTAGTACCTGTTAAGCATGTCTTAAAATTTTAAGATATATTGTTTAAATATATTTTGAAATGAGTTAGAAGATGTATTTTATAGTAGTTGAAACATATGAGTTTAGATTTACCATGGATTCTGTAAGATCACCTTTTAGCTTTGAACTGATGTCATTTGTACATGTCAAATACATTAGCATTAGAAAAAAGAGGTAGAACTTCAGAGCAGAAACCCTAAGAGATAAGCTTCTGTCTATGGATTACAGATTTATGAAATGTTGGTACTACAAAATCGTAACTTCATCTGAGCTAGTAGTGTTACTGGCGTAGGACTCACTGGAATCCTTACCCCATAGCTAGGGGATCCCGGCCTCAATTATTGAAAGTTTTTCTGTAAAAGTGGTAGTGTAATCACTAGTTAAAATCAGGAAGATAAAACAGTGAAAATAGTTGAGACACCCATAACAGCTAGGCTCTGTCTTGCAGCTGGCCAAAACACAATCTAGCTAAAGATCTGTGAAAAACAGTTTTCCTTTTTTTGCCATATACTTTGGCAAGCTTCCTGCAGTATCTGCTTTGACAGAGTTTTAGATCACTGCCTCTGTCTGTATCACATGGTGTGGCTGCTGCCAAATTCCTTGGCCTTTCATGTTCCAGTGAACATCGCTGTGCTTTATTGAAATCTGAGGAAGTAAAACTCACTGAAGTAAATTCAGCTGATGTTAGGCATGAATTTGTCCAAACATTCACTATACAGTGGGCAATAAAATAAGTTATCGTATTCTGTCCAATTATTCCTCTTAAATAGTTTGATTTTATACCTTCTGTTTGCTTTTGATGGCCTGCAGGTAATGGTCCCTGCACATCCATTGCATGGCATGTTTTGCCATATGTGAGCACTGAACTTTAAATAGGATGTAGGAAGTTCAGCTTTTGCTGTTGTTCCCTATTAAAGAGCGAGTTTGTTACAGATTTTATAAAAAAAAGGAACGGATTACCATCTGAAAACTAGAACCTTTGTACCTCTATGAGAAAGAAAAGCAGTATGAGATTTTAGGCAGCTGAGGTTTGAAAGCTGGGAATGCAGTTCAGTTTAGGTGGACTCAAAATGAATGTAGGGGACAGCAAAGAGCTCAGCTGAGAAGGTGGCAAATCGACAGTGCTTACTGCCTCTAACCATCATCATGATGCTTGGAAGTACAGTTATCCAGGCAGTTTGTCTCAACTAAATGGCAGCTTGTTTATGAGGGCAGAAAATTATAAAAGCAATGAAAAATTGGCAAAATAAAGCAGGAAAGTCGCATTTCTATAATGTAGCATTGAGACTCAATTCTTTATAGACATTACAGCCCAGGCTGCCGTTGATGATTACATCCCTGACTATTTCTTCCTTGTTTGTCAGCATATCCAGGACTGGTTATCCTGTGAAACACATGAAGTTTTCACAGAAGCAAAGCCACTTCCTGACAATCACAGCATTTTACTATTTGGAAGTTCATGTTTTCTGTATGCATGGTAGATTTAAGTCAAGACATACTTGAAAATAGTGGTATTTGATTAATGTATTTGTGCCTAGTATTATTTCTTCAGCTTTTACTTTTCACATATTCACAATCCAAACTGTCATGAATAAGCAAAACTATGTCTGCCACAGATGTTACATCATTCCAGCAATTAGAATTGTAAGAAAAGCATAATAATTGCCAGTACTCAAAATCATTCTGAACTGTGAGAACTCGTAAAAGTAGCAGGGGATCTAAGACTATAATAGATTTTAGTGTGCTGTAATCCTGAGATTGTAGAGTTGCTTTCTTGTGCAAAAACACTCTGGAACCTCCTCAACTAAGAAACATTTTCTGAATACAACCCATTTGGTTAAGCTGTCATTTGTATATACTTAAGCTTGCATGTTAACCTGTTGATGTATTATGTTCGTTTTCCTCAGTGAAAAAATAATATCAACTAGAAATAAATCAAGATTGCTTTTTCTATTTCCATCTTCTAGTATCAGGCTTCTTTTCTAATCTATATTAGACTTTATCCTCTTTGGAGGTTACAATATTTAATAGTGCAATAAACCTTTCAAATGCACACAGGGTTTTTTGTATGTGGAAAATAAATACAAATGCTAGAGTGAAATATTTAGACTGCTGTTGCTCTAAGACTAAATTTTTGTATAAATTTCTGTTATAACTTAATTTTCAGACATTTTAAATCATACATTTTAAAATAATTTTATTAAAAGTAACTATTATACATATCCAAAATATATGAAATAGTTAAACAAAGTACTATAGTTTCGTGGTAATAAGAGTTCATGAATTATATATATGGAATATGAAGTCTGCAAAGTGAAAGCTTAGGTGAAATTCCAATAAAGGGTAGTCAGCTTGTGTAGCTGGAGATGCTAAATGTGTTTCCTCTTTCAGAGCTATGTCATGAGTGACTGACGACACTGCACGACCTGGTACTCACCTGAAAACCCATACCTGACTTAGCATAGTCATAGATCTCCTTAAGAACATCTGCTATGTTCTGCATGTGCACTCTCAACAAAATGAACTCTTGTTAATTTTTTTCATGGCAAGAAGTACATTTAGTATCTCTTGGACATGCAAGTATTTTGATGTGCTGGTCAAAGTGCTAGAAAAGTTAACAATAACATTAAAGTGTTGCATTTTCATATGTGATAGTTGAGCTTTGAACATCTCCACCCCCAGCATCATCTGTGAAAGTCTTTAATACTGAGCCACTGCTTTTCTTGATGTTAACAAGAACAACATAGTCGATATGTGTTCAGGGATGATGCTTTCCCCAACGCAGTTCTGGTAGGGAACTGAATGAGGTGGAAATACTCAAGGGTGCATCAGCACCACCTTCAGAAAAGAAAGAAAATAACTCTACACAACACAAAACCTCTACTTGTACTTAGAACGACAATGAGATTGCATGTGATATTTCTTTGACCTAGAAGGAATCCAGAGAATGTGACAACACCATTTAAAAGCCTGATCTAACACACATTTAAAAATGTAATAATAACAATAAGTGTGATAGATTTATTACCATTTTTATACAATGTTTTTACCACTCATCTTTCTACAGATTATGCAGTAGATAGATATTTCAGTTTTAACCGCTGAAACATAATCAACTCAAAGAAAGCAGAAAGTATTTATCTGTGCACCAAAGTAATATTCTCTATTACTAAAAACATAAGGGACCAATATTTTACAAGTATTTCACAGATGTAACAGCAATTTCTTACTCTTCTCCTACATGCAGGTTGTATATCTGAGAAACGGTGCCATCGAAAAATCCTCTGGCAGCAGCAGATGAGAGCGTACTTGTTCCTTTCATGTGCATCATTAAAGGAATGATTTGTTAATAGTTTAAAATAACTATTTTAAGACTTCTGTGCTGCCCTATATGTCTTTAAGCGAGACAGGACTCCTAAAAGAGGGAAAAACACCACACCACACCCCCAGTTATTGCATTAGATCAGAAATAGGAAATCTAAAAGTGCATACATGAATTGTTTAGAGTACTACTTTGAAGCAAAGACCAAAAACATACAGCAATCTGCTCATTAATTTTAGAAGAACACTACTTCTAAACTAATCCGTTGCAAAAAAAAAAATGCAGTTTTGTCTCATTCTGTCTCAGTAAGATGAGAAACTGAGAAGGTTTAAGTAATTTGAATTCAACTAGCCCATAACAAATCTTAGGTTTCCATGTTAATCAAGATACAAAGAGATCAAAGCAGTGTGGTAATCAGTGTGCAACAAGAGCTAAAAACATAGAAAGGATACTCTCACAATATATTATGATCTAGTGAGCAGAAATAGGAATACTTCCTAGTACCATATTTGTATTACACTTAGTAGTTTGATCAATATAAAGGACATCAATCATAATAATTAACAATACTGAACAGCATTCTTGTAAGCAGGAGGTAACATGTTGATAAAATTGGTTCATATGCTTACGAAGTGTGTTATGGAATGACAGCAAAAAAAGGTGTCCTTCTTAAAAGTAATGGTAGCAAAATGCAAGTCTTCTAAGGAACCTCTTCAGTTCAAACTGGATTAAGATTAATTCACAGATGAAGTTCATTTGGACTTTTCTGAAACCAAATGCTTTATGGCTTTTTACCCAGATAAGATCTTTTTCTAAAACAGCTTGGAGTGATGAGCAATGTACTGTTAAACCCACTAATTATGGGTTTTTGCCATTAGTCTAGTAATATTTGGAAAAAGTAAATTTTACAGCTTTGGAGCCAAATAAACTTTGTGCCAAACAAGCTGCACATTAACAACATTACTTATAGAACAGCTCTGACTAAACAGACTTACCTTCAGTATTTCACTTGGAATTTATTATTGCAAGTGGAGTTGGTGGCACATTGGTAGGCTTTCTACAAACCATGCCTGATGAGAATAAAAATGAAGCGGGTCAATATTATCTTTCCATTACAGGGTGGCAAAGTGACTAATTTTGTGTACAATTCAATTAACATACCTTTCATTTTAACCAGTAGAGACCTTCTTCATATTGACTAATGCAGTTGCATTACAAAATTCAGTTTAATGATAAAAGTTTTCCAACTTAATATCAATAGTTTCACCAATATGATAGGTATTATTACAGGCTTGAAAGTACGTTTTCACACAGTTTGGATACATATATCATTAAATGAGTTTTCTGTGGGATGTATACTTGTAAAATATTCATTTTTTTTTCCATATTTAAAGTTTGCCATTATTTTTTCTTGTACACAGAACATTCAGGAAACCAATTTAAACTAGCAATGTCTGGATGCTTGAGCCTTCAAAAGTTTTCTCAATTTTCTTGGTGTCAGAGTGATTTCAGTTTCACAAGCCTTCTGCTCTCCATGGGTGAAAGTCTGAAATCAACCATTTTGACAGAACTGCTGTAGAAATGAGTAAAAATAAAAACACGCTCAAGGCAAGGACACATGACCCAGAGGTCATTTATTTAGCTAGGCCAGCTGATTTTTTGTAGAAGTCATACATTGCTGAAAACAGCTCTAAAATAGAAAGTGATATTAATCAGTCTATGTTGTATCAAAAAATAGTATTGAAAATTAATTTATCTTATCCCTGTCTTTAATCACACAGTATATAGTCATCTTTCCTATCTCCAGAAATTGCTACAAATTTACATTATAGTCTGAAAACTTAATGAGGATATTACTTTTTCTCCTAATTCTGTTCTGAAATCCATTTTCCCTGTGTAAAATTTCCCATGTCTAGAATTAGAAAAATTCAGGTCATGAGGTCCTCTGGAGGTCATCCTGTCCGGCCTCTTGCACACAGCAGGGCCAGCCTTAAAATTTAATCTAAGTTCAAAGTTCTGTCATGTTGCTCAGGGTTGTATTCAGCCAAGTTTTGATCATAGAAAGGACTTTTAACACAGGTTTCTTACTTACTTTCAAGGATGATTTTTGTTACTTGTTTTATTTTAAGACATCCTTTTTTGGGAGCTAGTGGGAAATAATGAGCTTGTAAGTCTAGCTAGTGTTGAGAGATTCTTTAAGCTAGTATGTTCTGGAAAAATAAGTTCTCTACATGTATCTTGGTAAGCTGAGTCGGAACTAAATTCACTATTTTGGTAAGAAAAAGAATAATGATGTATATATCTATGCCTGTTCTTAAGATTCTATTCTTTGTCAATGTGTAAGAGATGTAAAATGGGAAAAGAAGTTGTAAGGCTGAAAATCTAAAGACATTTTTAAGTTTCTTTTCTTCAAACAGACAGATGTGTAAAATTGATTTTTTTTTATACCTGTGTTAAAATACTTTTTGAAAATTTAATCTTTTGGTATAATTTTTTTGCCCTATACTGCATATCTTTCGAATCTAAAATACCGTTTACAGAAGGGAAATCCCTGCCTTTAAAGTACAGATATGTCAGAATTTTACTATGCATAAATGAAGGTTAACAAAGAGCCTCTTTACATCAAAAATGAGAATTTAATTTCTTTTTTCAAACTTCAGTCTTTAGCAGCACATCATTTGTGTTCAAAGGTCTGACAGAAGTGTCCTAACCAGTCTTTCAGGCTCAAATTCAGGCTATCAAAGAACTAGTTTCATCTACTGCTTTTTAAGTTTGTTTCACACATGCACCATCCACAAAAAATAAGGACTTCGAGTCTGCTTAGCAGATATACATGCGATCATGTATGAGTTCTGATGATATACAATATCTTTTGAGTTCTGATGATATACAATATCTTTTGAGTGCATAGTTAACTTTTAGCAGTTCTCCTGCTGAATAACTGTGAAGTTTATCTGTATAGAAGTAGCTGAAAAGCAAATACTAATGGATATTGACAAAAAATTCCTTTGTTTGTTTTCCTGTAGTCATGTTTGCAAATTTTCTTGTCAGGCATAACACCTAGATATTTAAAAATCCCAGGGATTTTTTTTTTTCCCTAGTTCTTTATTGATTAGTCATCTGAAATATTATAAAGGCATGGTTCAAAGTTTGGTAGTGGCAGCAAATGTAAGCAAAATATCTGTCATTTTCGTTACTTTGCAAAACTGTAAGCCATTGAATGCTTGAGATGAATTTCTGAGGGACAATCTTTTCTCTGTCAAAAACAAAATATTCGATTCTAATTTAGTCTTATATTCATAAACAGTTGTTTTTGTTTTCTTTTGTTTTTCTGTGAATAGTCTGAATCTGGTATTATTTTGAGCAGGATCATTGCAAATTATCATGCATTTCATAATAAATTAACTGTTCTGATGATGATTTAAATGCTACATGATTTGTACTATTATTCCTTGAAATTTGGTAAGTAAAGAGCGGTTTTGTGTGTGTGTGTGTAAGGTTTCTCCTGATTAACTAGAAAGAAATGTTCACACAGAGCATACATTTTATTTTTGCTATGTGAATTTTGTGTTCCTGTTTTCTATCTGCAGTACAAAGTATTTCCTGTAATTTAATTCTTTCTGGTGAAATTCAGTAGACATTGTAACTCAAGGTTTAAAGTTGAAGAAGAATATCAAATATAGGATAAAAGTTTCAGAATTGATCATTTTTTAATTTAAGAATAATTTACTGGAATACCTGTTAGTGCTAGAAATTGTAATGCAGTTGGGAAAAGCAGTGTCTGCTTTTGAAACAAGTATTGAGAATAAAACATGAGGATCCAAGCTAAATTTGGAGACAGAAAACATTTCAGCCATCAAAATATGTATGCATGAAAGCAAATGTGAATGTGAAAGGTTACCTGATAATTTTCTTGTGACTAGAGATCTGGTTAGAAGTAACATCCAATTAGTGCTTTATGAAAGGGATGCACTGCATTGAAGTGTAGTCAATAGATTTTATTGTGCTGAATGCTGATACTTTGAAGTGTATAATAAACAGGTAGGTCACCTTGATATTTATATTCCTTTTTTTTTTTTAAATTAATTAATTATAAGCATATATATGCACAGAATTTAGGATGAGGGGGAAGAATATTCACTAGTGTGTACACAGCATCCAGGGCAACAGGAATTGTGAGTATCCAAAGTAAAATAACTCATTTTTAGCAAAAACTAACTCAGAAACAGCTGTATGTGCATCTTACCTTTGATCTATTTATTATCTCAAGGGTGAAATAATTTCTATTTCATCGCTTTTAAACCTATTGTCAAGTATGTTTGTGATGGTATGATTTCCAAGTATTTTCATGAAAAGTGAGTTAAGACTTCAATGAGTAAGACAATCTAGACCTTTCTCAGCTGATTTTGTCTGCAAATTAAATTGAGATAAAAACAAAGTAGTTGAAATTTACTGTTCTCCAGTCATCAATAAAGGAAATGACAGAAACTCAAATTAACTTGATTACGGCACTGAATCTCAAACTTAGATGATTGGGATCTGTGTGGAATGTATGTTTCAGTCAGTTTGGTCCCAGGTAGCTTTCTTACCTTTCACAATTAGTTTTGGGGACTGTTAGAAAGTGTTATTCAGCAGGAGTGTCTGAATGCTTGGTAATGTGGAGGTCAAAGGAACGTGCTATTAATTAGTCCAGAGTCACATAGAGTAAGACTTTCCTAGCCAATTTCATTCTACATCACTGTAGTATACATCACATGCAAATAATTGGCAAGTTTCTAATTTCTTTGGTTTGGTATGTGGCATAGGAAGTGTTGTATTTCAGTCCAAAGAAGTTTATCTTCTCTTAAGCTGCTACAGGAGAATGATTCATGTGTGGATGAAGAAAGAACACTGTGTACTTGGCTGAGATTTATGTCAAAGCATGTTGGATGACTGTGATGATTAATATTGCTACGTGAATGTAAATTACTTGTAGGAAATCTGTGAATTTTTTAATTGAGTTATCAAAACCATATTTTGTGTTTGCCTCTGCCCAGCAAATTGAAACTCTGTGGCTAAGACAATGTGGAATGGCAGTTTTCAGTGTCAGGTTGTGAGCTGTTTGTGGCTACTGATATCAGTCAAGGGCAGCTCAATCTCTACCCTCATATTTCATCTTACATTTCTATGGGTAGGATGCAAAACTCTTTCTCTGTGCCTTCCGGGAGTAGCTGCTAGAATCTTTTTGAGCAGAATGGAGAGATGAATATCCTTTCACCACCCAACTTGTATGATTCTGTGATTCCTAAAGAATTACCAATGGCTTCTACATCCTTATCAAGTGGGAAAACTGCATCTGGCAGTGTAGGGTGGCATGCTGCAATAGTTCTTTGAAGCAATGGAATCATCTGCTTCCTCCTCAGAGCTTCTCTTATTACGGCATCCGTTCCATGTATGTATGCTTATATATGTCCACAAATATTATAGCAATTGTTGGTTATTTTTTTTCCTGTTGCTGTTTTTTTGTTCCTTTTATGCTTAATGTGTGCATGTCCAGCATGTATTTTGTGACTCGGTGCTGAGTTCAGATAAATAAGAACAAGCGTTGACATGGGAAGTGCTTTTGCCTTATTCTTTCTGCTGTGGTGTTTATTCATCACCATCCCTTGTGGAAAAAGACCTGGGGCAGAAAAGTCACAGGTGCACACAGGCCTATGTTTTGAAATTCTATTTAACTTGATGCAGTGATATTTTACATGTGATTCCTGGGTTATGGTTGCAAATACATTTTTATTGATACATTCATTTAGCCAGAATCTTGGAAATGTTTCCATTTGCTCTGAGGTCATTATGTCAGTGATGATCAATTCAGGAGCAAAGAGCTTCAAACATGCTACAAGTTGCTAGGCTACAGCCTTAGTTATTGCTTGAGTCCTTGCAGCATTTAATTTATAGTACTGGTACTGGAGTAAATAGCTTATAACACATTTCTATTTATACCTCTAGATGGGAGAAGTTCATGATTTGCATTTGTTCTTAGCTTATCAGAACGATACTGAGATGGTGTTTATCTTTTATTCAGAGCTCTCTTTCTGAAGGCTAAATTTCACTGACATTTATTAGAATTTTTCATTATACCTAAGCTAGATTTCCTCTGTCCTAACCTCTTCAGTGAGATTAACACAAACCTCTTTTTGCATTCTTTTTGACCACACAGGAAGAATCCTCGTATTTGGTTTGTATGAAATGTCTGAATAAACCTTAAGGTGTATTATTTGTGTCAATGTATTTTAAGGATTTATATGTTTATTGTCTCTTTCTTAAAGTTCCAAACCCAAGTCACAGGACTGTTACTGTTGTCAACCGTGTGCAGACTGGACTGTTACAGATTCACTAATATTATATTTTGGGTGAGCGATTTCCATAAAGCAGCAATGATTTTGATTGACTGTCACTCAGAACAGAATTAGATACTTCATCTACTCATTCTTCCTAGGTTGTTCCCTGACTTGCAATAACACCATAGCTGACAAGAAAATTAATATCTTTTCATGTCAGCAGAGATGCCTCTTTCTTCGTGTTTTCTCTTTCAGAGTTCACACAACCTGCTTTCCATTTTATGTTGTCTTTTATTTGTTCAATTCACTTTGTCATCATCCCAGAGTTCTCAAGATCCTCTTTTCTGGCACAAGCAGAACAGTTATTACTTTGCCCTTTAGGCATGAATTCTCTCCACTTGTCAAACAAGACTGTATTGTTGGATTCTGGAAAACATGCTAGTAATTAGCTCCACAATTTCTCTTCACTGATACCAACATTAGACCAAATGGAGAGTAATTAAATAAATATAATGACCTGGGACAGAATATTCTTCTCTTTTTTTTTTCTTTTTTTTTTTCTTTTTTTTTTTTCTGATTGGAATTGCTAACAGATGTCTAATAATAATGAAAAATATCACCGTGTTTTAATGGTAATAGTTCTAAGACAACGTCACAAGTGTTTTCCACCCCTTCTTCAGTATTTGCCAAATGAAGGTTTCCTTTCCATGAATTTTGATATTTGTTTAGAAAATAGTGCAGGGCCTTTACAGACTTTCAACCTAATGTGACTTTTATGTACAGCATTCATGAATTATGTAATCTGATGCAATAGACTAGCCTTTAATACTTTCTATTGATGTTATGAAAAAGGAAGAGAAAGTGAATTTGCAGTTGTTCAGGCATAGAAATGAGCGAATTTAGTACAATTTCTGAAAACTGATAAAAGTAACAATTATACAACAATCAGACAAAGGTTGAAGTTATGAATAAATCAGTATGCTTGTTCAAATGATCTAAGAGAGTCACCAATATTTTATTTAAGAGGTTGCCCTTAGAGGAAAAACAAAACAAAACAAAACAAAACAGCAATTTTCTGTTGAGAAAATCTGGGGGGATTCAGTTTGCTTTCTGTTTAAGATGCCCCACCAGTGTTTTAGTAAGGCAAGCTTAAAGGCCTTGGTTAAGCATAGAGTTAATTCACAGGATCCAACCATTCCTATAGCATAATCACCTTTTACTCCATTCTGGAGGACATAGCCTGAAGCATGGGCTAGAAGTACTAGCTGCTAGACAAGTGCTTGAGTCACTCCACTTCAGTTTCATCCTTCTCTGTATTTACACAGATACATTAGCACTCTTTGTCCTTGTGCGTACAATAGCGGAGGTACTTTTCAATAATTGAATGTAATAGTAAGGTGTCAGTCATGTACAACAGAAAAGGTTAAATAAAAAAAAATTTTAATCTCAAAAAGTCTAGGAACTAACTCAGTGATTCAGTGATCTTCTCAATGTTGGTTGTAGTTAAAAAAAAAACAACTGTTAAAGGCTCTTGTTAACAAACATGACATACCAGATAAGATGTTTCCTCCATAAACAAATGTAGCTAGTAAGAGGCAGTATATCACAGGATACATGCACAAAGATACTTAAATCACAGGGTTGTTGGTATCTGGAGCCAGGAAAGCCCAGCAAGATGAGTCAGCCAAAGAAACTCACCTCTTACCAGGGTGAGGGCATGCAAACTGGAGGCATTTAATTGCTTAAAGAGATACAGAGCATTGAGAAGCAATGGGAAAAGAATTTGGGGATTGTGGGAATGTTGGAGAATTACTATGGCATATTCTGGAAAAGGAGTAAGGGTAGGGAAAGGGAAGGATTGGTGGCTGCGCAAGAAGAAAGGAGAAAGTGGAAGAATGGTCAGATTGAGTGTGAACAACTTTCTAGTCAGTATGAATATCTGACTGCACAGTCATTCCTATAGTCTTATTAAACTCAATTTCTATCTTCTGTGTAGGTGTGTTCTATATTCTGAGTGTGTACGTTTGAATTGTAGTGAAATTCAAAGCTGACAGCCTGCTAGTAGGTCAAGGGAGTGTGACTGCAAACCTCAGACATGTAGATCTGAGGCCAGCAAATGGAGAGGACTGGAGACTGAGGACTGGTTACTGGATAAACTGTTCAGCTATCAGAAAGGCATGTATATTGTGTATATGATGATTTGACTAGCAGCCTTCAGTTTTGATGAGACAAGAATGAAAGGATTGTACTGTCTGTGCTTTCATGTTTAATCAAGAGCTGGTCGTGTGTGTGCTGAAAAAAGTTCTACTCTGTCTTTTCAGAGCTAAGTGGCAAGCCATGCAGACGTGTCTTTGTATGTGCATGTTTGTGCCTAGTAGAAATGTGTATTCAGTGTCACTGCTTTCTAGAGCTGGGGACAGAAAACCACTGCTTCCCAGGGTTTGACTTCCTCTGAAAGTGTTGGGTCTTTCTGTAGAGAGCCTGCTTAGAAAGCTAGAGAGAAGTGGCTGTGGATGTTGTTAATCACGCAAGTAAGAGAAAATAACAGTTTTTCTTCTTTGTATACTTCTCATAAATTGCTTCTTAAAGGAGCCCATTTCAGCCCATTAGCTGAACCCAAAATGTGTCTGTAGTTTCTATGGCCCAGTTCCTTGACAGTGGTTACTGCTTAAATTACTGTAAAAGTTCCTTATTTAAAGACATGCCATTATAAAAAACATCAGAGAAGTAAACTGTTCTCTACTAATTTTCTAGAAATACAAGACAGATTAGGATTAAGAAAAACTGAAATTTTGACCAAGTTAATGAACATAATCAAAATGTTTTATAAAACGATCTACTTAGTTGTTCAGTACCTCGTATCCAACCACTCATTTATTCTTTCAATAGAAATCATTTTTACTATTTCTTAAACACTGTGATAATGCTAGAATAAAAAAATTTAAGAGCTATAATAAGCACATGTTAAATTGGCGTTAGTCTGTAAAATACAATTAACATGTTTTCTTAAAATAAATAATGAAATTCCTTGTGCACAGGAGGCTTGGGCCCATCAACTCTGGGTTTATATTCCTCAAATGAATAATTATCAACTTTTTAGTTTAAGAGTAGACTTCATTTAAATTGCATTATTTTACCACTTAATCTGTTACAGTGCATCTCTTTCTGGTATTTTGTGTAGAAAGCTGTACTGTTTGGAAAAGTGACCATGGAGACTGATTTTAGCTTTAGATGGTAAACTTAAAAGAGCTGACAATAGGACAGCATGCAGAAATGTATGGATATAGTTAAATAATTGTCCGTTTCTTTGAACTTTCTTGAAAAAATGTACATCTATATTCCATTGTGCGATACCCAGCCCTTGTTCTCATGGGGAACTTCAGTTTCCCTGATACATGCTGGAAATGCAATACAGTGCAGAAGAAGCAGTCTAGGAGGTTTCTAGAGTGTATGGAAGATAACTTTCTGACACAGCTGGTAAGAGAGCCTACCAGGGGAAGTGCCGCACTAGACCTGCTGTTCATGAACAGAGAAGGACTGGTGGAAGATGTGGAGGCCAGGAGCACAAAATGGTAGAGTTCTCAATTCTTGGTCAAATCAGGAGGGAGCTCAGCAGATATGCTACTTTGGACTTATGGATAGCAAACTTTGAACTGTTCAGGACACTGGTAGGGAGGGTCCCTTGGGATTCAATCCTGAAGGGAAAAGGGATCCAGGCAGGCTGGTCACTCCTCAAGAAGGAAGTCTTAAAGTGTAAGGCTGTCCCCCTGTGCCTTAAGATGAGTTGGTGGAGAAGAAGACCAGCGTGGATAAACAGGGGAAACTTTTTCTGAGGCTCCAGAAGAAAGAGAGTCTACATCCTGTGGAAGAAGGGACGAGTAATTCAGGGAGAGTAGAAAGAAGTTGTTAGGATATGCAGGGAGAAAATTAGGAAGGCAGAAGTCCAGTTTGAATCCAAGCTGTTCACTGTAGTAAAAGAGACAAAAAGCTTTTTTACAAATATATTAACAGTAAGAGGAGGGTTAAGGAGAATCTCCATTCTTTACAGGATGAGGCAGGGAATGTGACCACTGAGGGTAAGGAAAAGTAAGTTCTCAATGCCATCTTTACATCTGACTTTAACAGTCAAACAAATTATCCTTGTGAAACGTTACCCCCTGACCTGGAAGTCAGGAATGGAGAGCAGGATAAACCCCCCACAATTCAGGGGAGAACTTCTACTCAACCTAGACTGTAACAAGTCTGTGGGGCCAGACAGGATTCACCTGAGGGTGCTGAGGGAGCTGGAAGAAGTGATTACTAAGCCACTTTCCACCATCCATCAGTGTTCCAGGTCAACCAGAGAGGTCCAGGAGGACTGGAGGCTTGCCATTGTGACACTCATCTACAAGAAGGGTTGTAAGGAGGATCCGGGGAACTACAGACCTGCCAGCCTAATCTCAGTGCTAGGAAAGGTTATGGAGCAGATCATCCTGAGTGAGATCACACGGCATGTGTGGAACAACCAGGAGATCAGGGCCAGCCAGCACGTATTAACAAAAGGCAGATCCTGTTTGACCAACCTTATCGCCTTCTATGACCAGTGATCCGCCTGGTGGAGGAGGGAAAGGCTGTTGGTATAGTCTACTTAGACTTCAGCAAAGCCTTTGACACTGCCGCCCACAGTATTCTCCTGGAGAAGCTGGCAGCCCGTGACTTGGACAGGTACACTCTGTGCTGGGTAAAGAACTGGCTGGATGTTGGGCCCAGAGAGTGGTGGTGAATGGAGCTAAATGCAGCTGGCAACTGGTCAGGAGTGATGTTCCCCAGGGGTCAGTATTGCGGCCTGTCCTGTTTAATATCTTTACTGATGATCTGGTCAAGGGGATTGAGTGCACCTCAATAAGTTTGCAGATGACACCAAGTTGGAGGAAAGTGTCTATCTGCCTGGGGGTGGGAAAGCCTTATAGAAGGATTTGCATAGGTTGGACTGCTGGGCTGAGGCCATTGGGATGAATTTCAACAAGACCAAGTGCTGGCTCTTGCACTTTGGCCTCAACAACCCCAGACAACACTACAGGCTTGGGGAGGAGTAGCTGGAAGACTGTGTAGAAGAAATGGACCTGGGGGTGTTGGTCAACACTCAGCTGAACATGTGTCAGCAGTGTGCCCAGATGACCAAGAAGGCCAATGACATCCTGACTTGTATCAGAAATAATGTAGCCATCAGGAACAGAGAGGTGACTGTCCCCCCGTACTCAGCCCTGATGAGGCCACACCTCAAGTGCTGTGTTCAGTTTTGGGCCTCTCAGTACAAGAAAGACATGGAGGCCCTGGAGTGTGTCCAGAGAAGGACAACGAAGCTGGAGCACAAGTCTTGTGGGGAGCGGCAAGTGCCTCCTTCTTTTGTGAGACTTGAATACAAGGTATAGTAGTTGTTATTGAAAATACATCAATGTAGACAATAGAAAGGAAAAAAATAAGTGCAGTTACATGATAGTACCTTCCTTTGAAGCTACAAATTGTTCACTAACATTAAACATCTTATCAAAACAAGTGTTTAGCCAGTTGCTTAAGAACATCTTTACAAACAATACATAATGGACCCAGACCAGCCTTGAAGAACTTACATCCTGAGCACAAAATTCTTATACAGAAAGATTTTTATACTAATGATAAGATTAGACCTGAATGTGCAGTTGACTGGTGAATACTGAAAAGGTTTTAGGGGAAAAAAAAGCAAAAAAAAAGACAAACCAAACAAAACACCACCAAAAACAACAAGCATCCCCCAAAAACCTCCAGTAAAACACATTTTTGAGCCTCTGGTAACTGACAATTTTTTCCACTTTCAGGCCTTAGTCTTACCACGAATACCACTTGCAAGTAAAATTACTCTAAGATTACTTGCATTTTCTTCCACTTTCCAAAGAATTCTAGAACTTGATTGCTCACTTTCAGGGTGTTATGGCGGGTTAACTCATCACTCTCACCACTGTCAAAAAGCTGTCTGTGTTGAAGTTGTCTTTGTAGAAATATATGTTTCTATGCTGAACAAAGATATTAACTGTAATTTAAAACTACTATTTTCTGTACTGGAAAAAGAAACTTACTGGCAGTAGAACATGTATCTGCAGCCTGGTGGCAAAGTTTTCAGGATATAAGTTCAGTGGAAGAGGCCACTATGTTTTAAACAGGATATCTTTCATTCAGTGTGTTGTACAATGTCCTGCTGACATGATTAGTCATCCTAGTATACATTTTTGCATTTCAGAATAAGAGGATCAGTATTTTCCCTAGAAGAGGCTTTTAGCAACATATATCTATACATAAAGCTGTTTTTCTTTAGCTTTTTAAAATAATATTTATATTGTTGCAGTAAAATTATTTTAAAAAATAGTATTTCCAGTATATGTAGTGTAGCCAGAGAAGTATTTAAGACTTTTTTTTTTGTGATTTTACTAAAAGAACAGTAGACATGTTACAATTATGGATTAATATCAATATTGTTTTGCCTTGCTGAAGCTCTCTTTAACACTGGAATTTTGCTTACTCATTAATCTACCTTGGCTTACCCTTCAGTTTATTGCCATCACAGATTGCTCATATAAAACACACAACCAATATATAATTTTTCAGTACAGTATCATTATTATCAATAACTTTTTTGTTATTTGCTACTCTTACAGCGTTCTTCCTTGTGCACTTCTTTATCATTGTACTGCATTGGCTTTTGCACTCCCAATATTCCATTGTGCGGATACATTTCAAACTCATAATGTGCTGCAAGACCTGCAAGGATTCAACATCAGTTTACAAATGTCCTTTTGCTTGTGCATACAGATACCTAATCATTGTAAGCATTCTGCACAGTTTGCACCATTTGTGCTTCCTAATAGTGTGGGGAACTGCTGGGGGGAATTATGAGATACAACTTACCCCTAGCATCCAGTGTTCTGCCCTAATTAAGGATCAACTCCAGAACTTGAAAGACAGTCAAATGGAGAAAATGTTACAATAAAATGAAAGCCAGCCCCTTCTACTTCCCAAATCCAGAATATTTAAGCGAGTTTTGTGTATATGGTGGGAAAGCAGGGGTTGAAAGGAAGAATATAAAAACCCTGCTGTGTTCAGACAGCTTCCAAAGCCCAAAGACAGGTGGAATGAATATGGCTGTAAGCAGACTTGTTCACTCCACTGACTGTTGAGAACAGAAATGGCAGTAGCTCTTGAAGAGAATTTTCTAAAAGGATGACTAGAATGCAGGGATAAAAGAAAAATATCCAATTTGTGCCTTACTGTACTTCAGTCTGTCATTTGTCCCAAAGGTTTGTTGAAATTCTTCATGTTTTTTTTTGAGCAGTCAGTATCTTTTTAAAAACTTGGTGTGATGGTGAATTACGAAGCCACTTCTGATGAACTGTTGGAATATATTTTTTAAATATTTAGCATATGAGATAGTTGACACAAATTGTGACAAGTGGAGCTACAGAAACATTACATATACAGGGCATTCTCTCTTTCTTTAAAAAATGTATTTTATTCCTCCTTCTTAAAGATTTTGTTTGTTTATTAAGAGTGCAGTTCTGTTGTTTGGGAATAGTGAAGATAAGTGAACTCCAGGAAAGGTAAAAGCACAATTCACTGTGGATATCCCAGAGTAGTTGGAAGGAACTTCTGGAGGTCATCTTGCCCAGCTGGTTGCTATATGTACAGTATCGCTACTTTGGGGTCACATGTACTTGTGGAGAACGATAATTGACTGGCTGACCTCAGTGGTGATCATATAAGCTCTTACTGCTTTATAGACCTTGACATACATTTCAATGATCGCAATAAATAAAGAGTAATGATGAAATGTTAAAGAGCTTGGAAAGATCCTTTGTGTCTTCACCTTTACTTCATACATCAAT
Source organism: Aquila spilogaster (assembly GCA_024606505.1). Classification (NCBI taxonomy): domain Eukaryota; kingdom Metazoa; phylum Chordata; class Aves; order Accipitriformes; family Accipitridae; genus Aquila; species Aquila spilogaster. The sequence continues at coordinate 55,903,384 of JANHGO010000072.1, forward strand.
CTAAACCAACTGTCTGCTATGTAATTTGATGAAAAGTTTGAAGAAATGATGGTGGACACTCACAGATTCCATGGATGTTTCCTTTTTTCTCTTAGTTTATCCATTTCTTGCTGTCCTTGTTATTAAAAAACATTATTGCTTTTGTACTAGCACATCTTGAAGGCCCAATTAACTCCAATTAACTGTAGATGTAAAGTGATATTTTTTAGCTAAAAACAGTTATTGAGTTTGACCTGGGAGGGTAATTGCATCATTTTAGAAATAACAAAGCCCAGAACTTTAACACATTAGCCATGATTTACTCCACTAATATGTACAAATTGAAATGTTTTAAGGTTTATTTAAATGAACTGTTATATGTTTAATGCAATCTCACGTGATATATTAGGAGGCATTAAGGGGTCTTGAGGCCAACATTATTCTGAAATATGTCAACAGGTAGCAAGGCTTGTTTAAAAAGGTTTTTTTTTTTTGTATTTCCGATATGTACTTGAGCTATATATAAAACTTAATGCTTCACTTTTAATGAAGCTCTGTCTTGTTTATATATAACACCTCTTGCACTTGTTACTATACTCTACTCTTCACCAGACTTTTTTTTTTTAATTGAAGTGAGAGAACTTGTATCCTGGCAGGGGACTTAGAATATGATTGTAAAGTAAGTCTCAAAAAAGGACTGAGAGGTAAAAGGAGAGGGAAGGATGGAGGTGATTATTAGCAAGCAGTGAGGTAGTGGAGCACTGACATGGATTGATGCAGTAAGAATGAAAGGAGGGGAGGTAAAAGTAGAGAAAGAGCAAACAGAGACTGAGGTTTTGTGTGAAGGAGACAAGAAAATTTCTTGCAATGCTGAAGTCAGTACAATAGTTTATTAATGTAACTTGCAGTAAAATAAGCATTGAATTACAATTTAGAATTATGCATTACCAGGTGAATTGTAGAAACACAAATTTTATTGTAACACACTTAGCCAGCTTCATTAACTCACATGAGATTACAGTTCTTTGGATCAGAACAAGAGGAAAAGTCAGTTTTGAGATGTCTCCTTCATTGTGCACGAGTGGTGCTCATTTGGCCCTGTGTTTCCTACCTTCTGCTCTGGAGCCTGTCTCCCTCAGCAAGGGGCACCACACAGTGTTCCTATCCTGCCTTGCATGAAGTCCCAGTGTGGAAGAGTGTTAACCTGCAACAAGGGATGAAGGGCGTATAAACAGCCCTGAGAGAGGGAACACCCTTCTAAGCCTGGTGCTATGACCCCTCTCCTTCATGTGACTGAGCCCACTATTACCCCCCAAAAGCCGTGATTGTTACATAAATCACTTTGCATAGACAAGGGTATTAGTATTCTTTTTAATCAGCTGCCAGATTTTTCATGCCTTTGCCTTCAGATGGTGACTCATCAACACTCATCTGTGTTGTTTGTAACCGAAGTTGGTTGCCTACTAACACTTCGCGAATTAGTAAGAACTGATCTTTTGGCAACAGCAACTGCAATTTTCTTTCTTTTCCTTTTCTGATGTTGCTAGTTGTGATAGTACCCTTTGAACACAAAAGCTGATTCTTTATTTTCTGCCATTAGTTTCTAATAAATTAAATGACTACCATTTTTTTTTCTGTGCAGATATAATCCACTTGTAAATAGCAGTATATGATCTTTTGATATGATTATAAATTAAGACTTAATGTGTTGCAAAGCACTATATAATAAAGGCAGCATGGTTTTGTATAAAGGCAACTTTTAGACTAGTTCTCTGCCTGTCTCTCATGATATCAGTAGAATTTCTGTGCTTGTTTTTGTGCTATCTATAAGTTAACACAGGGAAAATCTTATATTCATGAAGTTCACTAATGCTTTAGAAAGCAGTGAAGGAAATCCCAAGTGGAGTAGCTAAGCATACAGTGCTGAGCTGAGAAAGTGATTGTGTCCATTGCATTTGAGTCATGAAAATTGATTATGTTTAATGAACCATTCTGAATTCTCAGTGAAAAGCTTGGAAAGGCCTTTCTCTACAGAGTACAAATCTAGGGACTTCTTTATTAAGAAGGTACCAAGAAATTTTATTACAGAATTGATAAAATTAATAGTAATAAATCAGCAATGGTACATCAAGTCTTTCCAGTCCAGATCATTGGTATTCACCCAGAATCCTAAAGGAACTTAGATATGAAATTACTGACTGCTAGGTATACTGTGTAATGTGCAACTTAAATTGACCATGGGATGGTGAATGAAAGAGTAAGTTCTGGATTTTTTGTAATGGCTCCAGGTGTGAATTAGAAAGTCATATAATACTTTTTATACTTCTAGAAAATCAAGAGAAACTATAATAAAAACTTGAGTTGGTAAATTAATGGAAAAATATGATTATAAAAGAGGCAATACAGTTTTAGTAGAAGGAAGCCATGCTTCATTACTCTGTTCAAATTCTTTGCAGAAATCGTTGAACATTTGTATAACAGGATTCCAACCAGATGGGCTTACATCTTCATTATTTTTTTTCTTCAGAGCAACAGTACTGTTTTAAAGAATTACTTGGTGCTCATTTACTGTATCTTGGTTGAGTTCAAAGAGTGGTTTGGTGAAGTTTGAAACAGATTTCATTTGGTGCATATGAGAAGCTTTATTTGAGGTACTACTAAAGACACTTGCAGCCCAGGTGGGGAAGAGGCCCTCAAAACAGCGTCAAATGTTCCATTTTTAAAATGCATTCATGGGCCTGTTCACTAGGGGTACATTAGTTTAACAGGAAGTAAACTTTTCGAACTGCAGAGGTTAAGTGTAGGGACAATAACTTCAAACGCTTTAAGCTACTGATAAAAAGAAACCAGTAGATTTTTTTTTTTAATTTACATATTGCTGTGGACACAGCTTTGGAATACTTTCAATGAGCTCTGTTACAAAAAAAATGCCAAGGAAATTTCTGATAAGAAATGTCTTTTTTTGAGATTGTTATCTTACGGACACTGTATGTACATGACAGAAAGAGGGGGCAGTTTTCCAAAGTGGGGAAGACTACTAGCAGGGTTCACTAAATGTCTGCAATGGTGTCAGCATTATTCTGCATATTAGTAAATGTTCTGGAAGAGCACTTCAGTGACAAAGTCTTCTGCTGATGCAGACTCAGTGTGTATTCAAACAGAAGCAAGCCATTAAAAGGGTAGTGGAAATGCTTCATAAAACAGAATGGGTAGGGGGGAAGAGTAGCATAACATGAGGGTGGCCACAGTTATGGAACAGGTTCTATACATGAGTCCATACAAGAAAGGGCTGATTAGTTTAGGAGTGTTCAGTTTGAGAAAGAGAAAGCAAAAGGGAAAGAAAAAGCATAAAGATCTATAAAATCATATGAGGTGCCAAGAATTTGAACAGAGAAAAATTATTAATTCTTTCCAAAATTGTAAAAAGCATATTCGAATAAAAATACATATCTTTAATTACCACATACTTAAATCACTGCCATTGTTTTCCCTAAATGCATTTTTCTATATAAATTTTTTCAAAAAATAGTAAAACATCAAGATTGAAAACCTGACAAGAGTGACTAGGCATACCGAGGAGGTACAGTTCTGGCTTGAGAAGTTTAATCTCAAGGAGTATGCTTGAGTTACCTTCTCCAACCTTCATGCTCTTCTTCCTAGGTGTTTGATAAATAATGATCTGAACTTCTATTGTCATGCATCTCTATGGTGCTGTTAGCAAATTAGCTCTCACTGATTCTTTCAAGAACTGTAATACTGACCAGTACCTAGCACGAGGCATTGAAGTGAAAATAGGAAAGTTTCTTGTCCCTACACCAGTGCTCTTCACATATAACTGGAGAATTAATCTAGCAAACATTTATGCTTATGCTTATCATTACATGAATTCAGTGAAACTACTCATTTTGAAGATGATAACTTCAGCTTTCAAACTGTCAGCTGACAAATAAAATAACTTCAGGCAAATGTGCAATTATGTGTTATGCACGTGGGAACTGCTATCTCATAAAAGAAAGAAAATAGTGAAACTAAAGTATTAATTATAAACTCATATGAAAACCTTTTGATTTCATTTTAGTAGTCAAAACCTAGAATTTCAAGACATTCTATATTTGCTGAGGTTCACAGCTAAGCATTAGAACTCAAACAAGCTTCATATTTATTTCTGCTGTGTAGAAGTCTTAGAAACTGTATTTGTACAAATCTGAAAGATACTCTTTGGTGTTCGAGTTCCCAGTTTTATTCTAATGTCAAAATATATTTAGGCATTCACTGTTTTGTAATTATAATTTTGTTGACTGACTTCGAGGTTTGTGTTCAGCAAAAAAAATCCTAATGAAGTAGTCTTGCATCAGTCTTGAATGTTGGCTCCCAAGTTCTGAACTCTCATGAAAGAAAAACCATTTGTTGAAAAATTTCATAGTGTGAGGATATTGAAACATTAAAGTAGAAGAAGGCTAAGGGCTGCTTAACACTCAGATTCATGCGTTTTACTTTCAAGTTTGAGTGCCTGAAATGTTAAAAGTCTGCAGATTTTCTTCTTGCAGAAAGAAGAAAAGTTGTCAGAAATCAGTGTAAGTTACTTGATACTTCTGTTGCCTTAATTCCATTTTCTCAGCCATTAGTTTTGTCCTTTTCCTAGAAATGTAAACTAGTTGACATAACGGAAAAAAGACACTAATGAGTACTCCTAGCTGAATTTTTGATAACTGATTTACTTTCTGATTTCCTTTTCCCCCTCAGAGGAATAATCTGCAGGAAATGTAATATGACAAGCCAAAATTGATACATCTCAGAACCTAATGAATAAGATGGCTTTTTATTCGTCAGATATCTGTAGAGGCAGAAAGTCTGCCACTTTCTTTACTCGGCTTTCATCTTCTTGCTGGTTCTTTCTTCTTTCCACATACAACAGGGCTCACTGAAGTAACACTGCTTTTAAAAGTTTCAAAGTATGAAAGATTTGGACGTGTGGAATGTCTGGTTTTTGTCTCTCTGGTTACATATATTTTATCTTCTAACTGAGATGAACAACGTTAAAACAAGACTGTGCTTCCAAAATGCATAGCTACATTCTGATCCCAAGATAGCTGCAGAAGCAATGTGTATGGTAGGTAAATAAATCTTATAAGAATGTGTGAACGAATGAAACTAAGAATAAGTCTTTTTAAATTCTAATATTCACAATATTAAATCTGGCAAAGAACAGGAGTAAGCACCTGGAAGCAAAAATTTTCAGGATGGCAGAGCAGCAGCATCTTTGATATGTGTAGTTACTAAATCACATGCTTTCTCTAACCCAATGTAGAGGTATTCTTTACATGAAATACTTTTCTGATTACAGGCCAGAGAAAATTAAAGAATATTTATTATAAATATTTGCTTTCAGAATAGTGAAGATTCTTCAGATGCTGAAGGAAATGCAGCTATGCAAGTGAAGTTGGATGTGTTTATCCTCCTTCAGAAAGTTTTAAAAATATATCTCTTGTGCTTTATACACTTGAGGACAGTATTCTGTTGCTTTTTCATATTACAGGCTTTAAATATAGAAAATAAGACAACTAGCAGAATCAAGAATTATCTGGATTTTACTGAATAAGCTAAATAGATTTACTATATTTACTATCTCTGCCATTTTCAGATGTTTTTTCCAAGCATATTGCTATCATAGGACTTCCCTGAGACTTTTCCTATTTCACAAAGTAATTTTTTTTAGAAAGGATAGTGAATTTGGAGGCTTAAAAGTGAATGCAGCTACAGTCTAGATGTGTGGTTTACAACATCTCTCTCCTGCTATACCTGTCCAGGAAGGCATAGCTCAAGTAAAGGAGAGAAGACAATAGTTCTCTTACACTTATCATGTATCTGTCTTTTGTGGTCCCATAATAATGTGCATAATAATGAATGCAGATGTAATACTGTTTGTATTACTCCTCAGTATTACCTCATATAGAAAGTCAGGTGCACTCACTCTCTTAGCCTTAGCACCACATTAGAACCACATATATGCTGTGATCTTCTTCACTGTGATTCCTAAGTACTTTTAAATGTCCCTATATTTCTCAGTTCTGTTTTCCATTCTGTAAATACAACAAATTCATTTCTATTTCCTAGATATAATACCTTTCTCATGATATAAAAATACATGTTTGTCAAATGAGTCCATAACACTGGCAAACTAGATTAAGAATTCTCACAATCTGAAGGATAAAATAAAGACTAGCATTTAATAGATTATTTTATGTTGGATTTTAATATTAGATTTGAACTAGCTTACTGTTTTTCACTACATAAATGATTTGTTTGTGTATTTCATCTATAGTGATTTCATATTCTCAAAGACACAACCAATTCATATGCTGAACCACAAATAATTCTTGTCTTTGCAAGCATGGTACTTCAAATTGACTCATTTTCCATATGTTCAGAATTTACTATGAAAAATTCATGGCAAAATATCACAGAGATGTGTATATTCCTTGCTCTTTGTTTGAGGAGCTAGCATGTTGACTAAAAAATGCTGTATAGTCTTGTTACTGTTGTGAAATTAGGTGTCCTAAGAAACCTCTTGCTGCACTGTGTTTGAGTAATACAGGGATGCAACAACTATAGATAGAGCTGCAGATATTTTCTAAGTCTTTTCATTCACAGTGCAATTGATAGTGGCTATTGTCTCTCTGGTTTCCAAGAAAAAAAACCTTAGAAGTTGATTAGGCCATGAAAACTATTATTAAGGTTAATCTAATAAGTATGTAGTATTTGGAAACTTTAACACTTCTTTTACACAAACACTTCTTTGCACAACTATACAAAAGTGTCTTACTGTATGAATGCTGTTAGACACTGCATTTTTAATTTGGCTATTTTTTACCTACTTCTATCCCTGTACAAAATAACTGAAGGTAATTCACTGCAGAACTGAGAGTCAAACCTACAAGTCATGCTAATGATGCAAATAAGATCACCAATGATGATATTTTCAGTCTGCTTCTTAATGGATCATGGATAAAGGATCTGAGCTAACTTACAGTATCTGTTGTACTGAAAAGTAATCAGAGTGCTTTGCAGATATGGCTTAGCACTGGTTTATTGGAATACACATAAATAATGTGTCGTATCTCTACTTTGTTCATTAGGCTATGACAGAGGCACAAAGTTCTATCAAGTAGTTTCACAATTAATTGCCTTTTCAGAAAATCTAAACTAAGAGCTTGTTATTTTATAATTTGACAAGACTAAATACTGGCATTTTCTGTAATATGTTGTCACCTCTGCAACTCTTCAGACCTCTTGTTTGAAGAATTAAATATGAATAGCTTTGATTGTCTTTCAGAGTGTTTTGTGCTTTCCTTCCAGCGTTGTGCATTTTAATTGAAGGATATTAGGTAAGTGTATTATCCTGCATATATTACTGCCTGTCATATTCAAGCTGAATTATCTGTCTTTGTGCCTGTTCCTGAACATAGCCAGCTCTGTGGTAGGGCATTTGTGAAAAAAGTGGTAGGAACAATAGTTGTGAGCCTGAAATAATTAATTCCTTGGAAGACAGACCTCTATCACCTTCTCTGAACTTTGAGATGGAATGTCAGTCTTAAATATTGATGAATAAAGAAAAAAAGTTAAATGTTATACCTCATAAAGTATGTTCTTTTTATTTAAGCTCGGAATGCAACTTGAATTATTGGATCTAATCCATCTGCATGGTCAGATGTTCATACAAAGCATGACCGTATTACATTGAAAGAGCCATTGTTTCTAATTCTGCATAATGGACAAAGAAATTACTGAAGTCGTACCAAGAGTTCTAATATTCTCCAGATATAACTACATCTCTGGCAAAGGTCTGATTTGTGTTAGTGTAGAAGACTGTTCTTTCTGAAAGATCCTAATATTGGTAAAAACTGCATATTTTTTATCACTGTTTTGGTAAAATGCAGTTGTTTAGCTAAAACAACTGCTTCTGTTCTCAGGGCTTCTCATATGTATGAAACTAAGGCTTTATGCTTTTTGTATCTGTGGTTTGTGCTAGTGTCTTCACCATGGAATAATTTATTCCTGTATCAGTAAAGCATTTGTGTTGTAAGCATAATCTGAACTGGAGCCTCTTTACTAGTTTCTCAGTGATAATGTATTCCGTGATCAGCAGAATTTTATCTGTGATGAGCAGCATCAAGTATTTGGATGCATACAGTAAAAATTATAGAATCGATAATAAAAGTAAATAAGATTTATTATATGTATTAAATACACATAAGTTCAATGTAACGTAAAGAAAAACATTACATAGATATTATATCTGTGTACATACAAAAAGTTGTCTGTTTTGTGTTCTGTATTGCTAAGGTAGGAGTTATCCGTGAGGTGTTCTTGGCAGCTTAGAATTCGAGAAAACTGGCATAATGACAGCTTTTCTACTAGAGGTATTCTGTCACTATTATTTTTTTCCAGAGAGCTCTAATTATAATCCAGACATTTCAATTGCTGCCAGTGGAAACTTGGCAGGGGGAATATTTCTGCAGGACCAATTTACTCATCCAATTTTTGAAAATATTGGTTAAATTGAGGAAACATCAGTTTAGTGTGGGGTATTTTAATATTAAAGTCTCTTTCAAATTAAGAGGCAGTGCATAGCATATCATCTGGATGACTGAAACTGGTGTGAAGTAGTGAGCAAGAAATTATTGATTCTGTAATGGAGTAAGGGTTCCCTTTAAAAACTAACTTTGCTCTAAGCCTCCAGAAGAGATAGTGCAAAGATTTGTGTCTATCTGTTGACAAAGAAAAGACTGAATTTGTAATTCTTATGACTTGGAGCTTTCAGGGCTTTAAAGTAAAAAAGATTGTTACCAGAAAAGCCATTTTTATTGTCTTTTTGTCCAGGTCAGAGGGCTCATTCTTGTGCTGAAATAACTTCTGGTGAATTATCAGTTGAATAGAAAGATAAATAGAGAATGTCAACTTAGACCATAAAATGTAATTTCATAGAACTGAATAGCTTGTTTGGATGGTAATTGGAATGTGTATGTAAGGATATGGATTAGGATACTGTCATGGCAACATTAAGCTGAGTATTTGGAACTAGCATTTCTGAGGTATAAAAGAGAAAATTACCAGGAAAAAAATCTAGACTTTACTAATAATTAGATGCATGGCTTATTTTAATTCATCCTTGATACTGTACAGTATTTATGTGCTCAAGATGGTCCATGTACCAAAATGGAAAGAAACAAAATGCCTCTTGCAAGCACTATGAATTAATTTATCCTTACTCAGAGCAGTCTGGAGCATCTGCTGCAGACTCAAGATGCTAGCTGGATGTTGTGACTCCTGTGCCTGTGTTCCAATTCTGCATAAAGCTGACAGTTTTTCTGGTGTCACTTCTGTCTTCATGAGCCTTTCTGGACTTCCTTTAGAAAAGATTCTTGACTGAATCAGCTTTGTTTTTCTTTTGTACCCTTTTCTAACAGGGTCAAATTAAATTGCCTGGGATCTTTAAAGGAAGGGTCTTTATAGCTGTGTCATGAAGCAGCATAAGATCTGTCCTTTTGCTGACAGCTCTTCCTTGGACTTCCCAGAAATCTTCCATCTAATTTTATAAATATATATAATCTTACATATATATACACACAATACATGCTAAACTCATTTGCAATATCACACTGCCTTCAGCAAGGATTTTGCCTGAGGCTCAGTTGTGCTTGCAGCACAGATTTTTAAGTTATACCATTACTGCAATCTATGAAAACAGTGTCAGTGGTGTGTTTGCTCACTAATTATCTGTGACCTCTACCAATGCCAATGATGATGCTTATTAAAATAAATCCTATTGATGCCATTCTTTTGGATATGTTTCCGCTGAGATTTTTCCATTAAAAAATGAAAGAACTCTAGCATTTGAATTAATGAAGCTAAGTCCTTGTATCCAGGCTACATAGTTTTGCAAAAGCTGTTTCCAGAGTCATTGCTTCATTAAGGACCTTTACAGTATTAAGCAATGACACAGTTCAGTCTGAATACCTCAGAGGCACATGAGTTTGTATTAACACTAAGCTGAAACCCTTCCAACAGCTTTTCCTACTTCCCTATAAGAAGAAACTCAACACAGAGGGCAGATGTAAATGTAGGAAACAAAAGATGAGAAAAAAATATCTATTAAAAGATAAAAATAAAACTATAAAAATCAGTTATTCAAGAAATGATACAGAACATGGTAGCCTGTGCTTTATAAGTACAGGGTTTTGTTGTATATAAGTAGTACTCTACAATAGGTACAGTGTTTGTGTCAGTCCAAAGGACCTTTTGAAGATACACAGTACAAGAAATGGACCAAGATGGACTTCTGTTTGATCACTTTTGACACTTAAATTCCCTGTAGTTGTCATCTTTAATTGCACAGTCCCTCATCCCCACCGCTAGACACGTTCAAATAGCAACAGAAAAATGTTAGAATGGAAAGGAAAACAGTTCAACAGCGCGTAGCCTACTGAACAAACTCAGTACAAACAACTGAGTGTTGAGAAGACTCCAGGAAACTGTCTTTGACTTTTTTAGTTAAAGCCCTTCAACGTTTAGTAAAAAATACTTCATTATATTTGGCATGTACACCTGTGAGATATAAGCAGGTTTACAGGTATTTTTCTAAGAAAGTTTTCACCTTCATGAACAGCATTTGATTTCTCTGGACAACAGAGAAAATGCCTTCCTATTACCTAGTCCAAAATATTCAACATTTCTGTTATGTCGTGTATTTTAAGGCCTCAGTGTAAAAGTGGTTACCACTCAGTTTTGCACAGAAGTAATTTTAAAGCCCTTTGAGTTACTGGAAAGCAGAATAGTCGTATAATGGATGTTTGGTTCATAAACTGCTGTCATGAATGAGAACAGAGGTAAAAATGCTAGTCAGAGATTTAAAAAAGCAATTGTTTCATACGAATTTCAACATACATTGGAAGAAAATGGTCCAGAAACACACTTTTCAATTTAAAAGCCCTGAAAATACTCAGTTTTCAAAGATTCTAAAATACTAGAGCATGGAACCATTCTGTTTATGCACATACATCTCTTTCCCTTTGTACTTTTCTTAGTAACCCCAAATGTTTTTTTTTCTCTCCGCAGATCCACTGGTGTTTTTTATTTCTTCGTTCTGTATTTCTGCTGTCTAAAACCAGGCTGTCAGGTGGGGTTTGAGTAGCTCAAGCATTTGGGCAGCTCAAGTCTGGCTCCAGGGACCAAGCTGTGGCAGGTGTGGGAGAAGAGAACATCAGTGAGGGGCTTTTGAGTCCTCTGCATCCCTAGCTGTAGCAGTCGGGGAATCCAAGGCTCAGCTGCATCCCCAGTTTATCCACATAACCCTCTGCCTGGGAACCGCATGCCACTTTTAGACCTTTATCTCTGCTAGGTACACAGAAGTGATGCTAGGGTGTGCTCAGACTTACAAAGACTTAGTTATATATTTTTAAAGATTAAGGCTATATTGCTACCGTGGTCTTGGAGGAAAGAACATGAGATTGTGTCAGGTGTTATCTTCAAAAGAACGATCTTGGGGGTGGGGAGTGGGATGGTTTCGCTTTCCACTTAAGAACTGAACTTGACCTGAATAGATAGTGTGCTATTTTCCAGTGATACAAGAATTACTCTGGTTATAGAAGTGTAGTTTTGTGTGTATTTAACCTACTTTGCCTGTAAGTAGATATATTATAATGCTATTAGAAATGTGGAATGTGTTTTAGTAGTTCTTTAATGCACAGTACAGACATTGATGGACCAAAAAAGATTTCAGTGCGTCTGAGGTATATATTTTTTTTCTGCCAGAGTACACCCCAACGGCTCTTAAGCTGTGGTATAAGACATAAATAGATGTTATATCTATTTCAGTGCCTAACCATAAAAATGTGAATTTTAGGTACAAAAAAAAAAAAAATCTGTAGAATTTTTAGATATTTTAAATTTTTGTTTAATCCATCATTGCCCTTTGAATCTACTCTCAGTAAACTTAAGAATGGGAAAATACTCTTCTCTCTTACAAGCAAGATAACAGGCATTTGGGGAGAAAAGAAGAAAACAGCAGACCAAAAATAACATTTCACTATTATTCATCTGTATCACAATCACATAAAAATATTATGGACTCATATTTCAGTCAGAAGGCAAGTAAAAGACTCATAAAACAAAATGCTGAAAGAAAAAAGAAGTGAACCACATCTGTCTGCACTGAACTCAATTTCTGTGATATCATTAGGAAGTGATGAAGTAGCTGTAGGATGCAGACTATATCAGAGAGGACTTTAGACACAGTCAATGTGAAGACACAATGGAAGCTTATAATATGTCCATACTACTGAACCTAGTATAAAAAGTCGACATTATTTTGTCTATCAGGTAGAAAAATAACATTCATCAGAGAATTTGGTTGCAAAGGCAGGTGCAGTTTTTCCTTTATAGGAAATAGCATGGTTAGACAAGTGTATCACACTTTGCAGAGCTGAAACTTTTAAGCTGTTCTGTGAGTTTCCATGCAGAATGTGAGAGGGGGTCTCTGAGACAGTATTGTTGTCTTCAGATCTGACGAAATACTTTAAGGACATTATAAATCAACTACTATACAAATATTTTCTCTAAGCTTGAGATTTAAAATTGCAGTGAGTTCCTATCCAAGAGTGTTCTGGTTTCAGCTGGTACTGTGTTAGTGGCACACCAATGTTTGGTTGTTGCTGAGTGATGGGAACACACCTCGGGCCAAGAAGGTGGCAGGGCAGAGTGGCCGCTGTGATGGACAGCAGAAGGGGATGTGGTAGGGCAAGAGTACATGCTTGAATCACTCTGGGGACACCACAGGGAAGGCCATAAAGCTTTGGGAGTTGGGTGGAGGAGGTCACATTTTTGTTTCTTTTTTCCTTTTCTGTCCTAGTAGTTTTTAGCTCAACCCAAGAGTTCTATTTTGTTTCCAGTTAACTCCTTCATCTCACCTGGGAGGAGTGAGTGAATGGCAGTGGGGTGCTGAGCTGCTGCCAGGCTAAGCTACGACAAAGAGATAGGATTTTCTAAGGTTATTTATTGAGTTAGGATCCTTAATGCATCTGACCTGCAATCATCATCATCACATGGCCTCTTGGTTGCAGAGTTCTTAGTGCTGACAGGACTGTAAAGCCGAAGCTTGGCCATCAGGAACCTGTATTTTCATCAGAGTCAGCAAGCTAGTGGGAAATTTACATGTTACTTAAAATTGGGCTGTTTGAATGAAGCCTTTGGACTCCAGAGGAATACTAGTAACTGCTAATGCTAATAATGGCTGGAGCCCCCCACACCTTCAAATTCTGGTCACTTGGGTCAGAAAGGTATGGCATTGTCCCCGGGAGATCTTGTTTTCCAAACTAGGCCAGGTTGAATGGGGACCTGGGCAGCATGATCTGGTGAGTGCAGCCCTGCTGCGGCAGGGGACTGATACCAGGTGTGCTTTGAGGTCCCTTCCAACCCAAACCATTCTGTGAATCTATTAAACAACTATAAACGGCTTAAGTTCCTTCTCTGCTGCATTTGTTTGGCTGCAGATTTGATTGGCAGGGTCTTTGGAACAAAAAAATAAAATAATGGCAATCTATACAGCCCATTGCCATTCTTTGGTGAACGCTGTGTATGTCGGTTGCTTCTTGAGCATGAGGATGTTTCTGTGTAAAAATAGTGAGTTTGCTTTCTTCAGAAGCACTTTAATATTGGCAATTAGTAGCTGTGAGGAAGTTTATCTTCAAGAGGCTTTTGCACAAACAGATGGAATTTATAATTATATTCTTCAAAGCCTCATAATGGGTAATATTAGTTTGTGAGAACTCATACAGTGAATGAAACAAACCTCTTTCCCAGCTTCTTTATCCCTGAGTGATGACTGAACTGAACAGATATTTCAGATACCATATCTGAGGCAATTTTAGGGTGAGAGAGTTTGCATAAACATTCCCACTGTTTATAATTTCCATATACTTAATATTTAAGGTTTTAAGATCCTGCTGTCAAAGAAATAGGGTGGCATGAGTTTAGTGAGCAGTAAAGGATTTTCAAATGAGTATGCAAATATACATATTTATGATTTTTTTTGTAGAGTTTTGGCATTGAAGATTTAGGAACATTCAGATTCCAAGATCTCACTTTCCTTTTACCAAGTTTCATATTTAGCAAGCTAAGATTATGATTTTTATAAAGGATTATGTGCTTAAATCACATACATTTAGAAATCTTGCCTCCATTAATCCAAATAATTGTGGAGTGTTAAAATAGGGTAGTATGGTATGATATTGGAGATGGTATGATATTGGAGATTTAGCAGTAAATCTTTATTTTGAATTGATTGCCTGTTCGTGAACTAATGTTCACAAAACCTCCAGGTAAGACAATTTTTTTTCCAACCTTCTACTACTTGGAAAAGCTTGAAAATTATATATATATATATATATATATATATAAAGGCAGAAGTTCTGGCATCATAGATATTTGTCAAAATGAATGCAGTTTATACAGTGGATTTCACTGGGCCCTGGAATATGCATACTGAAAAGATATATATGGTACCTAAATGTAAGGACCTAAACAATAGTTAAAAACTGCAGACAGCTACAGGTTTAGTTACAAATACAGAAAAATGCTTTACAAATACAGAAAATTCCTGGGCTAAAAACAAAGGTCATTGAGCAACAGAGGTCATATCCTGTCTCTAATGGCATCCAAAAGCAGAAGATTACAGAAAAATAATCAGCAGAGCAAACATATAATGATCTGCTTCTTCCAGTAACCTTGCATTCTCTAACAGTTGCAGGTCATGTACCTTCTAATCCACAGCTTTCAGGGCTTAATAACCTTTAGAGTTAATGGAGTAATTGCTCTTCTGTGAACTTGCTTAGTGACTCCTTACATTCAGGTCAACTTCAGCACTGGAGGTCTCTGCTGATGAGGTTTTCTGCAGCTTCACTGAACAGTGGCTGAGGAAACTCCAGCTGCATCCTGCCTCTTCCCAGGCCACCGCAGCTCCTGCTGGCAGGTGGTGCAAGGTGCAGTTGAACACTGTCCTCTGTTCCCATCACCCACGACTGGAGAAGTCTTTTAAAGAATGCTGCAGCTCTGAGTAACTTATCTTTTCACGTGCTGAAAGGTGATTGAACAGCTCCAGTTGTACGTGCAGCCCTTTTCCACTGGTTTTGGTCTTTCTGTCTCACTTTGGAGTCCACAGCCTGGTGGAGTAACGTGTGCATCTGTCCCTGCCAGTTGTCTTTCTCTGTCTATGGGATTCTGCTTTCCTTAGAGGTAACTCAGTGCAAAGAATGGTCTGCCCATAAAAGTGGGATTTGATTTACAGCAAAATAGAAACCTTTTTTAATTATTCATAAATTTAATTCACTGGTTTGTAGCCTGGAGTCAAACTGCTGCTACACACATAAGATGAATAATAGCAAAAATGTTTTAAAACTAGTTGTGGTACTAAATGGATTTGTATTTTGAGGTTGTTGGTATAGTTCTTATGCAGAATGTGAATCCAGATGGTCTTGTATACTTTTTATATTTAGAATTGCCTTAAGTATTTTCAGGCCTGTTTATTCCCCCTTCTTTGTCCCACCTTATTAATTATCGATTTATTGGAGAACATCACTAAAATAAGTATTTTCTCCTGCTAACTTACTTGTGTACAGCCATATCGATCATTCATCCATGTAGAATTATGAAGGTTATCTGAGGACTGAATATTTAGCATGTAGAAGGGCCTTTGGCTTACCTCTATGATTGTCAGTCTGAAATATTCCGGCCCCAAAATCAGAGCTTGTAACAATAATTCAGATGAAACTGGGACTCTAATAGAATTTTTATTTAAAAAAAAAAAGGTTGTTACTGTATAATGGTTTCATTCTCTTGCTTCAGGAAATGAGTTCCCATCGTGTGGGGGCTAGGAATCTGATTTATTTTTACAGGCAGCATGCAACATTTAAAAAAAATTCTGTCCAAAAGGGAGAAGTAGTTGCAGTTAGAGCTCAGAACTGGGTCAGCTTAGATCAGGTTGCTTATTGCCTTGTCAAGTCTTGAATGTTTCCAAGAATCCCTGAACAAGATTAAATCTTCATTCTTCAAGACCAACAAATTAATGCTATTATTTGTCTTGTTCACTTCTCTCGGGATCTTAAGGTCACTTCTGCAGAAGCTGCAACTGACCTTCACATTCTTCACACATCCATTAGTTCCCAAGGCCCCATCTGAAGCACTGTTAGTCTATTAACCTATGGCATGAGATTTAAATGCTGTGTAACGGAACAGTAATTGTATTATTTTATTGTGCAATGTTGTCCATTTTACAGCAAAATGAGCCTTAATATGCTTCTTGCATAGATGTGAAACCACATGGACATTGAAAAAGTCTTGAGATTATACTTAGCTGTGTAGAGAAGGATGCTCTAAGAATTTGGAGCACTATATGCTCTCATAGTCATCTACATAGCAGTACGTCCACCTGTATTTATTAGGCAGCGCACATGAGCCATTCCATTCTTGAAAACTGTGAGCTTTGATCATAAATATTATACTTCCTTTAAGGAGGAATTAATTGACATACAGTAGATTATTGCAAAAAGGTTTGGTTTGCATGCATTTAAATATGTTGTAAGTGATTTGCAGTCAAAGCAACAGTGACTTTTTACTGGAGCTCTCTTGATGCCTAATTGTTCTGAAATTGTTATTTATGTTCTAAAATGTCAGTGAACCAACAAGTGCAGGGCTGAGAGCAACTGTTTGAGTGAGTAGCAAGCTATTAGTCAAAACATCACTTAAATTTTGAAATGCGCATTTGATTACTGATATCTTTTCAATTTACTGTACATTCGCTTTAGCTAATTAAAAGCAGTGAAATGTCAGGATTTTAAAACGATTATCTTTGTGATGAAACATTGTCACTATCATCTCATTTTTGTCTTTTAATTATTGCATTTAAGATATTTTTATAAATTCCAGAAATTAATTCTGATTTGTTGTTACACACATTTATATTTATTAATTATAACTTTATAATATAAATATATATTTATAATTATGGCACCCCTCGTCAGTGTTTAAAAATGTGCCATATGACAACACACTCTTATAGCTACATAGAGAAAACTCTGCTGATGTGTCACTGAGTTCTCCATGTCTGCTAGCCATCTAGGTAAGGATAGGATACTCTTTAATATAAATGACTATTTGTACTGTCTTGCCTAATGGACCAGATTGGACTTTATCAACACTGATTTACTCCACTCCTTATGCCTTTCACTGTGATGACATCAAACACAGGGAAAGCTTTCAATCATGCTATGGGATTTAATTGTGTAACCTCATCACTCTATCATTTATGGCACCCTTTTTTTTTATTAAATACAGCTCATTCTTGCAGTGGCTCATAGCATTCCTCCTTCTGATTTCCTGGACTTCTCCTTTCCCTTTCATCCCCCTCCATGTAGCCCTGCAGAAGATGTATAGGGGGAAAAAAAAAAAGACAAAAAAACTCAAAGCACATGAGTTCATTTGGGGTCAGGGGTGAAGGGGATCTGTGTTGCAATAAATGTTTTAATAAACAGTTGACTGTAATCACTGCTTGCCATGCCTGGCACTAAAAATTTTTATTTCAATTTGGCTCATGTTGTGTGAGGAAAGGTTCAAGTTAGATACTAAGAAAAATTTCTTCTCCTGAAGAGTGATCAGGTGCTGGCATGTGCTGCCCAGGGAAGTGGTGGAGTCACCATCCCTTGAGATGTTCAAGAAATATTTAGATGTTGTACTAAGGGACATCGTTAGTTGGCAATATTGGTGGTAGGTGGACAGCTGGACTGGATGATCTTGGAGATCTTTTCCAACCTCGGTGATTCTATGATTCTGTTTTGGTTTTAGTAAAACAGAGAAATACTCTCTACCAAGTCTAAACATTTCCATTCAGGCTTTCACAAGATGTTCACAACTCCAGCATCTGAAAGTTCAGTGAAGTAAGGATCAGTGAGCTGTGTCCCCATTTCTCCCATTTATCAACTTGATAGGATAGCAGAAGCATATTTTTGGAATTTCAAACTGTTATCAGAGTATGTAGCCTTTTTGAAAGTTCAGTGTTGGGCTCCCTGAGGTCTGTAGCAGAACTCCCTCTAGCATCAGACTTGCATTCTAGCTGTTGAAGTGCTGTGGAAGAGCTTTAAAGTAGAAGTGCCACAACCCTAAAAAAAATGTTGGAACTGTTGTAAATACTTCAGAATCTGCACAAAATTTGATTCCATTCTAGGAAAAAAGAAAATCTGAAGATGCCGTTTGTCCCTAGGCTACAATCTCTTAACATTCTTCGGTGCTTAAATCATTTAGGAGGAACAAAACAACTAGATTTTCTATAGCTTGTTTAAACAGTTTTCTGAATTTTGAGGCTTTGAAATTTGGAAAGCAATAAACAGTGTAGCAAAACAGTCCTTTATTTTGTAAGTATCTCGGAATAAAGGCTCATTATAGTCCTCACTGATTTAAAACTGTTTGACACTGCACAAAACTGACATTATTCATACATATTTTACATTTTTGGATTTAAAATCCAGCATTCAAAGAATAATTAATGTCAGGCAGTTGCCTCAGCAAGCCTACACTCTGCAATAAATAACACATTCTAATTAGCACTGATGTGGATTGGAGGCTGAATATCTAATTAACATGCATAGCAGCAGATGAGGTTAAACATCATGAACTGCATAAAGCCATGCATTGTGTGCAACCTGCTTGTTCTCAGTACTCCATACATTGCGCTGGTCATGTATTGTGCTGGCGTTTGTATGGCTGCACAAGCCAGGAAGCCAAAGCTCTCTTACCCAAGCTCTACTGCATACTTCCTGTGTTTATATATGGTTTTCCATGCATCAAAACCTGACTGGTTTAAGCATTAATTTGTCTTTCCATATGTCAGAACCCTCATTCAAGTGAGTGGTACCTCTTGGATGCTGGTTTATTTTGCTGTCTTTGTGTTGTTGTGTATTTGTAGACTGGTTGCCAGTCACCTGTGTCCTTTGTGTAGCTGCAGGCTGAGTGCTGCTGTTTTAGATGCTACTTTTCTAAGAGTGTCAAGCAAATGGTTACTACAGTTTAGATTAGAATTGAGTCCTATGGTATCAGCATTAATAATATATATTATAAAGTAGCTAAATAATGGACACGATCCCGTAAATCCAGTAAAAAGTTCTGAAGCCAAAAATATATATTATTTCACGAGCTATTACTAAACAAAAATAAAAAGTAGAAAACAAAGCCTCCTTTAATTTGTTTTGGTTATTCACAGTACTACAGTGAATTTTTAATGACTGGTATGATTCAGCTCATACTGTTATTTTTTTGTGAATTATATATACAGGGATCAAGATTCACAAATGGAAGTAGGTACATAAATTCTGTTGGAGTCTGGTGCATTTATTGGCAGATATTACAAAAGCAGTATCTGCCAGTTATTCTCACTGAATTTCCCATCATTACCTGTAGTGATAGGAGATACATATACATGCAACCTGCCAGTAGTCATGCCACTGGAACTTGTTATAGCAGTATAAAACATAGTTAAAGAGTTAAACATTTATGTCAGCAATAATGCTGTAATGCTGGTTAAAACAATGGTTCACTATTAAATCAAAATGTCTTTTAATATTGTGAGTAGTTAGCATTTCATTTATTTGAAGACTTACATACACTTTGATCAGTTGTGAAAAGGAAAAAGGAAAAATTCACATACTTTTCAATGCAAGAAAACTAGTGCACATTAACTGCATAAATCACACTATTTACACTAGGAATACTTCAACAGAAAACAAACTCCCCAAAAAGGATATAAACGAAAGTAACAAATAACCTTTTTTTCTTCCCTACCTCTTTGACATATCTAATCACAGTACTGGTAGCAGTATGGGGGAATGAAATGGAGGTTTTGAAAGTGCTGAAGTCATAGGCACAGATGATGAGGTAATGTGAATCCCAACTTATGGCAGTTTACGTCATCTGAAAATCAGACTCACCACTGAGGTAGGATAAAAAGTAGAACAGTTGTGAGATGAAGGAATGGCTTATCAAGGAGAGCAAGCATACTTTAGCTGCTCAAGACAATACTGAACTCACAGCCCAGCCAGTGGAACCTGTTGTTGATGGGCTAGCAGGCTGCCAAACTCTTACATCTGAATTTGTCCAAGTAAATAGAAGTCTTTGAATGTTCTCATTTCCAGCAGTTTCACTACGTCTCACATGTTTTGCTGTCTCCCTTTAAAATACTGTTCTCTTGCTACATTTTCTGTCTGAGATTTCCTTCTGAATGTCTTGAGATTTTGTACATGGAAGATGGCCTCTACAGCAGCCAGCGGTCTACCAGTTTTTGTTAGAAATTCAAGAGAAAATTGTACTTTCAAGCAACATGTACTTGTTTAAAAAATAGCAATTAAGTACTCACATCTGCTTAGATAACTACGTATCTTGTATGGAATTTTTAAGGCAAACTGTGGGTGGTTTGTCAGTCTCTGTAGAGCTGTGCTTGATTTCTCGAGAAAAGAAAAAAGTGAAATAATCCATTTTAGCCTCCTACTTGAGCTCAAACAGAACAGAAATACTTGTTCTTTTAAACATGTCATTTAAATTAGGTATCCCCCTTAGCGTTTGTTGGGAAAAAAATGTACAGCAAATGTAGGGGAACTCCCTGAACAGTTCTTGGCTGTAATAAACATGCAGTAAACCCTTCTACTCTGCTGGGCTTCAATACAGGCCAGCAAGTGCAAGCATAGTCCCTCTGGCACTTAAGTTAATGGAGTAACTTCATTCTGCACAGATTAATATTGGGTTGCCCTTCTCACCAGGTTAAAATGATAGTCAGCTCAAATGTGGTTGCATGGATTTTACCATTCCTACAGCTTTAAATGGAAATACAGAAAGCAAATAAGTATTTAGCTGTTCAGTGTAGAAAGATGACGGTGAATGACTGTGTGTATGTGCCAGGAAATGCGATGAGTTTGACTAAGGTTTGTGATCCTTTAGAAAGGAGCATGAGTCATCTGCTTGTGTGTCATTGCTAAAGCTTCTGGTGAGTCGGTGAAAATAAGACTGGTTAAAAGCAGTGCTGCCTCGGATGCAATAAGATTTTGTGACTTGGATTCAGCAACCAAATACATGCGTATTTGTTCTTGAGATTGATTTTTCACTGGCAAAGACCGCATACATCATTACATCATTCTATTATTTAATTTGTTTCTGTGCGCTACCCTTATTCCCTTTCAGCATTCCTTTGTCATCTTTGTTAAAGACATACATACATATATATATATATATATGTAGGTCAGGTGTTTCTGAACCAGAAAAGTTTAATGGAAGACAAAAAATGCAGGAATTAGCAGCAGTAGAAGCATGCCAGAAGTTTTGTCTTTCTCTCACTCTTCCTCCATAAAAAAAGGCAATCTGAGCTAACTGAGCAGCTTGCTGCGATGACTTAAGTTCGTACAAATGTCCAGTTTAGGAATCAGGAAAGTACATCTCCTGAGACTGTAAACTATTGGGATCCTGATAACTGTAGTCCCCTTCCGTACATCAGAAAGGTGTCAGAAGCTATAAAAACTGAAAGCCTAGCCCACAAAAGTGGGAAGGTTAGTTTTAGTGATCAGAAATCCCTGTGCACAAACTGCTGACAAATGATGTTCTCTGGTAATTGTCAGCTGACAATTTCACTGATAGACTGTGGCCCTAAGAGCAGATCTAACTTCACTGTGCAATGTGAAGATCCCCCTTCTTAACTGGCTTGTAGCCACAGTCTCCAGTGCTTTGGGAAACCTCACCTGCTAAGAGACGTCAAAATCAGTTGTCGTATGCAGTGCCATTATTTTGCAAATAGAAATGAAGCTGCCACGAGCCATTGTGTAGCATCATATTGAGATTTGTTGTAACATTTTTGTCCAAATTACGTATCACGATTGTCTCTTCCACAGCATGGTGAGAGAAGCAGCGATCTGGTCTATATGTTGTTGATGTTTATAATGACATTAATAGCAACCCTTCTCTATTAGGGAGTTTGTTATTTTTGTTTTCATATTGATGAAAGTTGCTGTATTTTTATCTTAATTGCAGTTTCCCCTATTTAGGTGTAGAAGTCTTATTATGTCTGTTACAAGTAAAGACAGTATCAAAAGTTTGTCTGCTTTATTTATTCTCAAATATGATTTTTTGTACCTGAAGGGCTCCAAAAATAGCAAGTTTAAAATTAGCCTTATAAGTTTTATCTCCAAATTTCTTTGCAGCCTGGGTTTAAAAATTTCTTGCTAAAGCCTCTCCCTCAATAAAGGTAAAATCCAAACTCACTATAAAAGAACTTTACTATGTATCTTCATATGAATAATTCAGTTCATGCAATATAAAGTACCTAATTGTGTACATTTTAAACTGGACTCTTAGTAAGGACAGAAGCTGCCCTTTTGTAATCCAGAAGTCAAAAATTTCAGAGTCTTTCTCTACTGTACATGATTTTACAATAATCCTTGTGATTTTAGTCAAGGGTAAATACATTCCCTTTCTTCTGTTTTCTAATAGCCATATGTGGGAAAAAAAAAATCCTGAATAACAACCTTTCATGGAACATGTCTGCTGTGGAGCTATTCTGCCTGAAATGAACATGTTAGTCAGAAATGCTGCAGTTGACATCAGCTAGATCCAGCTTGTGCTCCTCCATTGAAAAGCTCTTCCTTTCAAGAAACCCTGCATTTTCATCTGTGCAGTTTCCACTATTTAAAAATACTGTTCTAAATCTCTGACCAGTATAAACTCAAAAAAAAAAAAAAAAAAAAGAAAAAGAAAAAGGTAGAAGTGTTCTTGAACATGTAGACATAGTTAACCTTCCATCTTTTACTGAAAGTTACTCCTGGCATAATATTTTAAGTAAAATTAGTTACTAGTCTGTGATATTTTTCTTCCTTGTATGTCACCTTACAGAGGTGGGAAGAACAATTGCATTCATACTTGCAAAAGGAAGCTCATTGCAGGCAAATTACTTGATTGTGTGAAGCTAGCTGCACAGCTAGCTTGCTAGCTGCAAGCCCCTATCCTTGACTCTGAACTTGTAACTCATTGTTCAAGCCTTGTAGGAGCATGCTGAGTGTATGTTCGTACCTGCTTTCAGAAGATTTCTTTTCATCTTGTTGTTACCCATTCAGTCTTCAATGACCTTGAACAGCAATGTACAGGGAAATAATGAATGCTTCAGTGACATCAGCTGGCTAAATTAAACTGATGAAAAATACAGCTCCCAGATTTATTTTGAATATCACTGTAAGCTTTGTATTGTTTTGAAGAATAGCAGTAGAAGTCAACATGCATTCACTGCTTACCAAATAGAAACTTAGTACAATAAATACTGGGTGAATTATCATAGGTGGTATCATATTTAGTCAGCATGAGCTTAATGTTTTTAAAACAGGTTAGTCTTTTTTCCATTAATTTAAGCTTTGCCAGTTCCCTCACCATTTTTTCTTTTCTGACTGATGGGAAACTTGAAAGATAATTGTTTTTTAACGTTTATGCTCCTAAGTCAAGTTCCTGTTAGTAACAGAACTGAAAATCTGTTCCAAAACGCACTGAATTCCTAAATAATAAGAGTCTGAATGATCTGGATGGTCAGTTTAGGTTTTGTGGATCAAGTGGGGAGTGGAAGAATGCTCAAATCTCTGCTCCCGTCATCTGTGAACTGCTTTTCTCATTTTTTTTTTCAACTGATTTGCATCTTGGTTAAAGTGACACTAAAAATGTGACAGTAACCTCTCATGAAACAAATACTTTTCCATTGATCCTTGTACAGATTCAGTAATGTTACTTTTTTCAAATATTAAAGAGACAGACAGGCCTTGGAGAAGGATGAGGATGTGGAACAGAGAAGGAAGAGTGATAGGGAGCAGCAGCTGATGCTGGGACTCTCTGGTGGACAGTGACATTTCAATGCCAATATAGAAATCAAGAGCCCCTGGTACGCCACTAATGGATGTGGTGACATCTCTGAGGAAGCATTATGTTATAGCATTTGTCCTGCCCTGACGGAGGGGGATCCACCTCCATTAGTTCTTCCTCTGGAGGGTGGATTCACCTCCATGAGCTTGATGTTGCCTTCAGGTGGATTAACATCCATTCGCTTGGGTTTGCTGCTGCTCCCTTGAAGCCTAAGCTTGTTTGGTGGAGGAGGATCCATCCTCTTTCACAAAGATGAGAAAAAACAATCTATCTAAATTGCTTCTTGTGCCAGAAGAAGGCCATGAAGTTGGCAACTGCTGTTCTGTTGTCAAGGTCCCCGTACTTGTAGCAGTTGGCAGGAAGGTGGCTTGGGACATCATAAAGCTGTGGTGGTTTGACTCTAAGAATGTTCCATGATGATCAAAACATGACTCCCTGGTGACAGCGACAGGGCCCGAGGGAACGGCATGGAGCTGCATCAGGGGAGGGGCAGCTGCGGCTTAGGGAAAGGCTCTGCACCAGAGGATGGTGGGCATGGAACAGGCTGCCCAGGGCAGGGGGCACGGCCCTGAGTGCTGGAGTTCAAAGACCATCTGGACAATACTCTCAGGCATAGGGTTTGGTTGGTTCTGTGCGGAGCCAGGAGTTGGACTCAGTGATCCTTGTGGGTTCTTTCCAATTTGAGATATTCAATAATTGTGTGATTCTATTTATACATCATATATGAAAGAAAGAGCTTTTGTTTCTTTCTGTGTTAGCAGATACCTGAAGAATTCAAAACTTGCCACACTCCTGTGTGCATATCCAGAGATGATTATACCATCTATGTTAACTTAGAACTGGCCCACCAAACTTGGCTTAAAACACTGCTTATGGTCTGCACGTAGTGAGCAATGTCAATGCATTTTACATTTTCTTCTACAAGGAATAGTTAACCTTTTTGAAAAATAGTATTAAAATCACTGAAATTATTTCTTTCAATTTTAGCAATTGACATTTTGGATTATATACCTTTCAGGAAGATTATATATAGTAGCTTTATTAAAAACTGTCGTTGGTGTCATTATCGGATATTTTTCCTGCTCTAATTAGAGATCACATAAGTAGATTTTATTATGTTGTTCAAAACAGAACTTCAGTTTTTTTAACAGTATCTTGTCGTTACAATTAATATCTGCTCTTAATCTAATTTCGTTCTTATGAAAAATGCAATACTCTGGATCAGGAAAAAATAATCATTTTGAAATCTCATTTTCAAATTGTATTAATAGATAAGATAGAATGTCTAATTAAAGTGAATTTAAGTTGTACTGAACAAACCTTATATGGAAACTTTATTTGAAAATAGAATATATGTTTGACTTTTAAAATGCCATGAGTCTAATTAATAAATAAAGAGTTCCCTTTGCTTTCAGAACAGAGAAAATAATTCAGTTTCATGAATTTAAGCATTCCCAGGGATGAGAAGCATTGAAACATAACTTTAGAAAGTTCTGTTACACATGATGAAACTTCTTTTTAATTTTAATTTAATTTTAATTATCACATAATTAATCTTACAGCAGACACAAAAAAAAGCATTTTAACGTGTTGGGTCTCTGAAGACCATATATTTTGGCTTCAGAAGCATATGATAAACTGTATGAAAGAGATAGCATAGATTATCTGCATAGCCTGAGCGATAAATGGAGGCTTTGGTGAGGCTGCTCTTCACCTGCTGATGAGCTCTTCTGCTTCTCTAACGTCAGAACTTCCCACATGTCTCTGTTCTTTATTGGTAAGCACTATGCCTTTGGGTTGTGCAGAACTTCAGAGTGGTTGCCATCTGTCTCAAAAAGCAGACAAGATTTTGGTTACTATGATAAATTTATTTTTTCTTTAATTTGCAATTAATGTAGAGAAAGAAATTCCTGTGTGCTAAGAAAACCAGTGATTAGCTATACTAACATAATTATGTCTGTCTTTACGCCTGTATTTCCTGTTTTGGATATGCATAGCTCCTACAGTGAGGTTTTATGATGTATCTTAAAATTGAAATAACAGGGTGTTCTTCAGAAACATAAGGATGTATGAGTACCCTTCTCTGCAGTGACACTAGAAAAGTGCAGTGACTGCATTTGTTGATGGGGAAATAACCTGAAGAACTGAACAGAAGTACCAGGAGAGTGAGGTGGCAACATACAAGCGTTAGAATAAGGGAATGAAACTGGCTTCTACTCTGGGAGCATGCGGCTTTTCCCGCAACTATGAATTTCCTCCAAACAATAAGATCTTCTCCTTCATCCCTGTATAAGGGTAGAGTTTGCAGTGTTTGACTCAGAGCTGGCTGGTGTAGAGTTTCAGCCGCAGAAGAAGGAAAGGCCTCTACTTTCTATCAGGAGAGAAGGATGAAGGGAGGAGTGATGGCTTACGCTGCTTGAGTAATTGCTCAGCTCGGTTTCCCATGAGCCTATAAAGCTGTGGCCTAATTAAACTGTACCCAGTGCATTGTTCTTCCCTCTGGAAGATGGGAACAATATCTTTTGATGCTTTAATAGTAATCCAGCATCAGTGAAAGGAAATGTCAGTCACTTTCATGGAACTTCTCTGCAGAACTGAACAAACCATAAATGAATGTGTCTGGGAAAGAAATTCAACCTTTAATATATTTATCAGAGCAAGAGCAAGTATTAATAATCCTTTTTTTATTAAAAATGACTCAAAAGACCTGTTGAGATTAGCTCAATAGCTTTCCTTTATTGTTTCACAGAGTGAGGCATCAAACATATTGACTGCAAGAAAAGGCTGATTCTTAAAAGTTTTGTGAAGGGTAACATTTGTAAGCCAATTGAGCTTTAATTTCTTTCTTCCTGATGTCCTTCAGCAAAATTTACATGTTTACAAACTGAAGAGAAAATGACTTGAAGATGTTACTTGAAGCCCTGTGGTGTGTGTCGTGCCTTCCTGGGCAGAATCTTTTCTTTTTTAGTATTCAGCACCCTGAGGTCATGGCCAAGCTGCAGGCCACCTCTGGCTCTTTTCCGACAGCTCAGCACACCAGGGCACCACAGTGCCCTTCTGGCCACCGCAGCCTGGTTTCCATGCCCCTCCTGGAGGTACAGGCCTTGTCCCAAGCTAAAGTCTCAGTTACTTCACTGTCCTAGGAGTCTGAAGGACTTTTGCATCCATTAGCTTTATTCTGACCAGATTTCTCCTATTAAAGCCTAATATAATCTTAAATCTTTTGTCTGTTGTCATGCCTAACCTTGAATTCGCTGTCTTTACAATGCCAAATTCTCCTTTAATTTATTCAGTCTATCTCTTATCTGTTGATACTGTCTGTTGCTAAATTTCCCAGATGAACTGATAATAATAAGCCAGTAATACTGTGAAATGCCTAAAAAATAGCTTCCAACTTGTATTGCTGTAATAATCCTCTTAGAATCTAGCCTGCCCTCATAGAAAAAGTGCAATCCAAATATGTAGAAAATAGAAACTCTGAGATCTCTTCCTCAACCAAGTTTTACCCTCTGTAATTTTTTCTGAAAAATAAGTTGTACATTACATGGCATATTTTATTTTTTTTAAAAAAAAGCATTCATATTAAAGAACCTTCAATAATAGCTTTGCTATGATTTTTTGTTGTCATATATTTTGCTGGAGTCATCATTATGAACTAATTGCTTGAAATTTTGTGAGTTTGAGACTCAGGAACTAGAAGTACATTTCTACTCTGATAGCCTGTGGGAGAAAATTCAAGTTCTGACTTGGTCATAATTCTCTTCCTCTCTTCTTTCTCCTTCTTTCCTTCCTTCTTTCTTCCTGTCCCCTTTCCCTTCCTGTTCCCCATTATTTCCCTTTAGTTTCCCTTTGTAAAGAATTTGTCTATGCTAATTTATTTAGGCAAACATTCTAAGCAGTAATGTTTGCCAATAGTTTTACACAAAACTCAGAACTGTTAAAGCTTTGACTTAACAGTTTTTGAACACTGAGTAACAGAAGAGACAGTGTTCATAAACAGATGTCTCTGTACCCTTTCTGTACAAGTTATCTTTCAATTATTTGGTATTCCTTTATGTATCGCTTTCGTAATTACTAGCTGGCACCTAGCACTGAGAAGAGAGCTTTTCACAGAATACCATCTTCTTGTGCAATAATTCCTGTAATATTAACTTCTTCCATAATGCATGCGAGGAATAACGTGATTAAATCTTTTTATGACATCTTGTTAATTTTACATGGGGAGAAGGAGATCTGATACAGAGCCTTTGGAAAGAACACAAAAACAAACTGTCACAAAAATTAGACAGTAGTGAGATGAATAGGACAGAACTTGACACTTTAAATGTATAAATTTTTAAATATATTCACAATCAAAAGTGTTCAATTTTCAACATTTATCTATTGACCCTTGTTTTCAGTCTGTTTCCTGATTTTCTCTTTTCTATCTGCTTTTGCCTTTTTCAGTAATGTTCTTTGTCATGGGATTGATTCAGTTGCTGCCTGAGTTTGGAAAATAACTGGTACATTGTCAATACTGAGAGCACTATGGACTGTGTACATGTGGCTGAGTTAATGCATGGAGTACTCTTAAGTACACATTTCCTTATAATGCGTGGTGGAAGATACTACTGCAAGTGGCCATGTTTTTCTGAGCTGTTAATTGTACCTTACCCAATAATTGTAGGTTAAGGCTTGTGCAGTTTGCCAGGGTAACAGAAAGTTTTTTCCTCCATGTGATGCAATGTATGTACATTCAGAATTCTAGTCAGAGCTCTCCTCTGTCTTCATTTAAGTTGGGAGTTTAATTTCATCCATAATAAAACAGGAATCTTATCTTCTCTTCTGCATCACATTCTTTTGTGATTTTCTTTTTACAATAAATCCCTTGGATTTCGTTTGGGTCTCCTTATGTTATGTAAAGATCAGCAGTTTCTGCCAACCGACCATATCAGTTAAACCAAGAGAACTGGCTGTTTTGACCTTTATTCAGTACAAAGATAGTAGGTTAAATAATACGTAAAACACTGCTGTGTATTTAAATCTCCAGAGTCTTTCTAGTCATAAAGATTCTAATGAATTCCTTTCAGATTTTATTTTATTTTTTGTTAGTCTTACTTCTGGGAAGACTTCACTGTCTTTTTGTGCTTTTTTTTTTTTTATAACGTGAAATAAAACAGTTTTACAGTTATTCCCTCTTTATTTCATTTATTGTTTCTCATTGTCCTTTTCATTCCTTCCTCCAAACCCCCAGATGTCTCCATTAATTGTCAGACTCCCTGAAACATACAAGAAAGGAAGAGAGAGATTCAAATTACTTTGCTAATCTATACAACTAATGTTGTAGTTTATGTATAGAGTTAAACCGTACAATTATCTCTGGTTTCCAATTGCTGCCAGTCTGGCTGCTGTGCCTCATGCACAGTAGTTACAGTCTTTCCTCTGTCCTGTACCCTCTCTTTTCCCCCTCCTGTTTCATCGTCAGTGTTGTGAGAGGAAAGTCTACGTATGATTCAGCATTTTAGCCTACAACAGTTTTGTGCATTTAAAATATATAAATATATATGTTTGTAATACAGGGAATGTAACAAATCATCATGGATGTCAACTGCACAGAAGATTATTGTAAGCACTTAAATTCCTCTGCATGTATCTTCAGGTAAAGGGCAGCAGTTATAGTTCACAAGATAAAAAAAAAAAACAAAAAAACAAGAGTTTTAAGCAAGGTTGTTATCAAGAATTTATAATACAGGCCTGCACCTAGCTGTGGTTGTTTTTCAGTTGTTTGTGAACCTACATACAACTTAAAACACACTTTTCAATGACCTTGAAAATACAATGAATTTATTTGATGCTTCTGTGAGCCCTTTGTTTCTGAAGACTTACTGCAATGTCAGTCTACTGAAGACATTCAATCTTTTGAGCACAAAGATTTAATTACCTTATTGCCAGAAAAATCACAGCCTTCTTAAGGGTAAGGATGAGATGTGTGACAGCAGCCTAGAGTGTCTTAAGGTATTTTTAGTTGCTGATTAATAGAAAGTATACTTCTGAGACCCTCAAAAATCAATGGTAACTTTTGTTTTGAGGTTTATTTGTGATATATTTGTAATTAAAATGTCTTGCTGCAGCTGCTACCATCATGTGTCTTTATTTCCCTTCTGAAAGTAAAAAAATATCCTACATTATTTTGTCAAGTAGAATTTTTATCTGTCCCAGATGGTTTTCAACCTAAACTTTGTGAATAGTTTGAAGCTACAAAATGGAAGACAAACTGGCAGATATGAAGGCCGCTTCCGGTTTTCCCTTATGATAGTGATATAATTATATTCTGTTACCAAAATGTCCTGCTCATATTCTCAAAATGATTCAGTAACATTAGGGGCATGATTCTTCCAGGGTGTTACAGAAGTGTCTACTGATCACTTAAACTTTCTGAAGAATGCTAAGATGTTCCCTTAAAACTGCATAGGTCTTGTTCTTTCCCTCAGCAAAAATTACTTCAATTCTGCAAAATTAGGGAACAAAGTAACATCTCTTCAAGTTTGCCAAATGTCAGCATTTCAAATTTGTGCTATATTGAATAAGTAATATAAAACTTCAGAAATACTGTGCCTGAATTGACTAGGCATGTGATGTTCATATCATTGGAAACATTTTAGTAAAGCTATTTATCATAGTAAGCACTCAGTTTTATCAGTTAAAACTCATATTTCAAGAGACGGGGCAGGGCTACTAAAGCAGATATGAATTTATTCAGTACTAGTTTTCAAATATTTCCAGTAGTGAAATGGCAGCACATGTATCAAGTAGAAATTATCTATTAGAATGGATAGTGCAGGTTGTGAAAGTTGGCCGAAGAACAAGGATCCCGACTGCTGTAGAAAATATTTGATGTGGATTTGATTTGGATTTGTTCGTTCCATGAAGCAGAAACAAGATATTACCAAAAAAGGAAAGGACTGAAAGGAAGTACTACCTCAGAAAAGCAGCAGCAGTGAGAGAAAGAGGGAGTCATGCCAGAGTAGCCAATGGCACTATAATTTGTGCTGTACGTATAAATACTGATTGATTGAGGGGAAAATAAAATGAGTCTAGCACTGGAAACTGTTTTTAATTCCATTCTGTTTTAGAAATTTTCTGAAGAATCTGACATTTTCTGAAAAAAAAAAAAAAAATGCATTTCTTACATAATTCCCAGCTAGTATTGTAGTGCATTCCAGAACAACTCTGCTAACAGAAAAGCAAATGTTTTCCATGTAATATGGATTCCCTATTCTACATTGCTTTGTAGTAAAAGAGGGAGATACGTAGTGTAGCATGGTCACCATGGTGTCAATTCTAGCAAATTAAAGTTCAGAGGTTTCCTCTCAAATGAATAAAAGCATCTGTGAAACTTAACAAATTAGAAATAACGTGGATGGGTGAACCTACTTGACACTCTGAAAAACAATCACTGTTTTTTATTGTTGTTCTCAATAAAGATCATGCAAACAATTTTATTTCTTTTTCAAAAGATATAGGTGTATATAAATGTTACAAAGTGCCTAAGCTATACAAATTTATAGTACTGCGTTGTTAAAATCTAATGTATCAGTCCAA
This sequence comes from Aquila spilogaster, assembly GCA_024606505.1. Lineage (NCBI taxonomy): Eukaryota > Metazoa > Chordata > Aves > Accipitriformes > Accipitridae > Aquila > Aquila spilogaster. Next base: position 55,934,920 of record JANHGO010000072.1, read on the forward strand.
ATATCAGCCCAGAAACTTAACCTAATGATAGGAAGAGTAAATCATCTTTTACCATTGTCATATTGTCCTCTTTTCTTTTGCTGGTGATATGTGGAAATATGAATGATCTTTTAGCCACTTACAGTAATGAGGCCCTGATTCAGTATGATTCCAAGTATGTCCTATCAACTTAGACATTTGTCAGACCCTCATTAGAATAAGCCTATGACTTGCTTTCTGTGTGTAATTCCAAGTTTGCTTTTAGCACTTGAAAGAGAGACTGTTAGACATTTCAACTTGGTATATCCTTCTGGCTTTTGGCAAATTATTTTTCTTATTTTTTTCCTAAAGTGAACCTTAACTGATGAGTCCTGTTTGTGTTCAAGCTTCCTTAATATTTAGTTCTGGCTTAATTGTTTGAGTAATGGTGTATACAAATGATTGGTTCTGCAACACTTTCTCACAAATTGAATAGAACAAAACAGAAAAAAATAGAATAGTTCAACTGGAAAGGATCTCCAGAGATCACAGAGTGCAAATACCTGACCACTTGAGGGCTAACCAAAATTTAAAGCTTATTACTGAGGACATAATCCAAGTGCTTGAATACTGACAAGACTGGGGCTTCAACCACTGCACTAGGAAATTTGTTCCAGTATTTTACCGTCCTCACGGTAAATAAATTTCTTTCATGCCTATCTGAGCCTCACTTAGCACAGCTTTGTGCCATTCCTGTCCTGTCACTTGCAGAGCAAGAGCCTGGCACCTCCCTCTGCTTCCCCTCTTCAGGGAGCTGCTGAGAGCAGTAAGGTCACCTCTCGGCCTCCTCTTCTCCAGACTGGACAGCCCAGTGCCCTCAGCTTCCCCTCAGAGGGCATACCTTCAGCCGTGTTATAAGCTTTGGTGTCCGCTGGGTGTTTTCAAGGACCTTAATGTCCTTTTCATATGGTGAAGGCCAGAGCTGCACACAATAATTAGGGTGAGGCCACACCAATACTAAATATAGTGGGAGAATTATCTCTCTTGACCAGCTGGATATGCTGTGTTTAATGCACCCCAAAATGTGGTTTGCCATCCTGGATGCATGAGCACAACAGTGGTTCATATTAAACCTATGATATCAGTAGTTTAAGAGGGAATGAAGGATGCATTCCTTGCCATAAGTACTTAAAATAAGTGACACCGATCTCTCTTACTCAGCAGAACTCTGTTACAACACGGATGTATGTGAAAGAATTCTACAAGTTCAGTTGTAAGATATTTTTTTTCCCTCACATTGCACCATATTTCTTGTATTTATTATTTAATTAGATTTGCACAGTATTTTTACACAAAGAGAATACAGAAATTTTCCTGATGGTGGCTTTTTCAGCTTTCAGAGTCGGATGCCAAATTTTAGCAATGCTGATTCTTGTGTTGGTTTCGAACTAACTAAAGCCTTTGCTACGTTTCAGTGTGGAAGACGTTGCATTGAAGATCTTTTTAATGATTTTCGAGATGGACGAAAACTTCTGGAGCTCCTGGAATGCCTTACAGGCCAAAAAATTGTATGTATATTCATGTTACTGCTCTATATTGAAGACATGATTTTATGACAGTTGTCGTACATTATCAGTTAATTTCCCCCATTGATGAGGCCCTATGGAAACAGTATCTTTAATTTTATTTTGAAATTGTGGAAGCACTACAAATGAGCCCTGTATTTGACAGGAACTTTTTAAAAAGGTTATATGTAACATGAAAATGCTCATATTTGCTGTATGTTTCTATTAGTAAAGAGAAACAAGGATGAGACTTAATTCATTTAGGTATTCGGGATTTTAGCTGTAATTCAGAAATTATGCATCAGTAGACAGTTTTACCAAATATAATATTATTTAATATATAGAATTAGAATACTTTGCTAATTAATGTCATACTCATAGTTCATATATTGAAGTAATGCACATATAAAAGACAGACTAGCTTGCTCTTATAAACCTCTAAATTCTACAGCAACATGTCAAACCTAGTTTTGACTACTGTCTCTTGAGTTTCTGCTTGCACTCTGTGAGTTTGGAATCTTCCTTTGAAACTTTCTCATAAAAGAGTAATGAAACAGGCTGAGAGGTATGTCCACAGAGGCTATACTTGTAAATAAATATTAAACAATCTGATACTTATCTGTTTGGTTGATGTGGTAATGTTCCTGAATTGTGCTATGGAGCAGAAAATAATCAGAATATAAACAATCTGAAATTATCTATTTTTTCCATACATTTCAATGATTCATTCACTGAAAAATGTCAAGATACCAAATTAGCTTCCAACTGTGGATCCAGTTTGTTTCACAATTGCCTTTATTTCATATGAAGAAGGTGCATGTGCACAATGTATTGTAATACCCTCACTGATATTGTCATAAACTTATGAAATATGAAACTGTGGGTGTAATATAAAATTTGTATTATATATAGTATATTCCATTTTCTGATTCTGGACGGTCAATTTCATTTTTTCTCTTTATAGGCAAAAGAAAAGGGCTCCACAAGAGTTCATGCTCTGAACAATGTCAACAAAGCACTGCAGATTTTGCAGAGAAATAACGTAAGTAATCAGTTTGCCAGGGTCAGAACATCCTACGGAGTGCATACTGGAGTAAAGTATAAAATGTCTGGAATCCAGGCAGTTTTGTTAATGTGACTTGGATACTTAGAGGTTCAGCTCCAGTATGGAATGTATTTCAAAGAGTAAAATCCACTGCGAGCAAATGTTTGAATAATATATCCATAATGAATGCTATTTGAAGACTGATCAACATGTACAATTTTATGGTAATGCATGGTGTTTAATATACGTTTTAAAAAGTTAATTACAATAAGTCATCCTTAGCTGGTTAAGAGGTACTAACTGAAAAAATAAACACTCACTAATCTCTAAAAATTAAGAAGTCCAAAAAAAAGAAGTTTTTTGGTTTTTGTTATACACAATATATTTTCTAAATTTGTACTGATACCTGTTCCCTAGGATTCATAACATTAAGGAAACCATACACATAAAAACTGCTTTTCATTCTACTTTGTCAAGATTCACTTTTCAGGCCAGAATCTTGTGCATCATTTTAGAGTAAATATTCTAGTAAAATTTTAGTTATGCAAGCATTCTAATGGGCCCATAACTTTAGCAGACATTTTCAGTGGCCAACTAATTATACTGTACCTCCTCCTCAAGAATAAATTCAAATAAACTATAACATTCACTTAAACTTGACTGTAAGATGTGATGGAACAGTGATAATGTATTCTGTGCTGCATATGATATTGGATTTCTTGATAGCTGCAGTAGGTCACTAAACATGCTTGAGTTCAGCTGCTGAATAAAGTCATTGATTTTATAAATCCAAGGTAATGCTTATCCATCTAGAGATTTGTACATAAATGAAAGTGACCTTATAAGACTGTCATGAAGACCTCTAGCATTATTTTTAAATGAAATTTAATGTAAATAAATAGGAGACAAAGCTTCTAATTCTTCACAATCTGCAGTATATGACATTGTTGAAAAAATCAGCCGTACATTTCGCAATATGCAAAAAGATTTTTATTGAATGCATTTTCACATTACAGATTTTCACGTTACACATTTTCACAGTGAATGTTTTTCAAAACATCCAATAAAAATCAACTAAATCCATTAATGCTTTTCATTCCATTTCCAGGATAATCCCTTTCCAAAGTAGAAAGAAAACAAATCACTGATTGAATAACATAGACCAGACTGCATCCTTTTACAAAGTAGAGTGCGTCCACTGTGTGGCCATCGTATCTGTAAAATGAAGATCATAAAAGCTGTGCAAAATATTTTTGATTTTTAGTATGAAGCTAAAAGATCTGCTTTTGAAATAGCTTCCTCAACCTTTAAAATCATCTCAAGAGTGATTTCTGTAGAACTTCAGAAATGCAAAATCAACAGTTCTCAGGCTGTTTAAAGGCTGTTACTAATAGTGATGTTTCCCATCCTTGCTCTGAGTTCGTGCACTCATCTGGATTGAAAAATGCCACCACTTCCAATCAATTAATTTTACAGATTTTGATGCTTTTTCCTATAGTATTTTTTCCTAGTATTCAAGCAGAGAATTGTTCGAATGTGAACTCAGACAAAACTAAACGAGACTGGAAAGTGTTCTTCTGTTTCAGTTAAACAGATGTAGTCTCTGTGACAAAGATTCAATTTCCAAATACTGGCAGAGGATTTGGCGTGTAAAACATGTAGCTGATATCCTAATAAACTTTGTAGTGGATCACTTGCTATATGGACCCCATTGGTATTTCAGATATGACATTCCACTTGGGAAATGTTCCAAGACACTGTTGACTAGAATGAATAGCAACTAATACGTTATTTAAGTAAGAAAGAGAAGTATAAATTGTTAAAGACAAGTTTTCAAGCTCTTGACGAAATACTTTCTTCATATGTGATTAGTAAAAATGACCTATCGATATATGTACTGAAGATAACATTTATTTTCGGTCTGCAAAACCTTTAGTTATTGTACAGATGTAACTTCAAATAACTTCAGATGTATAATAGAGATATGAAGACTGTAATTTGTAAAGAAGCAAGGTACTTTGCCATATAAATATTAGTTCTGACTATGAAAAACTACATCTATGAAACAGTGAGGATATAAATTTCAGAATCATAGTTTCTGCCCCAAAGTGTACTGTCTTGCTCTCCCAGTTCTGAATTTGGCATTCCTTTTAGATAGCATAAAAAGTGGAAGAGGGTGAAGGATCATTTCACGTGTGGAAGAAAGAATATTCCAGGCTGACAAATGCTGATGCATTATGCAGTTAGAAATGCATAATATAATTGTGGAAAATGACATTGCTTAACAAAGAAATATGGAAAAAGACATGTTTAGATCACAGTCATGGGTTTTTCTGTACTCTAATAAATCCTGCCTTGCCTTCTGCATTGTAGAATTTGAGAAAGACAAAATTAGTTCTATTTTAATATAACTATGTAGAATAGTATCTTAATTCTTGTAGGTTCTTGCAGAGCCTAGGTATATGTGTTGCTTTCACCAAAGTATGATACATAAGGTGGTGAGGAGAATAATGCAGGAACTTTTCTGTGTCAACATTTGGTTTTGTGATTTGTGATTGTAGAACCTTATTATAAAATATTTTAAAATTATTATTAACTATTACTTTTAATTCTTTGTTTTCACAGCTGGAATAATTAGATCTCTAGATCATTGCTTATGTTTTGCCAGCACATTATCTGTGCCATTTATAAAACATGAGCTAGATATTTAATAAATAACAGAAACCAAATGCATCCTAGCCTGTCCCTACCTCTCCCTCACCCAAAGAAAGTTAATTACAAAATGGTCTGAAAGTAACACCAACCTCTCATGCTTGCTATTTATCTAATGCAGTTATTTTTGATTTTTTTAATAGGTTGATTTGGTAAATATTGGGAGCTCAGATATTGTGGATGGCAATCATAAACTGACCCTTGGTTTGATCTGGAATATAATACTCCACTGGCAGGTGAGTGGCAGCACAGCATATTTTCTGTGATATATTTTTATTCTTACCTTAATTCCATTAGTATCCAGCCTCAAACTGCTAAATAAACATTGGCACTGTAAGCAATGTAAGCTCTTAAATCAGCAGATTTTATGAGTCTGTTTATGTATCATCTAGGATATTAAGTATCTTAAGAAGATATAGTATGTTTCAGCAGCAGCTGTTTTGACTATAATTTCACAGCCAGACATTGCAAGAGAATATATAAAACAGTTATTATAAGAAAAATGAATAGACAAAACCAATGTGGATATGTAGCTTTCATAATCACTTTTCCTTTAAGAATCTTTGAACAGGAATCATAGAGTCATAGCATCACCAAAGTTGGAAAAGACCTCCAGGATCATCTAGTCCAACCACCCTCCTACAACCAGTATTTCCCCACTAAACCATGTCCCTGAGTACAACATCTAAATGTTTTTTTAACACCTCCAGGGACAGCGACTCAACTACTGGACCGCCCATTCCAGTGCCTGACTACTCATTCAGAGAAGGAATTTTTCCTAATATCCAATCTGAACCTCCCCTTGTGCAACTTGAGGCCATTCCCCCTAGTCCTATTGCTAATTACACGGGAGAAGAGGCTGACATCCAGTTTGCTGCAGCCTCCTTTCAGGTAGCTTTAGAGAGCAACAATGTCTCCCCTGAGCCACCTCTTCTCCAGACTAAACAATCCCAGCTTGTTCCCTCAGCTGCTCCTCATAAGACTTGTGCTCCAGACCACTCACCAGATTTGTTGCCCTTCTCTGGACATGCACCAGGGCCTCCATGTTCTTCTTGTTCTGAGGGGCCCAAAACTGAACACAGCACTCATAGCGTGTCCTCACCAGAACTGAGTACAGGGGGACAATCACCTCTGCTCCTGACGGCTACATTATTTCTAATACATGCCAGGACCTCATTGGCCTTCTTGTCCACCTGGGCACGCTGCTGGTTCATGTTCAGCTGAGTGTTGACCAACGCCCCCTGGTCCATTTCTTCTACACAGTCTTCCAGCCACTTTGCCCCAAGCCTGTAACGTTGCCTGGGGTTATTCTGGTCAAATGCAGGAGCCAGCACTTGGTCTTGTTGAACTTCATCCCGTTGGCCTCAGCACAGCCATCCAGCCTGTCCAGATCCTTCTGACGGATCTTCTTACTCGCAGGCAGATCAACACTTCCTCTCAACTTGGTGTTATCTGCAAACTTACTGAGTTGCTCTCAGTCCTCATAACCAGGTCATCAGTAAATATATTAAACAAGATCGGCTGCAATTTCAATTCTTGGGGAACACTGCTTGGCCGGTCACCAGCTGGAATTAACTCCATTCACCACCACTCTCTGGGCTCAGCCATCCAGCCAGTTCTTTACCCAGCTAAGAGCGTACCTGTCCAAGCCACGGGCTGCCAGCTTGTTCAGGAGAATACTGTGGGAGGCAGTGTCAAAGTCTTTGCTGAAGTCTAAGTAGACTACGCCAACAGCCTTTCACTCATCCGCTAGGCAGGTTACTCGGTCATAGAAAGAGATGAGGTTGGTCAGGCAAGACCTGCCTTTTGTGAATGCATGTCGACGGGCCCTCATCCCTCGGTGGCTACACACATGCCATGTGATCTCACTCAAGATGATCTGCTCCATAACCTTTCCTGACACCAAGGTCAGGCTGACAGACCTGTAGTACCCTGGAATCTCCTTATGACCCTTCTTGTAGATGGGAGTCTTTTGTTTTAATTAAATAATCATATTTTATGCTTTTCACAGCTGATCCGTCTTTCCAAGAATTATTTTTAAACCCTAAAAAGTTGCTTTCCTAACAAATAATTGAAGCAGGTATTGGTCATTTAGCTTCTTTTCACTTTAGAGAGCAATGAGGAATTATGTTACAGGTGTAAAAACCAACATGTTAGATGAGGACGCTTTGGGAAACAAAGTCTGAGACAGCAGTATGATAAACATTTGGAAAGAATTAGCATCTAGATGCTCTAAGTCTGTGTGTTTGTATAAGTCTAGGTTAACAGTCTGTCCATTTGTGCTGGTTAAAGTCCCCAAGTAATAACCTAGAAGTTTACTTAGCATTACAAGAAAAGGTAGTGGGAAACAGAACCTAAAGGAGTTTTTATTAAAAACTAAACACTCCTATCAAAAAATCACATGTGTATAATTCACTGCAGCAGGGAGCAATTCTTTACTAATTTTATAGGATAAGTTGTAATGAAAGCAACATGCAGATTGTTAAATCACTTCTATCTCTGTCTCACTTCCTAATATTTTTAGTTTGATTGCATAGCACTGTTCTAAATTACTTACTAAGAGCAGATGGAAAATGAAACCTATCTGTGCATCTTCTACCAATTATCCTGGAATCACTGTGCTTTAATTTATATGAATTATGGACTGAGATGAATAGTGGTGTTAAAATTCATATTTTGATTCATTCACATTTTTACCTGAATGTGTTAAATATGTGCCTTAGTATTATTAGTACTTACTAATTTTTCTTTCACATTTTCTCAGCATTCCTCTTAACATATACTTGCCACATAGACAAAAGATACATGTTCTCTTGTACAGTTTGGTGAGATTTTAGTGACCAGCATATGAGCTTAGGGTTGAAGTATATAGGTTCTTCATTTCAAGCACTGTCAAGATTCTAGTGACAGTGATGATACCGATGGCATCAGCTAAACTATCCATGTATAAAAAGTCCAGGGACCATATTTACAAAGCAGGGATTAATAACGTGACACTTTCTTGCATATTCATTATTCAGCCCATGTTTAGTCTATACTTTAAGTGTTCCATGTCAATGTATGGATTGTTGAAAGGAAGTGACCTGCATATTCTGTATTTGTCTTTTTATTCAAAATTTTATAAATAGATTCTAATTTGGATAGAACTGAATATCAGTTTCTATTCTAAACAATAGATAAAGCTGTATTTTGCAAGAAGACATTATTACGTGATAATGCAGTTGCTGTTGAATACTGAATAAATAAAAGAAATATAATGCCAGATTTGTGCATAGGCTTTTCCCTTTTTAAACAAAACTCTGGAGATGTTGGTTTGCTACATTTTTCCCTCGAAGGACTGAAACAGTTAAAAGTGAATTTGCTTATTTACACTATTGTGGAAAAAATCTTTGTTCCTTTCTATTTTTTTCTTCCAAGTTTTGAAGTAATTTGCATGAATCTAGAATGTTTGTGATTGTTCTGCTCTTTTCTTAAGTTGGTACTATTTTACACTTTTATAATGCTTCTGGTGAAACAAGTCCATAAGTTTCTTAAGAATGGGTTGCTTCTTCCTCTTCATACCATTTTCCCCATCACAGATGGCTCTTTGCTCTAGGCAGTTGGAAATGTGGCAAGCTGTTGTTAAGACTAAATTAAAGACTTAGGGCCACCAAAGTTTTCTGCCATTTCTTGACAGTCAAGTAAAACATTCTTTTCCCTATGATTTGTATCAAGTCTGCTGTATGTATGAGGACAAAAAAATCTATATACACTAAGTGGTTGATTTTATGTATGCTATTGTTGCAGTCTGTGCTTGATGATGCAATCCTGCTTTTGCAGATTTGTTCCCTTTATGATTTCAAGAGCTTTCAGCACTGAGAAGAGTCACCTAGATGAAGTACACCTGCCTGCACGCAAAGAACAGATATGAGTTGTGTGGCAGTTAAATATTTTTCTGCAGATGAACAGGCAGAAAGCTTTTTTCAGTTTCACATCCTGCAGCCAGGCTGACATTAGGACAGAACTGCAATTATATATGACAACAAGACCGCCTCTTACAAAAATGTCAGGCTCTTTGTGTAAAATGTAGAAGAGAGAGAGAAGTGAAGGAAGAAATGGTCATGAAAAGGAAAGTGCTTCAGTGCTAGTCAGAGTGGGTATCAGCATTCTAAGTTGTGGAGGCATTGCAGCAGAAAAGATTTGTCTCATTCTTGCCACTCTCATTTCTGTTCAGTAGGGATCTTGTGGCTTTCTCTATCCCCTGTGGTGATTATGTCCTTTCTTATCTAGCCTGTTTTTCAAATTATTATTAAAAGTTTCACTCAAATTGAACCATGGTTCTGAGTTGAGCACCTGCTGCCCGAGCTCTTTGTGGTACTGAATCTATTAGGGTTTCTATTTCTTTGAAGCTGCTGCCCTCTTCCTCACATTGCTGTGATCTCAGCCTCACTGCTCAATTAACATTTAAACAAAAAGAGAACAATACCATTAATTCCTGAATTGTTACGCTTCACAAAGAATATCTCTCTTAAGAGCAGAAAAACATTCTGTATGGCAGTGTGCAATGTTGTTTTTTTTTTTTAAAAAAAAGCAAACCTATTTTCATAAGTGGAATGAAAAACCAAACCTAACAAACATCTTTCGTAAAAGTCACAACGAAAATGCTGAAAAAGAGCGAAGTAATAGTTATATGCATGAGGACAATATTCCAGAGAGATGTATTCCACTTAGCCTTCTTTGCAGAGCTATTAACAGTTTCAGACTTCTCGTGCACTTATTGCAGAGCCTGTACTTTAATTGGAATTACCATTTCACTTTGAAATACAGTGATGGAAATGAAATACTAACAGTCCTATCATTCCACCTCAAATCAATGAGCGAAGAATATCCCCTACTTTGATGGGTGTCTTGAATATCTATGAAAATGTTCTTTAAAAAGGAGTTCTTTAAAATGCGCTTTGAAAGAGCTGAGGGGATTCTGGCTATAAAACAGTAATCCATGCAGTCAGAATACCTGAAATATAGTAGGTAAAAAATACTAAATCATTCTGTCAGGGAGCTGCCAGGCCCCCATTTGACTGAGCCAAATGAAAAAGCCTGAACTTCAAGAGTAACATTTTCAGTTCTGTCCTACTTCCCTCCCTGTCTTGTAGTGGCTGGCATACTGAATCTATGTACCATTCCAATAAAATGCTATGCACCTGTGTTTTTATTGCAGGTGTGCAGTGTTCCTAGATAGCCTGTACCCACACACAGGCTGCAGGGCTTCCTGGCAGTCCAGCAGATAGATCAGAAGTCCTCTGCAGCAGCGGGCAAGGTGCAGATGTGCTGGTTTTGTCTGCCCTTTTACACCCAGTGCTGGATGCTTTCTATGCCATCCAAAGCTGAAGGACTTTTTAGCTCTTAGTACCTTGGAGTCTTTGACCTTTACATTCCTTAGACTCCAGGCCTCTGGATCACGCCTTCTCTTGCAACCGTTCTGTCTGCCATCTCATCCCCTTCCTTCATGGTCAGCCTCCCCAGAACCTAGTCCACAGCTGTGCTCAGCTGTGAGGTGCCTCAAGCTGAGATGGGCACCTTGAAGCCCCAAGGCAAGCTGCATACAGAGGTACCATGCACTGTGCTTGGTTCACATCTCCTCAGCATGGCTCCCTGAAGGAGGCATATTTACCCAGCAACAACAAGGAATGGAGGAGTCCTCCCTGGTGGGAAAGGTGGCAGGGCCAGCTCCTTTCAATTCCAGCTGCCTGGAGATGGCCTCTCCCTGCCCTCGTGCCTCAGGTGTAGGTGGCTCAGTGTTTCCCTGCATGACGAGAGGTAGCGTGCCCGTTCTGTTCATAGCTTTTTGTTTGTCACTTTCACATGTTGGAAGTTACCTGTAGTGGTGTTTATGCTTCCCTTTTGCCATTTCTATTCAAAAGCAGTGTTTTCTTAACACAATAGTATAGGGCCATCCCTCAGGAAGAGAAAGTATTTCTGTTTTCCACCAGTTGGAGTTTCCTATGCCTTACAGCTTTGTTTCCTGTGAGGATATATGGCATTAGAAAGGAGCAGTAACAAAGAAGCCAAGCCATCCCACTTGCACCTCATTCAGAGCCTGCAGCAGTGCAGGGTGCTGCTGCCAGCCCAGAGGGACAGAAGGGATGGAAGTGCTCAGGAAAACAAGGAGGTTTCCAGCTGCAGAAGGGGAATTATTCACTGTTTCTCACTGAATAGGAAGCAATCTAAACCTTCAGGATGAGATCAGGCCCTTTCTACTTTGCTATTTTAAATGCCTGCAATTCCCCAGGAGACAGCAAAAAATCATAAATTTAGCAGCCGTTTATAGAGAAATGCAGGAAAATTAGAGTAAATCTTTATCTGCTGTCAGAATATTAAACTCAGCAAGATGAGTTTGAAGCTGTTTACTCAAAAGTAGAAAGAAATGAAAAACCTTAGGCTGCTTCTCTTTAAATCAAAAGCAAAAAAATCAAAAGTTTGCCTGGATTCTTCTGAATAGTTACCTCCTTGGCAACCGATTGCTTTATTTTATGGCTAAATTATAGTTTCACAGTGCTCGTAGTTCACTGATACTTCCTGTTACGTTAATGTCAATGCAGACATTTGATTTTTTCTTTGTTGCAAACTTTTGTATTTTTAATTCTTATATTTTTAATTCTTGTTTTTGCATACGTTCATCTGTCCCATAATAAGAATGTTGCATTTTTCAAATGTTATGGTTTACTTCTTATATTCAGATATACCTGCACTCGTGAACACAAGCACACGATAAAAATCCAAAGTGAACAGTGAAACAGTAGCATGGACATTTCTCCATTACCACAATAGGAATATTTTGTAGGCTTTCATCTTGCTTAAGTGTGGTGTAATAAATGTTGCACTTGAAACTTTTCTTCTTTTTAGCACCTGAATTCGTGAAAAACAAAATTTTATACTTTTGTAGTTAGGAAGTTTTTTGTGTGGAAATACAGGAGTTGAATCTCCTTGCTCCTTGTTGAATTATTTAAATCTAATGTGGCAAGTCTCAATAATGAAGACTGAAGAAATTAAGAAGAAATCAAGGATACCCAAGCAGACACATAAAGCAAAACTAATTAGCGTATATACTAATTTTCACAAACTTTTTACCATAGAATGCTGTTATTCTTATCTTAGTAGCATTTGTACCGTTGTCACTGATACAAATTACAGTCGTAGATCAAAGGCAAGAATATGGCCTGAGAATTTCATAGAGGATCAGTTTCTCCTTCTCTCCTTATCTCAGAAATTAAGAAATTACAAGGTTAATTTTATACCTGTCTCAAAATGAGAAGTTGAAGGCATTAATGATAGTATGCATTTCAGAAGTTAAAACAAGAGATTGTTTCAGTAATTCATATCTCCATTCAATAATTGATTCAAGTGATTGGATTGATTAGTGTCAAACGAGCAAGCAACTTATCAGATTGGGTAATAAACTGATACCTACTGTTTTTTCTGCCGTACCTTAGTAATTATCTTTTTATAGTTGATTATGCTTTGGGATTATAGCTTGTGTATTATATTACAGGTTTTATTATTAGAAGGTGGTCAATCCTTGTCATAAAGTAAACGGTGCACTAACTAGATGTTGTTTTCTGACTGATACTGGTTGCTGAGCAATGCCAGTGAGAATTATAAAGAAATACTTTGGATGAATCAATAAGGAAAAACAACTCTATAGTTAAATTTTATCTTAGAGAATATTTTTTAAAAAGCTGCTATGCTTTCCAAGATATATGGAAAGCACAATGATTTCAAAGGGAATACTTTACAAGAAAATAAATTATGAACTTCTCTTTCACCACTAAAGAAGTTGCTAAGAAATATATTAGCAGCTACACTGTATCAAACTCCAGGGAAATATTTTAGAAACCCTCAGAATTAATTGCTCTCTGTAAAGTAATAACTAAGGATAGGTGAGCTTTCTCTGATGAAAGAGGAATATTAACTCTTTCTGAAACAAAATTCAAAACGTGAAACTTTTACAATGTTCCTTTAGTATATGCAGTGAAATTCACTTTTCATCCAGGTACACATATGCAAATACAGTTTACATGATGAAATAGAAAATACTGTGCTCTCTACTGTTCTTATTTATTTTACCTTTGTACTTATTTCAACTTTGTCGATGAGAGAAAAATGCTTTTCATCATTTCATCAGTCTTTGTTATAACATATTCTATTAACTGAGGATGTTTTTCCAGAGCAAAGAAAGCCACAAAGAGAAATGCTGCTTTCATATGCATTCTGTTCCTCTAAGTAGTGCATGCAAATGTACCTTCTCTGCTTGCTCATGGAGCACTTCATGTGACACAGTGGCAATTGTACTGAGTACGTTGGCAATGGTGCACAAGTCAGTGTCAGTTGTTTTTAAGTATTCCAGTTTGATCGTTATCATTATACTGTGACACCAAGTATGTTCAAAGTATGTTCTTTGGTTACTTTGGGGGTTTTTCTTCAATGCTTATATCTAGGTAGTTGAAGGTTTTGGGAGTCAAAAAAAGATTCAGCTTTTATAATGAGGAAGTTCAGTCATTGATGACATCCTGACTTTTTTTGCAGGTCAAAGATGTAATGAAAAACATCATGGCTGGACTGCAGCAGACAAACAGTGAAAAGATTCTGCTGAGCTGGGTCCGCCAATCGACTCGTAATTACCCACAGGTCAATGTTATCAATTTCACCAGTAGCTGGTCTGATGGATTGGCTTTCAATGCACTCCTTCACAGTCACAGGTAGGAAAACTAACTTCTTATTGTTTCAGTGAGTTTGTAACAGGTGGCTCTAACAGGACTTAAGGATGGTGTATCCATTATGCGGTTTTTGCTGTCTACTGGGTAGATTCAGTATCAGACTGAAAACCACTTGCAGAGGAAGAGGATCTGAGCTTTCCTACAGTGTAAGAGAAGATGCTCAGCTCAGATCCTTTCCTGGAATTTCAGTGTATAACAAGTTGAGAGTCTGATAGAGGATCACAGGCTTGGAAGCTTTTGAGAAAAGCAAGCACTAGATCCAAAACTAAACCTTTGAGGTTGACCTAGAGGGAAAACATTTTCCTTTAGGCACCTAGAGAGACACAGTGTAGTGCTTGTTGAAAGCCTCTGAAAGTTGCTGGATTGAAGGTATGGATTTGCCTTGAAAAGGCTGAGCTGGAGAAAGTAGCCTTTGTTTTCAGAACCTTTTATGTTGTTCCCCAGATGATTTGAGTATTCTCCCTCTTTTAGTAGTTGACTTGTTCTGGTCTGTGCTATATGAAACTTTATCTCTAGAGATTCAAAGTCCTCTAGTGGTTCTGTATACTTGGATTAAGGGAAAGATGCAAGCCAGTCTATTTTAAAGGTCTAGCTGGTGGGGTTCTCAGCGCTACTGGCTTCAAAACAACACTTATTTTTGAATGTGGAAGGCCTCCTGATCTGCCTTTCATACTTCTGTACCTATCACCTGAAGAGGACAGACCTGCAAGGTGGTTGACTGCTCCAGATTGTCAATTGAGTTTTTGAACAGGTATGACTATGTTCTATTTAGCAACAGATAATCAGAAGTTAAAAAATATTAGTACAAGCCAAGCAATAATTTTTTAGTTGCTAAAAGCCTAAAATAAAATCTTGCAAAATACTTTCTGAAGTATAGTCAGGAACTATATGTCTTTCAAATTCAGTAGTGAAGATATACAGGTATTTCCAGAATTTTCACTAGCTCATGTAACTGTTTTTGATTGAAACTATCTGATAAAGTTCACTGCGGTCACAATGATACCACTTTGCCAGTGGAGTCCATGGTTCTACCCTCTTAGATATATTGTTAAACTATATCTTGGGTAATGTGCTTGGAGAATTTCATCTTTAACTGGACTTGAGCATCTAAGAACTTCAAGCTTTGCACTCAGAGTTTGATACATCTACAAAGCTCTCCTACTTTTGTAGTGGTGATTGTTGTTGGGGATAATTTGCCAAGGAAAATCAACCACTTAACTGTATAACAAAAAGCTCATTAACAGGCTGATGAGATACATGCAGATAATAATTACAAGATCATGACTTTCTCAAACAAATTCATTTTACTTCGGTAAATACGTGGCTAACATTACATTTGTTACTACTGAGATGAATACTCAAAATGGTGATATTGCATGGTCAGT
Source organism: Aquila spilogaster (assembly GCA_024606505.1). Taxonomy (NCBI): domain Eukaryota; kingdom Metazoa; phylum Chordata; class Aves; order Accipitriformes; family Accipitridae; genus Aquila; species Aquila spilogaster. Next base: position 55,950,338 of record JANHGO010000072.1, read on the forward strand.
AATGCTCTTCATTTGTCATATCAATGTCTTGCTTTAGATTTGTCTGTTAATAACTCATTTGTTGAGCTAATTACTAGCTACATCCTTAGAAGAATGCAGCCTTCTTCAGGCTAATTAATTTTAGAACAGGCACGTGTATTCTCTCTTTTTGATCATACATATATCTTAGTGTATTAATTTTAGATGAAAGCTCATGAGAATGTAAATTTATTATTATTTGGGGGAAGTAATTAATACAGTTCAACAAAATCTTTCCCTGGATCTTCCAGGAAATAGAGTGCTATTTTCACTATACTGTGAACGCTGGGAAGGTGAAAACTGAATGCTTATCCGAGGTTACAGCAAATATAAATGTATTTCTAGACTCTTTGCATATCACTAGTCCTTTAAATTACTTTTTAGCAGTTACCAAGAGTTTTAGTGTGTTAACAATATGATCATTATAAGCTACCGTTCACTTCATGTATATATTATAGATTGTGAAACTGGGAAGTTTTAGTGTGTTTTATGACATTTTGATTTTTCCTTCTATATGAAAGTTCACAAAGCTTTATAAAGTACTATAACTTGTTCGAGGCAAGGGGAAGATTTTCAGTTGTTTTCCTTTTTTTCTTTTAAGGGCCTGAAGTAGTTCTTTGCTTTCCCACAAAAACTGTTCAGTAATAATTTCAAAGTAAGGCAATAAATGCCTATGCAGATGCTCCAAGTGCTTTTATTTGCCATAGGTGACTTTCACTGCAAAATGAACAGTCAAGACTTGGCATGTAGTGATAAAGTCCTTAGAAGGACATTTATAAATAACAGGTAACTATCAGATTGTTCCAGCAACAAAAAAAAAAACAAACCTGTCACCAGAACATTTCACATATTTTGATTATGTGTCCAACTAACTAGTCTTTCAAAAAATGTCATTCAGTATACAACGGGTGTGTCCTGCTTCAGGAAATAGCTAAAAGCATGAAGGAATTAAAAAGTAGCTTCTAGCAGTACTAATGTAGAATGTACTATTTTGAGAGGTCAGCTACTCTTTAATCACTTGATCCTGTCCAGCTGAAGTGGTACAATACTGATAATATGCCCAACTGCAAGTCCACATATCTGGGTATACTTCAGAAGGCTGGAAGGTACACGGGGGTTGTTATTCATCTTTATCTTATTCTGACATAACTGCAGTGTATATTTAGAATGCATGCTTTGGGAAGCAGTGCTGTCAAACGGAGCCTCTTCTCACCATATGGACACAGACTATGTCACTAGTTTTCAATAACTATCTTCTTCATTGCTCTTTGATTGAAATGTTCATGGGTTCATGCATTTCATTCAATTTCTCTATAACACAGCAGCAAAGCATCTTTTTTACTCATCTTATGTTTGCTGTCATAAATCTTGCGTAGCATTCTGCATAGTGAGCCTGTCCTTAGTGGAAGTATAAAGGAATTGCTCCACTGAAGTTTTGTCCCTTGTCCAGGAATTAGTGCAATCTTCTAGGAAACTGCAAGTGTGCATTCAGATTCTTGAAGGTATGTCTTCATTAACTCCAAGATGCACTAGTTGTCTTCTTCTGGACTTACTAATCACTAAGTTATGCTGCAAATGTCTCAGAGGAAGACTCAATGTTCTCTGTAGCCCCAAGTCAGTCTTTTTTCAGGTGAACCTCTTGCTTAGTGTGTCCTCTGTATTGATTTTCAGTGACGTTGAACTTTATGCTCAGTATGCAGGAGCACTGAATTGGCCTTCATGATTCAAGATGCAATCAATAAAGTAGGTGTGCTAATACACTCTGACTGTTCATCTACCTCTATCCAATAAAAGAATAAAAAGCCTTTTATAAGAAATCTTGGCAGTTACTTTAGCCAATTTAAAATGCAGGCACTTACTTCTTGGGTGTCAGTGTCTTGGCTTCGTGCTTAAAGTGGACAATTTGAATGTAAACCTCACAAAAGGTGATGAGCACCAGGCTACATGAAACTCCATGTCTCCCACATCCTATGCTTTATTAATACTTTGTATTTTAAATACTTAGGATTAAAAGTCATCTAAACAAAAACACTTTTGATTTAAGCTCATTTGTTTTCCCTGTTTGATTTTTTGTTTCTCCAGTTCTTTTGCTCTCCAGAAGTGAGGAAGGATTTCCCTGATATTGTTAGTTATTTCTTCCTGATGTCTATAGGAATCAGTCTCTTAGAATATACAAACGTTAAGTTTTCCTTACTCAACTCAGTCCCATTTCATTTGCTTTCAAAGACATTGCTTCATAATGTTTTTATACTCAAGTGCAAAGAATAGTATTTTGGCAGAAAGTAGTAAGATGTTAGAATCAATTCCTACATTCTGTGATTAGTCCTGTGGTGTGTCTAAGCCACACTAGTATTTTAACAGTTAGATTTTTCTTCTGAAAATATTTCAAGCCCTTTTTTATAACTGCATCAAAATAAACACTTGACTGTCTCCGGTGTAGTGCTTCATCTGATATATTGGCTGGGTGCCAAAGTTTTTAAATTGTAGTTTGCTAGAAATAGATTTAAATAACATTCTACTGTCAGAAAACATTACATACAGTAGAGGGGGAAATTTTAGTTATGCCGTTCAACTGTGATTTCGAGAAAATGAACTGTTATGCAAACTCTACTTTTTACAGTTCACAACAGATAATTGAGAATAATTTTGAAGGAAACTCATGTAAACTGTAAAATAGAAAACTTTATAGTATGTTTATAATAATTTTGTATTTTTGATTTATCCTTCAACACCTTCCATGTTCATCATCAGTTTACAGTCTCTGTTACATATTTGTTGCACCAACTTTGTGGACAGCTCCTTCTGAGTGGTGTGGGGAAAGGGAGAAGAATATTAGGAGAAAGGCAACTGTAGATAAAAATAGGAGATAGTTTTACATCTCTTCTTGGTTTTGATATTAACGCACTCGGAGGGTGTAACTAACAATATATTCCTTGTGTCCGTTTGGTCTTCAAAAAGGGGAAAAAAAGCCACATCAGCCTGTCTTACATCATGTTTTCATTGCTAAGTGTATAATTATACACTTACATTGTATACATTACACTATACATTGAATTCAATTCAGATGCGGAATAGTGTTTTCCTGTTTCAACACAATTCAAGGTAAGTGGTTGTGTAAAACGTTTGAGAGCAGGCACTTCAATATGGATAACATTATATTCACCATAACTGAAGTCAAGGAATAAGCACATTGGAAAGTTGCTTTACTTTGGTCAATGTTCTGTTAACATTTTTTTATATTTGCCCTCCAAAAACTTCCTAGGCGGTAGTAATAGAATCACAGAATCATAGAGTACACCAGGTTGGAAGGGACCCAGAAGGACCCTTGAATCCTGCTCCTGGCTTCACACAGGACTACCAAAAATCAGACCATACGTCTGAGAGCGTTGCCCAAACACTCCTTGAACTAAAGCACTTGGGGCCGTGCCCCCTGCCCTGTGCAGCCCGTTCAGTGCCCAGAGCCCTATGGTGTAGAGCCTGTCCCTAACCCGCAGCTGCCCCTCCCCTGCCGCAGCTCCATGCCGTTCTCAGGCCCTGTAGCTGTCACACAGAGCAGAGCTCAGCACTGCCCTTCCGCTCCCTGTGAGGAGCTGCAGCTGCCGTCAGGCCTCCCCTCAGCTCCTCTGCTCTGAACTGAACAAACCCAAGGACCTCAGCTGCTCCTCATGCATCTTCCCCTCTAGACCCTTCTGCATCTTTGTAGCCCTAAGTTAACTTTGTTCATGATTCAGGTGCAAAAAGCTCAAGGCTGGAGAGAAAACAAAAAAACACAAAACACGAACCTTTTGGACAGCCTTGCTGAATTCCCATAACAAAGTGTGCATAAAACATGAAGTCTCCTACTCAGAAATTTCTTAAAATCCTGAGATATGAAAGGATTGCATGCTGTTAACTGGGAGGGGATACTAGCATAGCATGAAGCGCCAGTGTCGTCTAGTATGCCTCCTTTTACTTTGATGATTGATAGTAATGAAATAATTACATGTCTTAATGAAACAGAAACAACCCCATCCCTATCCTGTCATTGGTGATATTTTCATTTTCTCTTACCTGATATTTTCAGTGAGGGCTGGTTGGCTTGTTTTTTGTATTTGGAAGATCTTCAGTGAATATTAAGGAATTTATATCTGAATGAAAGTAAAAGTAATGAGATGAAGAGATAAGGTTCATGTTTTATTATAACTGTGACAGTACTGAAGTTATCTGCAAGGTTTACTTGTACAGATAGAGTAAGAGCAACAAAGGCACAGTCCTTAAAAAGGAGGCAGTAAGTTTTATGATCTGAATGTGGATTTTTCCTGGATACACTGATGTAATGCTTTTGTGAATTAGATTTATAAGTTTCTTTTTTTTGTAAAATTACTTTATTGTAGCCCAACTCAAACAGCATTATAACCTTTCTTAGATGTTAAAACAGCTTAAGGAAATATACTGTTAAACATCTATGGTGATTTTTTGTAACTGCATTTTAGAGAAGGCTCTGTAAGTCACAAAGTCTACTGATTTAAGAAATGCTTAGGAATCCTTAGAAATTTTTAAGGGAATGAAAACAATACAGCTATTACAAAATACTGAGTTGTAAAATTATCAAAAATGTTTCTTTCAAATTCTTCTCCCTGTAAAATCTTAGTGACATTATAAATTCTATGCTTTTCTGAATTTTCTTCATATGGGCTTTTGATTTAACAAGCCTTATTCTTGTCATAGAGGTGAAAATATGTGCTACCATTTTAAATGAATACTGTTAATAGATGACTTACTTTGAATGTTTTGAGTGTCAAATACATCTGTCCAACTTCAGTCTGCATTATTTTTCTTACTGTTCTACATCTTGGCAACATTAATCTCTTCAAGATTCACTGCCTTAGATATCTCAGAAAGATGAATTAACTTCAAGTTCACATTGAAAAATTATGAATGACTGTGTCTGTAGTGATTGAAAAAACAGATCCTAAGAAATGCTGATTATTTTTTTCTTACCCCTTTACAAACTGTTTTGTTGTTGTTGATGATATAATTTCTGTATCTGCACTCATGAAAATTTAGCTTTCAATTTTTTGACAAAGATTTAGCAAGCGGTCTCTGAGGATTTATTTGAGTATACTTTGAAAATGTCTTAAAACCAGGAGCTGCAGCCTGTTGCAGAACTATGTTGGAATGGCTCCAGGGAGACCTTATTGCAGCCTATTTGTGCATAGTTTCTTAACCATAAATAAAACCAGAATCACATGCAGAAGACAGCAATGAGATCATGCTAGTTTGAATATCCCAGGTATATTCAAAGTTTTCAACAGCTATTTTAGCTTGCCTGGAGTAAATAGTGTTCTTCTTAAGAGCTTCTGTGGTAAAGTTCCTGAAGTCTGTGAGTAACTGCATTATTGAGTACAAGTACCAAATTAAATCTATGACTGGTATAACATGAGCACATGCTATATACAAACAGGCAAGAGCATAAAGAATCCTAGGCCAGCCTTCAGACACAATAAACAGCATGACCAGAGTTAAGAAAAACAGCCTTGAAAGTAAGTAATACCATACTGTGAATGAAGAGATCAGTGTTGTGACCAATAGCTATTAGACTACTTTTTAATAACAATTTTGTTTTAACACATTCTGGTCGAATCTGTTGTTAACTCAACACTTCGAGCCCCACATTGGGTGCAGCAAAGACTGTTGTGGTTTAACCTGGCAAACAGCTAAACGCTACACAGCTTTTTGCTCATTCCTTCCAGTGGAAAGGGGGACAGAAACAGAAAAAAAAAAAAAAAAAAAAGAACTCATGGGTTGAGATAAACTAACAGAAAAGGAAAAGAATAATAGTGACGACTATACATAAAAACAAGTGATGCACAAGAAATTGTTTACTACCCCCCAGTTGATACCCAGCTAGCTCCCTGAGCAGCAGAAGAGAGAAATGAACACCTGCCTCCTTCAGAATTCCTTCTGCTTGATGTCATATGACATGGAATATCCCTTCAGCTAGTTTAAGTCAGCTGTCCTAATTCTGTTCCAATTCAGCTCCTTGGGCCCTTCACTGAGAATGGCTTTGCTTCTGTAAAACACTGCTTAGCAGAAACTATAAACATCAGTGTGTTTTCAATATTGTTTTTCTCTGTCAAAGGTTTTGGGCCAGTTTGGCCTGGTTATATGACTAAATGGGGTGAGGGTTACCTACTGACCGATGCCCAGAGATAGGAGGAAGGAGGAAAAGGTAAAAGGTAGGGAGATGGGCCCAAAAACAAAACAGTGGCAACAATCTGAGGAGGAAAGCTAATTTGCAAAATAAGGTATCAGCATGCAAAATAATACAATATAATACAGTATAATTGGAATTGAGCTAATAAGTCAAATAAAATGAGAGAGAGAGTGTCCAAAACTGAAGGCCTTACTCTAATGCAGAAGATGAGACAGCTAGGGAGCGCACACTGCAGAGACAAGCATTGAAAGAAGGGGCAGTCTTGTGACTCACGAGCAGTTTTATTTTTCCCTCTGAAAGGAAAATGGAAATGGAACAGTGAAAGTCTTCTGGGAGATGTAGTTCTTCATCTTTTCTGTGAAAGGTACCCTGGAACTATCTAGAATCCACAGAACTGGAGCATTAACTCTAACTCCTAGTGCTCTACATGATGTTATGGTGTGGAATACCAATAACAAAAATCATAAAACTATGACACTCAGCTGTCCTAACTCTGTTCCCACCCAGCTCCTTGAGCCCTTCACTGAGAATGGCATTGTGTCTGTACAATGCTGCTGAGCAGCAACTGTAAACATCAATGTGTTATCAACATTGTTTTTCCCCTAGAATCAAAAGCATAGTATCATACCAGAGACTCTGAAGAAAACAATTTTATCCCAGCAAAAATTAAGACAGTTGTCAAATAGCGAAGTTTTTTTTTTTTTTTTCCCCGATAAAGTATGTATCAATTACAAAAAAAGCATACATTTTTAGAGACTAATGTTGTTAGAGAATGAAGAATTAATGAAATAGATGTTTCCAACACAGCTTACTGGATTGGAAGTAGTGCTGGAAGAAGGGAAACAGCTCTGTGGAGATTATTATTAATGTCTTTCTCTTTACAAATTATAAAAGGAAATAGCACTTAGAAATATGTACTAAGTTAACATCTCTACAACATAGCAACATCACATCCCAAAATCATAATTAATCATATACTGAAATAGGTACGCAGGTTAAAGTTTCTAACAAAATGATGCAAAGAACTCTCAGCTAACAAAAAGATTTTGAAGAATAGACAAAGCTAAAAAAAAAAAAAAAAAAAGGAAAAAGATTTCTTGTTGCATTACACTTTTCTTTAGCGTGCATCAATGTAACTCTGTTGACTTCAATGAATTTTACTTTTAAATTAGCTACCAATATTCATATACTCAAAATTCTGAAAATATTTATTTGTTGAGTAATTGTTCATTTATTTTTATTATTATTTTATTATGTTCTTCTTGTTGTTGTTTAGTTTAGAAGCACAGAATGTTCCCAAATTTGCATTAGTTGCTTGTTTAGCATGAAGAAATGCTCAGTCCATAAATGCAGTCCTACTTTACTGCTATGAACAAAAGATTGAACGAGAAGACACAAGCTAGCTGTTTATAAATCAATTCAATATATTTAATTTTAGCTAACAATTATAGAAATTATTGCTACTTAAGATAGACGTAAAAAATATCAAATACTATACATTTCAAAGTAACCAAACAGCTTGTATTTCAATTATTTAATCGTAAAGGGCAGTTTTTGAAAATAATTAAAACACATAGAAACTCTTCAGACAGCATAAATTTTCTTACCTCTGTGTCAGTCTAAAAACCTAGCCAAAGGTCTAGACTAATCCTATTAATATTCATAATTTACATCCTTGCTTTCTCTAATAGCATTATTTATAATCTTTTTAAATTCCTGATTCTCCTGACACTCTTAAAATAGTCAATAAGTAATCTCTCTGTAGCTTACTGAGTAAATGCTTCTCAATTTCAGCTGATGTTTTTCTTTCGATTGATGATATTTTCATTACCACAGAATCTATGTATAAATATATATGTCCTTTCACTGGAGTGAAACAATGCTATTTTTTTCCCTTTATCATTTTGGTTTTAGATATTGTTTCAGAGATTTTTGGCATACTATATATAATATAAAGAATATATATATAACACATATATGCGTATGTGTATACAAATGTATATAAACGTACTTATTATCAACACTTTTTCTGAACTGTTTACTGTAGATCTCAATTATTGACAATCTTGGTACAAAAAATTATTCTCTAGTTACATTTAGAGTGCTAGATATGAAAGAAAACTGTCTGTCATTAACTTTATAATTCATTTAGATCCAAAGTGTAAAATTTCTGTTGAGGGGAAGTGGTAAGCTTGACTCTGAACTGTACTTTTACATGCATCTAGCAGTATCTCTCTGCTTTGTTTTTGTTGTTTGCTGTGTTGCTTTTTTTTTTTTTTTTTTTTAAATACCCAAGATCATAAGACATGCAATTCAACAAGTAATTGCTATCTTCCCTTTTAACCAAGTGTACCAAAGAGCCCCCATTCAGGCTATGTTTAGGTTATACTGAAACGTTTGAGAAAAAAAAAAAAAAAATTGTTTTCCTATGATTCTAGTGAGAAATAACTGTATTGGAACTGAACTACTGTAAGATCAGATTTTCTTTTTTGGAGAAAAATAGGAACATAAAGTCACAGTTTCTTTGGAATTCAGGGCTACTAGTTTTCCTGTCATTGATACTGCTTAAGGATCTTACTTGTTATATTGTTTGACAGATATTGAAAAGAAAATTGAAATGAACTGAAGAAGTTTGGAACCTTGCTTAACACAAACTATAGTTTCATTGTACTGAATTTCACAGTTTCACTGGTTCGATGGTGTATGTTTAAGAGATCCTTCTGGGTGAGTATGTTTGTTTGCATAAGCATCTTGTCTTTTTCCATGGCCAGATTTGACTCATCATAGATGGCCTCATATCAAACGAAGGAGCTGCCACTGAAATTTAATAGTCTCAGAAATAGTCCCTGAAGATTCAATTTGGGTATCCTTTCAGGTACTGCAGCCATCATAACAGATCTTCTTCTGTAGGGAACTACAGCTTTATTTAGGTGCAATGCCAGAATCCATTTCATTTGATTAACTGCAGTTTTAGGTAGAAAGCAATCCTGTATATTCCAGAAATGAAAATCTAACTTTTATTTAGGAAATTAAGATCCCAAAGTTTTGATGTTTTAGAGAAAGGTGAGGATTCTTTCTTGTGTAAAAAATAGTCTCCACTTTACAGCTTTATTTACTAAAGCTGGAATTAAAAAAATATATATTAAGTACCAGACATGTGACACAGATTAGGAAACTGCTGGGATGGATCTCTGATTGGTAGGTTAATTTTCTAATGTGATAGATTAATCAACTTAAACCACATAGCTCAGTTGAAACTGCTGTTCCAAATTGCCGATTTCATCTTCATCCAGCAGAGAAAATGCCAACCTTTTTCTCTGCAGTAAAGTCTTCTTGTTATAACAACGAAGCAACAGCAGAGTTACTGTTACTGTGAAACATCTGGTAACTACAAGATGTGACTCCTGTGAGATAATCACATCCACAGAAAATTAGAACTTACTGAACTTTGTTATATTTCATGTTTTGTAATACCCCTGAGTGTGGTTGGCATATAATTCCGTAATCACTTTGCTTCTGCACCAGAAATGAAACCACAGATGCTACACTTTGCAATAACAGCCATCGCTTAACATAAATAAATGATCAAAATAACAGTATTGTGCATATATAAAATATATATGTCATAATAAATACTGTGGGATTTAAAGTTGCTGGGAACACGCTAAAATAGGTGCTGAAGGCCTCATTATGGGCATCATTAAAAATAGATCAGGAGTTAGAAAATTAAGAAAACAAAGCAAAACCAAACCTCTTTATTTCCACAGTACTACTTCTTGTTGTCAAATCTGAATTGTTTGTCTCCTCTTTTTTTTCATGTTGAATATTTTCTTCCTGAAATAGTAATAGGACCTGTAGAACAACTTTGGTAGAATCGTTTCCATTTTCCATCAGCAAGTCTAAAAAAAGAAATTCTTGTCTTTTGATAGCACAGCTAAAAGAAACATGAATCTTTAAATAAGATATAGATTACCTATATTTAAAAAATGGGAACCTGAACCTCATATATTACTCTTAGACTTTTTTTTTTTTCCAATATTTTTTTAAACTATCTGAAAATAGAGATTTTTTTAATCTTTGATAACAGTGCCTGAAATAATTGTAACAGCCGCTGCTGCTATCTGAGAACCACTTACTCTCTTATACAATCTATTCAAATATTATAAATTATTGGGTGAGGGAAAATAAGTGATAGTACTAGTGCTAAAACATATAATAAATATCTTGATAATTAGTGGGAAAAAATATATTTTTGGATACTTAACACATATAAACAGTGAGAAATCTAGAATCATGTTTAAATAAATGCAAATGGGACTTTCAAAAGGGAATTTCAAAAGGGAATGATATATAAATGATTCTTTTGGATATTATTGTATATGTAATACTAAGGTATAGCAGAGGTATTCTTGGCAGGTAATATTAAATACCTTAAGTGAAGTTTCACCAGGGATAGTTATACACTATCACTTAGTGCTTCTAATAAATATTTCAAGAAAAACAGAATATATGAAAAGGAGTTACATTTTCATTAGACAAAAAATATAATCCTGAATCATATGAGAACAGAATCAATTATTATTTAAGCTATGTTGAAAGAAATTGCATGTTATCATATTAAAAACAGCTAACAGATGTCTCTTGTGTAACCACCTCCCTTGTCTGTGCCTCTTTCCTCTGTACTGCAATTTTCAGAGATTTTTCTACTTCCACCAATTCTATAATTTTGACTTGATGTCATTTTGCAACCATTTCACATTTACTACATATACATTTTATATCATTGTCCTAGAATTCTAATTGTACTGTTAAAGTAAATATTAGTTTACAGGTGCCTAAGTTCTACATGTTGTGGTTAGAGTGGACCAAGTTATCTCTGACAGTGTCCATCTCCATTGTAACTTTACCAAAGAATACTTTCATAAAATCTTATGAATTATTTTTTTTCTTGTGCTAAGGAGGGACAGCAGTGGCGTGCAAGCCAGCAACAAGCCTAGCACCAAAGCACACATGAAGAAGTTCACACTGGACACAAAATAAGTTGTGTCTGTTGGAGCTGCAATTGTAATGTGTGAATTGAACATTCAGAAAACAAAGAAAGACAAAACAAAACTTTCTGTATCTTCTTGGTAAGTCCATCTCTGAAACCCTATTATTAGTACAAGGGCTACTCTGAAGGTAATGTCTCCTAATTTTATTATGTTGGTCCACAACATCAAAGGCAGATGTTGGTGGTATGATAGTAGAGACTGAACCTTCCCACCAATATTCCACTAAATTTTGTTGCTGTGTGACAGATGGCAGCAGAGGGACAGTGACAAAATGGTGGCTGACACGGAAGAGCATACAAAACAAAGGTGTGTAACTGAATCCCTCTGTGAAGAAAAAAATTGCATTCATAGATACTCACCGAACCTTGCTGAACATTTATGGAAACCAAACAATGGATACGAGCACAGTGAGGGAGTGAGTGATGCATTCCAGAAGTGGCAACAGCAGCATGAAAGACAAGCCACGTTCCAGGCAGCCATGAAGATTTTTATGAGCATGGCATGCAGGCTCTTGTTCATCGCTAATGAAAATGCACAGATAATGGTGGTGACTATGTTGATAAGTAGTATTTTGTAGCCGAGAGTATGCTCTATCAAACAGTGTTATTGTGCTCTTTGTATATATTGTAATTTCCATGGAAATGAATAGGAGGCATTACTTTCAGAGCGACTTATATACATTAGTATCTTTCAGGTACAATAGTGACACACTAGGCACACAGGAAAATGACCTGTGCCATTTTTCTCCAATTCTTGCAGTCTCAAATAGGTATTTATTACCCCAGTGTGAAGAGAGGTCTGCCATCAGCACAGATTTTATATGGTTCATATGCTTTCTGCATTTGTAGGGTCTGCTCCTTCACAGGACTGACTCCAGCAGAACACAATGTCATGAAGTAAGAACCTGCAGTTGTGTGAAGGAGGACACTGCTGAGATTGTACCTCAGAAGGGCTCCTGGGCATGGTTCAGCTGAGTTCCTTGAAAAGTCTTTCTGTCTGCTATTGTGTCAGGCATGCATAAAACTTTGAGGCTAAGTAAATAAGTATTTAATTCATTTAGACATCTCTGAAAGTTGGAAGACTGGATGGCTATTTAGAGATTTATTAATTTGAGGCTGAAAACTTGTAAATTTTAAGCAACCCTGGTTCCTCTTTTCTTGTTGGGTTCTTTTGTTTGTTTTTCTGTGTTTCTAACTGTTTGATACACTCTAAGCAGAAAACAAAAACAAAAACAAAAACAAAACAGCTGATAAAAATGCAAGTTAACTGAGGATACTATTTCTTGTAAGCTATTAAAAAAAAGCTGTATCATTCAAGAACCTAAGCACTCTGCTAGACCTTTTAGTATTAGGAGTTTTCTTCTAGATCTTGAACAATGTTAATAAATACAAGATGATTTCTTTGTTCCTGCTCAAGCTCCTGTACTTACATTAAGAATATCCATGTTATTAGGTAAGCAGTACGTCTAGCCAGTGTAGGTCTGTGGGTTACAGTTCTGAATAATGCTAATTGTTTGCTACTAATATGGGCAACGTTACCTTTTGCAATAGTATTTCTATACCATATGGCATACTTAAAGGCTAGCGTCTCTTCAGGAGGACGTTTAATAGCTCAACGTATCAGAAGCGTGAGAAACTCTCAAGTGTTTGTTGACCTGGAGTACACTTGACCAATGACACTGTTTTCTTTTGTTTTGATTTGTTTTATTAAGTTTTTATGATAATTATGTGATATGATCTATTTCTGCACATCTGGTCTAAATGCTTGCAGAAATTCGAAGTAGGTCCAGGGACCTCAGACTTAGAGAACACACTGTATTTTCATTTTTATTCATCAATTATACTTTCTTTTATTTTGGGAATAGATAGAGTTCTGAACAGAATCTATGCTTTTCTGCCTCTATTTCCTACAAGAAAATGAGAAAGTTTTCATTTTTTCAATTTTAAAATATATGAAAAAGGTATATCCTGTAGTAGCCACGTGTTATAAATCACAAGACAGAGTAATTATCATAAGAGCCTCTGTTATTACCTGTTACTATCCCTCTCTAAGCTAGGACAACTGCTTTTTGTTCTTATTGATTTACCCTCTTTTCACTTGCTCTTCATTTTTGCTCCCTAGTATAGCTGTATATAAACTTTTTCTGGCTATTATGATTTACAGTGGCTTTAAGAGTAAAGGTAGTTGAAAGAAAACAATGACTCAGTGTAATGTAGTTTCATTTTTGCTCTTGGCTTCATAATTAATACCAAACAAAATTGTAATGTTAATTCTGGTAGGTTTGATTCATATCATATTAGCCAGTATATCATGTTTCTCATTTTCCATCACTGTTCTTATTTTTCTTTCGATCACGCAGTTATCAATCCATTGCAGCTTGACTTTTAGTAGAATAAAGTAGCCATATAAATCAAACAGAAGTTTTTCTACTTTCCATTAACTTTACCTGAGCCATTGGGTAGCTCTTTAAATTCTGAGTGTTTCCTAGCTACATCTTTGTTTTCTATTCTACTCAATAATAATGTACATAAAACCTACAAGAATTATAGTTAAGAATTTTTGTAATATCCCTTTAAGTTTGACAGAAATTCTCTGCGTGGTCCTGGGCAAATTAGTTAAAGTTCTTATTACAGTTACTGGCAAGATTGCAGTGAAGACTCAGATGAGGATAATAAATATAGGCATGTAAATGCTAATAGTGCCCAAAGGTCTTGTAGCTTCTGAATGTGAACAGGCCTTCATTTCATCTGTTGACTTCATGAAGGCATTAGCACACTGACTCACGGAACACTGACTTTCATAATATTCAGATCTTTATTTCAAGTATGAAGCCGAACAAGGCAGAATTTTACAGGCAAGTCCAGAAGCTGCTGCTTCGCAGTTGATTTGATATCAGGCCTGTACAGCCTGGTGTTTATGTGCTGCACTTTTGAACTGTTGATTTGCTCATGCACAAAAAGTCAGAGAGAATAACAGGTATGGCTTGGTTACTTTTAATTCTGTTGAACTAGGTTTGTTGCTGATAAGCAGCTTTGTAAATGCAGGCGTTTAGCATTCAGGATTTTCTAGTATTTTAATTTTAAAATGATCCAGGCCTGGGCTATCTAGAAGTTACTAGTAAAGTTAAACAAATAAACAAACAAAACTATCAATCTTTTGTATTCAAGAAAAATCCTGTTATTTATCGTCTCTAGAAATGCACCTAAGCAGGTTACACTGGGACAGAAATATGAAGGCCCAAAAGATCAGTAAAATCATATTCTGATGTGAGTAATGAAATTTCTGAATCTCACAGTCCTGTTTTTCATCTACATTTTATGAACTCAGAAATTATGTATTGCACACAAAGTGTAAATAAACAACTACATTTAAGAAATCTGTACATAAGATTTCATGAGATCTTTTGCTTAACTAAGCAATTTTCTATCAGAGTAACCGAATTTCATAAGATTTTTAGAAGTCTTAAGTTTATCTAATACTTATAAAAGGTAATCATATTACTGAATCTCATAACATTAATGGAGAGCAGCACTAACATGATACAGGACTAATTTAATTTTGTAGAAAGGCTTGCATTTTGCTTTTTTTCCTCAGAAATGTCAGTACCATTTGTTCTTTCATTTAATACTTTATACAGTGGGAACCTTTTTACTGAGCAACCTTAGAACTGCCAAAAGTGCTTTCAATGGATAGCTACCTTCTCAGTGAAGATGAAAGATTAGAAATGTTTGTAGCTATTATTTCAATTATTTTTTTTCCAGTGCAGTGGATTACCTAAGTACCTCTAAAACATCCAAGGTATAATCTCCCAAAATATTTTTCAGCCTTTATTTTAATTACAAACAAGTCAGCAATGTAAAAGTGTAAATCTAAGGTTGACACAATCTTATATAGAGAATGAATAATAAATTTAACTTCATGGGCTACTAAATTGAATATATTTTATCAGAACTTGACTCCTTTATAACACAGTTCAAACTCGATTTCCTGAGTCACAGTTTTCTTCACAATAGTATATTACTTGTTAAATATGAGGGGGAAAAGCAGTGGTAGTGTGGTTATATATCTGATTCCCTGAATCAGGAAATGGAATCTTCAGATATATTCCCTTGTTACAAAGAAGATAAGGTATCAAGAGCATCCATTGCTCCTGGCTGCCTCTCCAGAAGTGTACATTTCTGCTGGTCACTGACAGATTCTTTGGATACCCATGTGAATCATAACTATAGATGTTTTTTGTCCAGATCACACTTTTGTTCCCACATTTTTGATCCCTTTGCTAGCTACAATAAGTGAATAGTATAAAAATGTATACAATGTGTCATCAACAAACTAATAATCTCAGCCCTAGACAGTTCTCATACTTGGTTTATTGGTCTTGGGACTGTTGCTTTGTGCCAGGGGGAAGCTTGAAATGCACTGTGCAGTGAACCCACATGCCTCTAGTTCTGATATTTTAATGGTGCAATTAAATTATTTCCTTATAAGGCTTTTCTTAATGCTTCTTGATTGTTCAAGGATCAGTGTGACACTGCTTTTACAGCCAATTTTTCTGACTAGATTCCCTTTCCTGATATTTCTGTCTTACTGTATGACAGTATTGCACATGCTATTACAGTGTTTACAACCTTGTTTGAATGTAGGAGCTGTGGAGTTACAGAGAATGCACAACTCACACTTATTCCTTTCCTTGTGTGAGATATTGAAGGAAAGTGAAAAATACAGTAGAATGGGAAGCAGAACTTGGGAATTATCCATTAAAAGAAAAAAAAAAAAAAAAAGCTAAAACCTCATTTGCTCCTCTTATTTTTCCCTTTGGCAAGCTTGGACTGTCTTCTGCTTCTCCTGTTTTCTCAAAGGCAGTCAGGTCTGCTGTGGTCGTGTTCTGCACTGAAGCAAAGAGTCGCCTCAGCGGGGAAAGGGATAACCCCTGTCAGAGGAGCTGCTGGGTGTCAATCAATTCCTTCTTCATGTCAGCATATGCGGCTCTGACACAGTGAAGACGGGGCAGGAGCAGAAGCGTCACACTCTGCAATTTCAAATGAGGCCCCTAGGGAGTGCAGTTCACGGGAGCACTGCAGACAGAGGGGGCAAGCAGAGCACGGCGCGCCACTAGAGTAGCGCTGCAGTTTGTGCAGGCAGGATAAGCAGGGAGGACACAGCTCAACTACTGGCTCCCAGACAGTAAATCTAGTCGTAGTCTCCACTAGAGGCAAAAACCTCTTGCCAAAATTAACGTGGCAACCGAGAACAAGTGCCTGCCCAGAAATGCGGCTATTAATGTCTCTGGCCACAGGGAGTGCCTGAATCTGTTGCTGCCACCGCAGGATGGCAGAGATTCCACCTGTACGAGGTGTGGGAAGATGGATATCTACTCATCCTGATGGCAGAGCTCACAAAGAGGTGGAGAGATTAAGGAGTATGAGGGAGTTAGAGCAGGGGATAGGCTGATGGATTAACTCCCTGCCATACCTGTGAGAAGAAAGGCACTGGGGTAGAACACCTCAAATAGTGATGGATTCCTGCCCTGTCGCCACTGGGCAGAGAGAGTGGACCTAAGAGTTGAGGAGGAAGGGAAAAAGGTCCTGCTCAGCATTGCAGGAAAACCCCCTCCCTATAGAGGAAGATCCTCTATTCTCCAGGTGTCCCTATATAGCAGGTTTGAGACTTTGGAACATGAGGGACAGGTAAATGAGGACATCGTAGATGGTGCACCCAGGAAGTTGTCTAGGGTGTGGCAGTCAATTCCACACCTCAAGACTGCCTCCGCTAAGAAGGTAGGAAGGGTGATTGTCACAGATGACTCCCTTCTGGGGGAAATGAGGGCCCCATATACCAATCAGGTCCTACTAGTAGGGGAGTGTGCTGCATCCCTGGGGTCTGGGTCTGGGACATTGCTAGAAAACTTCTTGGTCTCATTCACCCCTCTGACTGTTAACCCGTACTGATAGTTCAGGCTAGAAGTGATGGAGATAACAGTGATGTATTTTGATTTGACTTGTCCTGTTACTGGGCACCACTGAAAGTCATCTGGCTTTGTCTTCTTTGCTCCCTCTCACCAGCTAATTACAGACAATGATAAGATGCCCCCTGAGCCTCCTCTTCTTCAGGATGAACAGTCCCAGCTCTCTCAGCCTATTATTTCAGAAGAGATGCTCCAGTCCCTACATCATCTTGGTGGCCTTCAATGTCTGTCTTGTACAGAACTCAAGCAGTACTATCATTTTACCAGTGATGAGTGGAGGATGAGGGTCACTTCTCTTGACCTGCTGGTGATACTTTGTCTAAAGCAGCCAGAAACACTATTAGTGTTCTTAGCAGCAAGGATAGATTTCTGACTCATGCTCAACTTGATGTCTACCAGGATTCCTAAGTCCTATCTACAGAGCTTCTTTCCAGCTGGGTTGGCACCACAACATACTGGTTTTTGTCTTCAGTCTGGAATAATTTTAAATGTTTACTAACACATTTTACACATTTTTCTTTATTCTTTAGTCTTTATCTTCATGTTGCTTATAAATTTACTATATGTTATGCCTTCGATAACGGCGGTCTTACCCTCGGACAATGGTTGTAACCAGAAGTGCGATTTGCTATTGCAAAAGCTTAGCACTCG
>JANHGO010000072.1:55968318-56009860 GCA_024606505.1 Aquila spilogaster
GAGAATAAATAGGTCAACGTTAAGCAAAAGCATTAAGCAAGCTATGAGCTCTGCTTTATCATGAAGGACTACTTTTAAGCAGCTAAACAGAGTCCTTAAAGCCCTCCAAAACATATCAAAGGCCCCTATAATTTATCTACAGTGCTGTGCTATTATAGCCTCACAATCTTATCCCACTATTGCCAGCTGCTGTTTACATCTCGTTTGGGTGTGCTCCTCGTGCTCATGTACCTCAGCTTTGCTGCCTTCCACAACACTCACCCAGGCAAGCCGAAGAGGTTGCCTGTGCTACAGCGGTGCCTCTCCGTGTACCCAGGACAGTTAAGGTTTGGAGACTTCCACGACTCAAAACGTTGGTATCAACGCTGGGGATACTGGTTGTGTAGCCAGATTGCAGTGGCAGGGTAGTGCCATCTGCAGTAGGTGATGTTGCCCAGAAGTCTTCTAAAAAAGATGCAACTTCATGTCAAAGCACAGACTCCTTTTCTTTCACTAAATCGTTAGACTGAACTGTTGAAAGGAAAAATAGAATTGTCCGACCCATGTCTTTTCTCTTACACTCCCTTGATTTATGCATTGAGGGATATCTTTGGGAATACTCTTCTCAGTTTCAGATATCGATGCTGATTTTCGAAGATGGTAAGATCTGTAGTGCATATGTGGAACTCCAATAGACTGTCTTCTTTCACTTTTGCCTTCTGGACTTTCTTCAGCTGTTAGTGGTTATTCCTGTTCATTGGGAAATCCATTACACTAACGCATTGCAATTGTTGTTGGATTTGTGGACCCTGTAAGAGGAGTATTCTGGGGGACTAAAACACCAGGCAAATTTCAAAATCTCAGAAAGCATTTCTTTGTTCTCAATTACTAGGCAATCAGTAGGTTAATAACTAAGAATCAAGCACTGATCAGCTGTGTTGGTCAAGCCTTGGGTATGTGATACTATGAATTTCATGCCGCATTTTTAGCCCTGATGGCCACAGATTGTAGTCTCCGAGACTGAGCTGGCTGGGCTCAACAGCACTTTAAGTCAGGAAGCCAAAACCATCTTCCCCAAGCTCCATTGCATATCTCTGGTGTTTATATAAGGTTTTCCATGGTCCAAAGGATTATTTGCTCTTTTCGTATGTGAGAACCAATCTGTTCTAGCTTGTTCACTTGGCTGGTACCTCTTGGATGCTGGTTTATTCCACTGTCTTCAGGCTGCTGTTATGTATT
Organism: Aquila spilogaster; assembly: GCA_024606505.1. Lineage (NCBI taxonomy): Eukaryota > Metazoa > Chordata > Aves > Accipitriformes > Accipitridae > Aquila > Aquila spilogaster. The sequence continues at coordinate 55,969,537 of JANHGO010000072.1, forward strand.
TGTGGACTGGTTGTTGGTCATCTGTTTCCTTTGTATAGTTTCGGGCTGGGTGCTACAATCTTCACTGTAGTATTTTTATAAGCGTGCCAAGTGGACAATTGAGATTAGAATTAAACCCTACATTGTCAGTACGAAATACGTATTTTTTTAGAGTAGTTAAATGATGGGCACAATATGTGGTATAATCCAACAAAAAGATGCACAGATTTCTGAAGCCATTCATAAGCTATTACTTAACACAAAACATGCAACTAAAATGCAAACCAAAGTCTCGTATTATTTCTTTCTTATTCACTGTACTACAGTCAATTTTTAATGATTGGTTTTAAAGAGAGATTCAGCTCATTTTGTTATTTTCATTAATTATAAACAGGGATCCAGATTCACAAATGCAAGTTGGTGCATAAATTCCTTTGGAATCTGGGTCATTTATTGCCAGACGTTACAAAAGCAGCATATGCCAATCATTTTCACTAAGTTACCATCATTAGTTGTGGTGATTTAAGTTACATATGCATGTTACTTACTGGTAGCCAAAACACAGCAACTTATTACGTTAAACATAACAAATATGTTACGTGTTTATGCAGACAATAATGTGCAGAAGTGTAATATTGATAAAAATATCAATTCAGTATGTAGCCAAAATGTCTTCTAATATTGTGAGCAGTTACCATTTCATTTATTTGCCATTTGAAGAATTGTGTGTGGTTTGATGAGTTGTGGACAATGAGAAGGAAAAATGGAAAATTTACATTCTTTTTGATGCCGGAAAACTTTGTAGTATATATGTTACCTGCATAAATTACATTATTTACATTAGGAGCACTCCGAGAGAAAAAAAAAAAAATTATATATATAAACAGAAGAAACAAATAAAACTTCTTTTTTCTTTTTTTTTTTTTTTTTCTTCTTCCCCACCTCTTGAGCATACGGGGTCACAGTATTGGTACCAATATGGGGGAATAAAAATGGAGGCTTTAAAGAGTGCTAGAGTCATGGGCATATATCATCAGGTAACGTGAAACCCAACTATAACATGCTTCTGGCCATTCATAAAATCTGAAAATCGACCTTGTCACTGATGTAGAGTAAAAAGTAGACTGGTTGTGAAATGAAGAGGAGTAGACTGGTCTGTCCTGCAGTAAGGGAATGGCAGTCACAGGGAGCAGGGGTACCGCAGCCTCCAGTAACGGTGGTGCCACACTCACAGCTCCTCCTGTGCAGCCTGTTGTTGGCAGGCTAGCAGGCTGACAAATTTCTTTTGAATTTGTCAAAAGAAAGAGAATTTGTCTTTGAATGTCCTCATTTCCTGCTGTTTCACTGTCTCTTATATGTTCTGCTGTTCCCTTTTAAATACTGTCCTCTTGCTGCTTTTTCTTTCTAGGATTTCCTTCTGAATGTCTTGAAATTTTACATATAGACAATGGCCTCTAAAGCAGACTACCAATTTTCAGTAGTAGTTCAAGTGGGAGTTGTGCTTTTAAGCAACAGTTGGGTTTTGTGGTTTTTTTCCAAAATAAAAATTAATTGCTCACATTTAGATAATGGGCTGTATATCTTGTGTAGAATTTTTAAGCCAAACAATGGACTATATTGGAAAACTGTACCCTTTTAGTTAGCCATGTAGTTTCTATAGGCTCTATAGAGATTTTCAGTCTCTAAAATTATGCCTGACTTCTCCAGATGGGAAAAAAGTGGAAGAACCCATTTTAAACGCCTGCCTGAGCTCAAGCAGAGCAGGTATACTTGCTCTTTTAAGCATGTCATTTAAATTAATATCCCACTTACTGCAAACAGGCTTGTTGGGAATAAGTACAGTGGGTATAGGGGAACTCCCAGAATAGTTCTTGGTTGCAATACATATGCAGTAAATCCTCCTGCTCAGCTGGGCTTCGACACAGGACAGCAAGAATAAGCATAGTCCCTCTGGCACTGAAGTTGATGGAGTAACCTCCATTCTGAATAAATAAATACTGGCCTTTCCTTTTCACCAGGTGAAAATGATCACCAGCCAGCTCAGATGTGGTTGTGGGGATTTTACCATTGCTACAGCTTTAAATGTCAATGTTGAAAGCAAATATATTCTTGATTTAACTATTGCATGTAGCAAGATGACAGGGAGTGACTATGTGCATGTGCCAGAAAATGCAGTGAGTTTGACTAAATGTTTGTGACCCTTTAGAAAGGAGGATGAGTCACTCACTTGTATGTCAGTACTAAAGGTTCAGCTGAGTCAATGAAAATATGTTTGAAAAAATATGTTTAAAAGCAGTGCTACCTCAAATGCACTACGAGTTTGTTTTTGATTTGGCTACCAAAATGTATTTGTTCGTGAGGATGACTTCTCACTGGCAAAGACTGAGTACATCATTTCACTACTTACTTCTTTTCTGTATGATACCCCTCTTCCCTTCCAGCGTTCCTTTGGGGTTTTTTTTGTTAAAATTAAAATAGGGGTCAGGTGTTTCCTAATCAAGAAATGTTAATGAAAGCCAAAAAAAGATGAGTGAGTTGGAGTAGAAGCGTGACAAGAAATGCCAGAACTTTTGCCTTTCACTCTTCCTTCACAGACAAAGTCAAGTCAAACAAACTGGATGACTTGCTACAATGACTTAGGTCTACCCAGTTGTCCAAGTTAGGGTACTTTCTCTGAGACACGTCAAATTGTTGTGTTGATCCTGATAACTGTAGACATTTTCCTTACATCAGAAAGGTGTCTGAAGCAGTAAGAACTGAAAGTTTAAGCTGCAGAAGTAGGAACATTAGCTTTAATGGTCAGAATTCCCCATGTCAATGCTGACAAAGCCAGTTCTCGGGTAATTCAGCTGGCAGTTCACTGATGCTTTGTGGCTCTAAGGGGAGACCTAACTTCACTGTGGACTGAGAAGATCCAACCTCCTCGGTGGCTTAGCACAAACTAGCCCATTCTTCAGTGCTTTGGGAAAGCTGACTTCCCAAGGGAAGCCAAAATCAGTTGCAGTGTGCAGTGCCACCACTGTGCAAACCAAGAAATGGTGCTGCCTCGTATGTGAGCCATTGTGCAGAGTCAAACTGAGTTTCGTTCTAAAGCTTTTGTCCAAATTATGTATCTCATTTGCTTCTTTCACATCTTGTTTACTGAAGAACTGATCTAGATTAAGTCTCTTATTTATATGGGATTTGTAATACAATAGCAACGCTTCATAATTAGGGAGTTTGTTCTTTTTGTTTTCTTATTGATAAAAATTACTGTGTTTTCGTCTTGTTTAAGTACAGTTGCATCTCTTTAGAAGCCTGACTATTTGTCTGTTACAATTAAAGACAGTAGTGGAGGTTTGTCTGTTTTATTTATTCTCAAAGATGAGACTATGTACCTGAAGGGCTTCCAAAGTAAAATGTTTGAAATTTGGCTTATCATTTATATACCTCAGATTTTCTTTGCAGCCAGGATTTAAGCTCTAAACTGAGCAAAAATGTGTTGCTAAAGCCTGTCCCTCAATAAAGAGAGAATCCAAACTCACTCAGAAAGGACATCTTCATACGTGAGGAAACACAGTACATGCGGTATTCTGTACCTCATTGTGTAAATATTAAACTGTTCTCTAAGATTCAGAATGTCAGTAAGCCAGAAGACAAAAATTTCAGAAACTTTCTCTGCTGTCCAAGATTTTGCACTAATGCTTGTGATTTTAATCAAGACTGAAGATATTCCCTTTTTTCTGTTTTCTAATAACCACATATGGAAAAATAAATTACTTGAATAACAAATGTTCATGGAAACAGTCTGCTGTGGAACTGATGCTCCCTTAAATGAGACTTTTAGCCAAATTTGTTGCCTTTGGCATCTGCTACATACAGTTTGTGCTTCTCCACTGGAAAGTGGGCTGGCTCTTCCTTTCAAAAACCCTGCATTTTCATCTTTGCAGCTCGAACTGTTTAAAAATGCTGTTATAAAACTCTACCCACTATAAACTCAAAAATGCCTACACACTGTAAATTAAAAAACCACAAGTATTCTGGAACATGTAAATATAATTAACATTTCATCTTTTATTGAAAGTTACATCTGAGATAACACTATAAAAAAAATTAGTTGTTAGTTTATGGTATTTTTCTCCCTTATATGTTTCTTTGTGGAAGTGGGAAGCATAATTATATGCACACTTGCAAAAAAAGAAGCTCATTGCAGTCTGTTACTAGATTGCATGAAGCTAGCTGCCCTGTCAAAAGAAGTGCCCCTCTCCTTGACTCTGAATTCATGATTCATTCTTCAAACCTTGTAGGAACTTGCTGAGTGTATGTCCATACCCACTTCCAGACGGTTTCTTTTGATCCCGTTGCCTGTCATCCAGTCCTTAAGGACCTTGCACAGCAATATACTGCAAAATAGGAAATGGTTCAGTGACATTAGCTGGCTAGATTAAACTGGTGAAAAAAAGATAGCTGCCAGATTTATTTTGTGTATCCCTGTAAGCTTTGTATTGTTTAAAAGAAAAGCAGTAGATGCCAACATTATACATCTACTGCTTACGAAATAGAAACTTTGTGTAATAATTACTGGGCAAATTAGCATAGATGTATTTAGTGAGCATCAGCTTAATATTTTTTTGAAACTGGTTAGTTTTTGTCTAAGCTTTGACAGTTTTCTCACCTTTTTTTTTTTTTTTCTACACTTAGAAGTGTTTTTTAATGCACAAGTTAAGCTGTTGAATGGTTATGTTACTAAGTCGAATTCCTGCTCAGGTTGGTAGTAGAACTGAAAATCTATCACAGAACACTTCAAAATCCTAAGTAACAGGAGTATGAATTATCTGGGTGGTCAGTGTAGCTTTCATTGTTCAAGTGAAGAGTGGAATAATCCTTAAATCTTTGTTCCCATCATCTGTGAGCCACTTTGGTAATTTTTTGACCTGATCTGTATCTCAGATAAAGCTGTGCTGAAATTGCAATAGAGGTAACCTTTCATTAAAAAATACTTTTCCATTGATCCTGTCACAGAGGCTATAACCTGTCTTGTTTCAGATTTTAAAGGGGACATACATACTTATGTGTGAAATACATGCACCATATATGAAATAATAAGGTTTTGTTTATTTCTTTGTTAACAGATGTTATTAATATGTAATATTAATATTATTAATATGTAATATTTAATTAATAATTGCATTAAACCCTTCCACATTCAGGTAGGGGTATCCAGAGGTGGCTATACCATCTCTCTCAGCTTAGAACTGGCCCATCAAATTTTTCCTAAAAAATTGTTCATGCTTTGATTTGCATGTTTATGGTCTGCACACAGTGAGCAATATCAATTGTTTATAAGATATTTTCTTCTATGGTAATAGTCAACCTTTTGAAAAATAATATGAAAATTACTGAAATTATATCTTTTCATTTTAGCAATTGACATTATGGATTATATACCTTTTTGAAATATTATATATTGTAGTGCTATTAAAAAACTACTGTTGAAATTGTTATATTTTTCCTGCTCTAACTGGAGAGTGTATCAGTAGGTTTTATTTTGTTGTTCCAAACAGATCTTCGTTTTTTTAATACTACCATGCTATTACAATTAATATCTGCTCTTAATCTAGTTTCATTCTTATGAAAAATATAATACACTGAATCTGGAAAAAAATAATCTGGTTAGTGATGTGATTAATTTCAAAATCTCATTTTCAAATGGCATTAATAGATAAGACAGTATGTCTGATTTAAGTGAATTCAAGTTGTATTGGATAAACCTCATAAGGAAATTTTATATGAAAATAGGATAGATAATAATATTTTGGCTTTGACTTTTAAACTGCCATGTGTCTAATTAATAAATAATGGTTTCCCTTTGCTTTCAGAGCAGAGAAAATAATTCAGCTTCATGAATTTCAGTGATCCCAAGGATGGGGAGCATTTCAACGTAACTTTAGGAAGTTCTGTTATGCATGATGAAACTTCCAATATTTTAATTATCATATAATTAATCTTACAGTAGCATTCAACAAAGGAAAGGTACATTAGAAGACTCTACAAAGGAAATATTTTTGCATATTGGGTCTCAGAAGGCCTTACATACTGGCTTTGGAAGAGTATGATAAAGTGTACTGAGGAGATAATAGAGATTTTCTGTAGAGCCTATGCAATAATTGGAGACCGTGGTGAGATTGCTCTTCACTTGTTTATTAGCTCTCCTACCTCTTTGACGTCAGAACTTTCTGCACCTCTCTGTCCTTGTGTAAGTGCTAGGATGAGGGTAAACCAAAGATGAGGTATGAGTTACTATGACAAACTTATTTGCTTATTCTTTGATTTACATCAAGTTTCTGAGAGCTAAGAAAACCAGTGATAGCTATACTAACATAATTCTGTCTGCCAATATGTCTGTATTTCTGTTCTGGGTATGTATGGCCCCTGCAGAGAGATTTACTGATTTCTTTTAAAATGGAAATAACAAGGTATTCTTCAGAAACTAAAGGGGGTGTGAGTAGCCTTCTCTGTAATGACACTAGAAAAGTAGAGTGGCTCCTTCTGCTGAGGGGAAAACACCCTTTTACAAGAATTGAACAGAAGTGCCAGGAGGGTCTAATGTCATTACCTGAACATCAGGGTCTTGACGTGAAACCGGCTTCTACTCTGGGAGTATGTATCTTGTGCCACCAACATGAGCCGCCTTCCAACAATTGGTAAGACCTGTCCCTAGATCCCTCTTAAAGGGTAAAGTTGGGTGTTCTGGGCCTGCCACAGGCATTGTGATAGCTACCATGTTAAAATGCACGGTAATAGTTGGTTCGTGGCCTGTGAGAAGAGTGTGGCATCTTTAGAGAAGGGTTTTACACCTTCCTCTCAGTTGGTCACTAGTAGTAATTTTTAAATACCGGCATCCATCAGTTACTCCTCTGTGTAATTCCTTGACAGCTGAAGTTAGACTGCAAAAAAAGGTGTCTAGCACAAAGGCTGGAGCTCTGACAGTAGAGAGGCAAACTGCTTGTGCAGCGTTTGACTTCCAGCTGGCCGGCGTAGAGTTTCACCTGCAGCAGAATGGATGCCTCCGTGTTCTAACAGGAGAAGAGGATGGAAGGAGAAAGGATGGCTTGTGTGGCTCAAGTTATTGCTCAGTGCTCCCCATGAGTCAGTAAAGCTATGGCCCAGTTAAACTGTGTCTGGTACATCTTTCTTCCCTCATGACTGGGACAATATCTTTTGCTGCTGTAATAGTAATCCAGCATCAATGAAAGAAAATGTCAGTCACTTTCATGCAACTTCCCAGCGGAACTGAATAAACTGTAAACGAGGATGTTGGGGAGAGAAATTCAACCTTTAATATATTTAGCAGAGCAAGAGCAAGTATTAATAATCCCTCTTTTATTAAAACTGACTTAAAAGATCTGTTGAGATTAGCTCAATGACTGTTCTTTATTGTTTCACAGAGTGAGGCATCAAATATTTTGACTGCAAGAAAAGGCTGATTCTTTAGTCTTACTAAAAGTAACATCTCTAAGCCAACCAAGTTCTTATTTCTTCCCTACTGATGTCTATTCAGCAAAATTTACAGGTTTACAAACTGAACTTGAGACAATTACTTCAAAAAGTTATGTGAAGACTTATGGTTTATGTCCTTCTGCCTTTCTGGATTGTATCTTGTCTTTTCATTTTTTTAGTGATCAGTCAGTAGCCTGAGGTCCCGGCCAAACTGCAGGGCACCTCTGGCTCTTTGTTCCACAGCTCAGCACGCTGGGGGCACAGCTGGACCGCGCTACAGCTCCCTTCCAGGCTCTGTGCCCCTCCTGGAGGGACAGGTCTGGCCCCAAGTGGAGGTCTCAGTGATTTACCTGTTGCGGGAGTCTGAAGGACTTGTGTGTCCACTAGTTTTATTATAAGCTGATTTTTCCTATTTATGCCTAATATAACCTTAAATCTTCTGTCTAGTGCCATGCCTAACCTTGAATTCTCTGTCTTTACAGTGCCTTTTTTCTTTTAATTTATTCTGTCTCTCTCCATCTGTTGATAGTTTCGGTTGCTAGATTTCCCAGATGAACTGATAATAATAAGCCAATAAAACTGTAAAATGCATGAGAAATAGCATCCAACTTGTCTTACTGTAATAATCTTCTTACAGTCTAGTCTGCCCTCAAATGAAAAGTGTAATCTAAATACATACTTGCCTGCAAAGGAAAATGAAAAGTCTGAGATCTCTTCCTCAGCCAAGTTTTTACCCTCTGTAATTTTTCTGAAAAACTGGGGAAAAGTATCTATCATATAGCATTTTTATAAAACAGAAAAAATAAATGCATGTTAAAGAACCTCAAATGGTAGCTGTGTTACAGTCTTCTGTTATCATGTATTTTGCTGGACTTGTTATTATGGACTCATTGCTTGAAATTTTGAGTGTTTATGAATCTCAGGAAACAGAAATACATTTCTAGCCTTTGTGTTTGTGGGAGAAAAATTAAGTTATGACTTGTTCTTAATCCTCTTCCCCTTCTTTCATTTCCTCTCCCTTCCCAACTCCTTGCCCTTCATATTTCCTTTCTCTTCACTCTGTTTTCCCTTAGTATAGGATTTGCCTGTGCTAATTTATTCTAAAACATGATGTCTGCTGACAGTTTTATGCTAATCAGAATTTTTGGAGGTTTGACTCATAATTTTTGAGCACTGGGCAATAGGAGGGTCAACGTTCATGAATGGATGTCTTTGTACCTTCTCTGGACAAGATATTTTTCAACTATTTGGTGTTCTTGCCTGTATCACTTTCACAATGACTAGCTTGCATGTAGCTCTGAACAGAGAGCTTTTCATGGAATACCGGCTTTTCATGTAACACTTCCCACAATATTAACTTCTTCCATAATGTATCTGAAGAATGAGCTGATAAAATAGTTTACTTGTTTGATAAAATTTATTTGTTAAATTTACACAGAGAGAATGAGGTCTAATATAGAGTGTTTGAAAAGAAGAACACAGGAATGACAATGAAAGTAGTCAGTAGTGAGATGAATAGGATGGAGCTTGACGTTCTAAGATTTCTAAATATATTCACACAAAAAGTTTGCTACTACATTTATCTATCAACACTTACTTTCAGACTGTTTCCTAAATTTCTCCTTTCTTTTCCATCTACTTTTGTCTTTTTAGGTAGCATTCTTTGGCATAAAATTGGTTCAGTTGCTGTCTGAGCTTGGAAAATAACAATAATACACTTTAGATATTATTTCAGTCTAATACTGAGAGCATTCTAGAATATCTACATGCATGTACATATATATGTACATGCAGTTGAGTTAGTGCATGGAATCCTCTAAGTATGCTTTACTCCCTTGTAACACCTTGGGTAAGACTCTTCTGCAAGTTCCCATGTTTTCCTGAGATGTTAATTGTACATTACCCTGTAATTCTAAGACTAAGGCTTGTGTAGTTGACCATGGTAGTGTAGGAGGTTTTTTCCATACAAATGTATTTTGTGAATTCCTTTCCTCAGTCCTTATTTAAGTTGGAGGGTTAATTTCATCCATGGTAAAACAGGAATCTTGTCTTCCCTTCTGTATCACATTTTTTTGCGGTGATTTTCTTTTAAAATAAATCCTTTGGATTTCCTTCAGGTCTTACGTTATGTAAAGATCAGCAGTTGCAGCCAACAGCCATATCAGCTAGACCAAGAAAATTGTCTGTGTTTTGACCTTTATTTAACATGAAGACAGTAGGTTAAAATAATACGTAAAACTGCCGTATACTTAAGTCCCTAGAGTCTTTCTAGTCATGAAGATTCTAACAAATTTCTGCCTTAGATTTTTCTTTTGTTGGTCCTACTTCTAGAAAGTAATTTCTGTTTCTTTCCTTTTTTTTTTTTTTTTCCAATTTCAGTTACAATTATTCCCTCTTTTTCTTTATTCCGTATATTTTTTCTCATTGGCCTTTTCAACCCTGCCTCCAATCCCCCAAATCCCTCCATTAATTGTTGGTCTCCCTGAAATAAGCAAGTAAGGAAGAAAGAGATGATAATTACTTTGCTGATCTACTTGACTAATGTTATAAATAGCTTATATATTGATTAAGATCATACAATTTTCTCTAGTTTCATATTGCTGCCAGTCAAACTACTGGTTGGGAAATTAATACCATACTGATGAAAAGTTGCTTTGTGCTTCATGTTCAGCATCTGCAGTCCTTACTCTGTCCTGTACTCTCTCTCATTTCCCCCATCTCTTCCATCATTGTGGGTTTTAAGAAAAAAAATGTCAGCCAACAATCCAGCATGCAGCTGCTTTGGGCATTTTTTTAAATTAGGTTTTGGATAAGTTTGTGATATAGAGAGAGTAACAAATCAACATGCATACAAAGGGCACAGGAGATTCTTCTGAACATTTTCATTCCTCTGTAGGTAAAGGGCGGTGGCTGTAGGTCACAACCTAAAAAAAGTTTTAAACAAGGTTATTTTCAACAAGAATTTATAATAAAAGACTAGGCATTTGTTTTGGCAAGCCATTGACTAGTCACACTTGTTTTTTCTTTGTTTTCAAAGCTTCATACAACTTAAGAGACACTTTTCAATGACACAATGAATTTATTTGATGCATCTTTGAGCCCTTTGTTTCTGAAGACTTACTGCAAAGTCGATCCAGTGAAGACATTCAATCTATTTGAGAAAGAAGACTTAATTACCCTGTTGCCAGAAAAATAGCAACCTTCTTCAGGTTAAGGATGATATGTGTGGCGGTAGTATAGGGTGTCTTAAGGTATTTTTATTTGCTGATTAATGGAAGGTATACTTTCGAGACCCTAAAAAATCAATGGTAAATTTTGTTTTAAGGTTTACTTGTAATACATTTGTAATTAATATGTTCTGCTGGGGATGCTGCCATGCTGTGTCTTTATTTTCTTTCTGAAAAGTTTACCACCCCCCCGCCCCCCCATATTATTCTGTCAAGCAGAATTTTTGGCTGTCCTAGATGGATTTCAACCTAAACTTTATGAATAGCTTAAATGCTGCAAAAAGGAAGAAAGTCAGACACACAGGCAGTTATGAAGGCTAGTTCTATTTTTCCCTTATGATACAAAGCAATATAATTATATTCTATTATCAAAATGTCATTGTGCTCATATTCCCAGACTGATTCAGTAACATTATGGGAACAACTCTTTCATAGTGTTACAGAAGGGCCTATTGATCACTTCAACTTTCTAAAGCATGTTAAAATGTTCCCTTAGAAGTGCATAGGTCTTGTGCTTCCCCTCTGCAAAAATGACTTTTGTTCTGCAAGATTAGGAAACAAAATAAAGTCTCTCTGATTTAGTCATATGTTTTAGTTTTAAATTTGTGCTGTATGGAGTAAATAATAGACAACTTCAGGAATACCGTGCGTAACTTGACTTGCATAATGGCACATGATTATTCATACCACAATTTAAAACATTTTATCAAAACTATTTCTTATATTAAATGCAAGGCAGGAAATAGAGTTGCTGAGTAGTATTAGTTAAACAGATAATTCAAGAGGTTGAGCAGGGTGACTAAATCATATGTGAATCTGTTCAGTACTGGTTTTCAGATATTTTAGGTAGTCAAGTGGCAGCACGTGTGTTAACTAGAAATTAACTTAGTTGGAATGGGTTGTGCAGGGTGTGAAAACTGGCTAGAAAAAAAGGATTCCCACTGCTGTAGAAAATTTTTGATGTTTCAGATTTGTTTGCTCTGTGAAACAGAAACAAGACCTTACCAAAAAATGAAGGGATTGAAAGGAGCTCTTGCCCCAGAATAGCAGTTGAGAGAAAGAAAGAGGGAAGGAGTCATGCCAGAGCAGCCAATAGCACTAAAGTTTGTTCTGTACCCATAAATATTTATTGATTGAGGAAAAAATGAGTCTAGCACTGGAAACTGTCCTTAATTCCGTCCTCTGTTTAAGAAAACTTCCAAAGGAGTTGGTACTTTCTGCCAAAATACGTTTTTCATAAAATTCCCAGCTAGCTCTAATGAGTGTTGCAGTGAGTACCAGAACAACACTGCTGACAGGAAAGCAAATGTTTTCTGTGTAATATGGATTCCCAATTCTATATTGCTCTGTGGTAAAAGTGTAAGATATGTGATGTAGGTCAGCATGGTGTCAATTCTAGCAAATTAAAATACAGATGCTTCCTCTCGAATCAATCAAAGCATCTGTGAAACTTTACAAATTAGAAATAATGTGGACATGTGAATCTACTTGACACTGCACCAGATAATCACTTTTTTGTTGTGGTTCTCAATAGCTCTCATACATACAAAAATATGTCAAAATTTATAGGTACATATAAAAGTTGCACAGTGACTAAACTTTACAAAATTATATTTCTATATTTTTAAAATTTAATGCATTAGTCAAAGCATCAGATCAGAAACGTGGCTTGAATTTTAGAAAGAAATTCATCTTTTACCATTGTCACATGAGGGAAAATCCCAATTATTTCCTTTCGTTTTTTGCTGATGCTATGTACTAAATTGTGGTTTAGGCACTTACATTAATGAGGCTGTGATTCAGTACAATTCCAAGTATGTCCTATGAACATAGATATGTTTCTTAGATCCTCACTAGAATAAGCCTGAAACTTTTCTCTCTCTGTGTAATTCCAAGTTTGTTTCTGCCACGTGAAGGTGCCTACTAGGCACTTAAACTTGGTATCTCTTTCTGGGTGTTTGGTGGTTTTGTTTGGGTTTTTTTCATCTGGCAAATTATTTTTCCTATTTTTCTCCTGAATTGCACCTTAATTGCCAAGTTCAGTTTGTGTTCTAGCTTCATTAGTATTTAGTTCTGGCTTATTTGTTTGAATTAATGGTATGTGCACAAATTACAAATTATTGGATCTGCAGCACTTTCTCACGGATGATATCAATAGTGTAATTTTAAGAGGGAATAAAGGCTGTACTTTCCTTACCATAAGAAAAATATTTGAAATAAGGTAGGCACCAATCTGTCTTATGCCATAGAACCATATTAAAAACAGATGTGAAAGAATCCTATCAGTTTAGTTGTAAGATATTTTCTTCCTTTACTTTGCGTCATACCTTTCATATTTAACATTTAATTAGCACAGTGTATTTACACAGGTGGAATACACCACTTTGCAAGACAGTGGCTTTTACAGCTTTCTGGTCTTTTTTTAGCAAATTGATTCTTCCTTTTTTTGGCATTTGAACTAACTAAAGCCATTGTTTCATTTCAGTTTGGAAGACGTTACATTGAAGATCTTTTTAATGATTTTCGAGATGGACGAAGACTTCTGGAGCTCCTGGAATGCCTTACAGGCCAAAAACTTGTATGTATATATTAACATGTTAACTATATATTGAAGTCTTGATGTTGTGATAATTGTGGTAGGTGGTGTTCATTAATTTCTGCCATTGATGAGGTCCTGTGGAAACTATTTTTTAGGAGTCTGAATATTTTTTACTTTCATTTGAAATTGAGGAAACATTGTGACTCAGAGCTATATTAGACAGTAACCCTTTGCTAGGCATATATTTGAAATGAAAATGTTCTAGTTTGTTGTATGCACTTATTAAGGAAGTGTGGCAAAGAGAACTAAGACTGAGGCAGGGTTCATTTAGATTTTAGCTGGAATTCAGAAATTATTCATCACTAGGTATTTGTGCCAAAAACAAGGAATAGAATTTAATATGTAGAATTAGAATGTTTTGCTAATAAATTTCATACATACAGTCCGTATATTGGAGTTGTACATGTCTGAAAAGGGAGAACAACTTGCTGTTATTAACCTGGAAATTCTGAAGTGACACATCACATGTATTTTTGAATATCCCTCTTGTGTTCCTGCTTGGACTTTGTGAGCTTGGGATTTTTCTCTGAAGCTTTCTCACAAGAGAGTAGTGAAGCAGGCTGGGAGTTTGAGAATCAAAATTCAGAGAGAATATATTTGTAAATAAATATTAAAGGAACCAATGCTTCTCTGTTTGGTTGTCACAGTAATGTTCCTAAATTGTGCCATGGAGAAGACAACTAATCATAATAAAAAAAATCTGGAATTATCTGATTTTCTGTACATTTCAATGATTCATTCACTGAAAAATGTCAAGGTATCAGATTACGTGCCAGCTGGGGATCCACTTTGTTTCACAATTGCCTTTATTTTGTATCGGAAAGCTGCATATGAACGATGTATGGTAATATTCTCACTGTTGTTGTCATAAACTTACGAAATAGAAAACTGCAGGTGTAATATAAGATTTGAGTTACATAGAGTGTATTCTAGTTTCTGATTTTGGGCAGTCAAATTTGTTTTATTTTCTTTGTAGGCAAAAGAAAAGGGCTCCACAAGAGTTCATGCTCTGAACAATGTCAACAAAGCACTGCAGGTTTTGCAGAGAAATAATGTAAGTAATCAGCCGGACAGGGTCAGAACATCCTATAGATAGCACACTTAATGCTTTCTAAGTGTTGGATCAAACTCTGGCCTATAGGATACAATTGCTGGAGTCAAGGCAGTTTTATTGATGTGACTTAGATACTTGATCATTCAGCACCAGGATTGAATGTATTTCATAGAGTTTAAAATCCTCTGCCAGCAAACGTTTGAGTAATATATCTATAACGGATGCTATCTGAAGACAGATCAACATGCACAATTTTATGGTAATGCATGGTATTTAAAATACATTTTAAAAGGTTAATTACAAGAAGTCATCCGTAGCTGGTTAGAAGGTGCTACCTATCAAAATATCTGCTCACAAGCACTGACAATCATGAAGTCTGAAAAACTGAGGCTTTTCCTACGTGAAATCTTTTTGGTAAATTTTCGTTGGTGTCTGTTCCTTATGGTTCATAACATTAAGGAAATGAATCATATCAAAACCACTTTCCATTCTACTTTGTCAAGATTAACTTTTCAAACCAGTATCCTGTGCATCATTTTTGAGTAAATATTCTCAGAATGTCTTCCTTATGCAAGCATTCTAATGGACCCATAACTTTAGCAGACATTTTCAGTGGCCAACTAATTATATCATATCTCCTTCTCAAGAATAAATGCAAATAAACTATAGCATTCGCTTAAACTTAACAGTAAGATGTGATGGAACAGTGATAATGTATTCTGTGCCACATATTATATTGGATTTCTTGATAGCTGCAGTAGGTCACTAAACATGCTTGAGTTCAGCTGCTGAATAAAGTTATCGATTATCTAAGGTAATGCTTATCCATCTGAAGATTTGTGCATAAATGAAAGTGACCTTATAAGACTGGCATAAAGACCTCCGGCTTGATTTTTCTTTTTATAAATGGAATTTCATGTAAATAAACAGAAGGAAAAGCTTCTACTTCTTCAAAATCTGCAATATTTGATATTGTTGAAAAAAAACAGCAATACATTATTTCACAGTATACAAGAAGGTTTTGATTGCATACCTGGAATGTGGTTACAAAGTTTCATAGTAAATGTTTTGAAAAGTATTTATTCACTACGTATCAGCTAAATCCATTTATGTGCTTTTCATTCAGTTTCCAGAACACAACAATAGTCCCTTTTAAATATAGAAAGAAAACAGAGAGTATTGCAATTGAAGAATATAGAAGAAAAAGCATTATTTTAGGAAGTGAAGTGGTCATCCAGTGGCCATCATATTCATGTAATGAAAACCTTATGAGCTATATACAATATAAAAATTAGTATAGTGTATATATATACATACATACATATATATATATATAGTATAAAGACAAAAGATCTGCCTCTGAAATAGTTTCCTTAACCTTCAAAATGATCTCAAGAGTGATTTCTGTGTGACTGCAGGAATGCAAAATCAATGGTTCTAAAGCTATTTAAAGCCGGTGACTAATCCAGATTTTTCTGCTGGTATGTGCCATCCTTGTGCTGAGGTTCTGCAGTTATCTGGGTGGTAACAGATTGAAAAATGCTGCTGCTTCCAGTCAACCCATTTTACAGATTTTTTTTTTTTTCCTATGGAAAGGTGATAGTGTTGGGGTGGGGGGGTTGCCCCAGTATAGCCTCAGGCAACACTGAGGCAAACTGGGAAGTGTTCCTGTGTTTCAGTAAAACAGATGTAGGCTCTGTGTGTTCAGGCTTCCATTTCCAAAAACAGGTGGAGGGTTTGGCCTGTAGAACGTGTAGGTGGTACCCTAATAAGCTTTGTTGTGGCTTACTTGCTACATGGACCCCATTTGAAATTCAGGACATAAAGTCTAAATTCCACTTGGGAAATGTTTCAAGACACTGTAGGTTAGAATGAATTGCCAGTCTCATATGCTTTGAATACAAAATGATGCATTCTTAAAGAAAAGAGTTCTTAGAGAGTTTTAGAGTTCTTGACAAACTATCTGCTTTGTATATGATTAATAAAAATGACCTATACATAGATGCAGTGATATTAAAAAAAAAAAAAAAGAGGCTTGTTTTAAGTGTGCAAAACCTTTAGTCATTCTACAGATGTAACTTCAAATAGCTTCAGAAGTACAGTAGAGATACGCAGGCTGTAATTTGTGGGGGAATGAGGTACTTTGCTGTACAAGTATCAGTTCTGACCATGAAAAAATGCATCTATGAAACAGTGAGGATGCAAATTTTATAGTCATAGTTTCCATCCAAAAGTGCAGGTCTTAGCTTGTGTTGTCTTGCACTTGCATCCCTGAATTTGGCATTCTTATTTAGATAGCATAAAAAGTGTGGGAGGGTGAAGGTTCATTTCACATGTGGAGGAAAGAATATTCCAGGGTGATAAATGCTGATGCATATGAATTTGCAAATGCATAATATAATTATGGAAAACAACATTATTGGACAAACTAATGTGGAAAAGACTTGCTTAGATCACAGTCATTGGTTTCTCTCTATTCCAGAACACATCCTGCCTTGCCTTATACATTGTAGAATTTAATTAAGGCAAAATAATTTCTATTTTAATCTAAATATGTAGAACAGTATCTTGGGTTTGTAGGTTCTTACAGTGTCTAGATGTGTGTGTAGCTTTCAGCAAAGTATATTATGTAAGGTAGTATAGAGCATGATACAGGAATTTTTCTGTGTCACCCATCAGTTTTGTGATTTGTAATTGTAGAGGCTCAATATAAAAGATTTTTGAGTTATTATTGACTATTACTTTTAATTGTATGTTTTCACAACATGCTATAACTGGAATAATTGGAACCCTAGATCACTGCTTGCCTTTTGCCAGCACATTAATTGTGCCATTTATAAAATGAGTTGGATGTTTACTAAACAACAGAAACCAAATGAGATTTACCCTAGCCTATCCCTCCCTCTCCCTCATCACAAAGAAAGTTGAACACCAAATGTATGAAAATAACACCAACCTCTTATGCTTGCTATTAATCTTACACAAAATTTTTTTTTTGTTTCTTAAATAGGTTGATTTGGTAAATATTGGGAGCTCAGACATTGTGGATGGAAATCATAAGCTGACCCTTGGTTTGATCTGGAATATAATCCTCCACTGGCAGGTGAGTGGCACTGCTGCTTACTTTCCATGAAGTACCTTTCTTCCACTGATCTTTTTTCCATTATTATCTAGCCACAACCTACAAAGTAAACATAGATGTTGCTAACAGTGTCCTAAATCAGCAAGTTTTATGGCTGTCTGTTTACATATTATCTGGGATATTAGGAATCTTATGAAGATAAAATAGGTTTTAGAGCATTAGCGGCAGCTCTTTTGACTCTAATTTCACAGTCAGATGTTGCAAGAGAGTATATAATATGTTACTGTAAGAAAAATGGATAGACAAAGCCAACATGGATATGTAGCTTTCAGAGTCCTTTTCTTTTTAATATCTTAGAAATAGTGACTTTTATATTTTAATGAAATAATTGCATTTGTTGCTTTTTGCTGCTGACCCATCCTGCCAAGAATTATTTTTAGAACACTAAAAAGCTGCGACTCTTGACAATTTATTGAAGCAGATGTGGCTCATTTAGCTTCCTTTCTCTTTAGAGAGAAAGGGGCGTTTATGATAAAAACCAACATGGAAGATGAGAACACTTAAGTAAACAAATTCTGAGACTGTAAAATAAAAATTCAAAAGGAACTAGCATCTAGATGTCCTGATTCTGTGTGTTTGTATGAATCTGGGCTGAGTCTGTCCATTTGTGTTGGCTCTGTTCCACAAGCAATAATCTACAAGTTTTTCATAGCATTACAAGCAAAGATGGTGGGAAACAAAGCCTAAAAGACTTTATATTAAAAACTAAATGCTCCTATCAAAAATGACATGTGCATCATTCATTGAAGTAGGGGACATTTTTTTTCTTAATTTTACAGGACATGTTGTAGTGAAAGCAACAGAGAAAAGCTGCAAATAGTTAATCACTTCTTCCTTTGACTCCCTTTCCAATATTCCTATTTAATTGCATAACATTGTTCTAAATTACTTATTAAGAGCAGATGGAATATGAAACCTAGCTCTGCAACTTTTTACCAATAATGCTTGAATCACTGTGTTTTAATTTATATGAATTATGGACTGAGATGACTATTCACATTCAAATGTGTATTTTGATTTGTTCATATTTTATCCTGAAGCAAAGTGTTAAAGATGTGCTTTAGTATTAGCCGTGTAGTTATTAATTTTTCTTTCAGTTTTTCGCACCATTCCTCTTAACGCATACTTGCACACACACAGAAGACACACATGTTCCCTGCTATAGTCTGGTGAGGTTTCTGAAAGCAGGCATATGCTCTTAGAGTATTGCTTGCTTGCAGTACATAGATGATTCGCTTCGAGCTTCATCTTGAGCCTAGTGATAACTGTGATAGCGGCTGTGATGGTACCCGTGACTTCAGCTGAACCACCCATGTATGAAAAGTCCAGGGATCATATTTACAAAGCAGTGGTTAAAGGTGTGACACTTTCTGAGCGTAGTCATAATGATTCGGTCCATGTTTAGCCTATACTTTGAGTTCTGTGTTTTGGTTTGTTCTGTTCATGGATTACTGAAAGGAAGTGACTTGGATGTTCTGGACTTCTCTTTTTATTCAAAATTTTGTAAATAAATTCCTAATTTGGCTAGAATTCAATTTCAGTTTCTTTTTTAAAGAGTAGCTAAAGCCTGGTTGGCAAGAAGCAGCCATTATTATATAATAGCCCTGTTGCTGTTGCATAATGATGAATAATTAAAAAATAATATAAAGCCAGTTTAGTACTCAGGCTTGTCTCTTTTTAAACAAAACTCAGGAGATATTGGTTTGCTGCCTATTTCCCTCAAAGGACTGGAACAGTTCAAAGTGAATTTTCTTACTTCTTCTCTGTGGAAAAGTCTTTGTTCTTTTTCAGATTTTCTTTCAAGTTTTGAAGTAATTTGCATGATCTAGAATATGTTCCTGATTGTTCCGCCCTGTTTATAGGTTGGTACTATCTTACATATTGACAGCACTTCTGGTGAAACAAGACTGTGAGTTTCTTAAGAAAGGGTGTTTCTTCCCGTTGGTACCGTTTTGCCTATCAGAGATTGTTCTTGGCACTAAGCAGCTGGAAACACGACAAGCTGTTGTTAAAGACTAAATTGTGGACTCAGGGCCACCAAACTTATCTGCCAGTTGTCTACAGTTGGGTAAAACATCTCGTTACCTGTGATACCTTATCAAGACTACTATATTTATTTGTAGTCTGTGGGAGGCCTAAAAAAAATAAATAATATGACACAGGCTAGTTGATTTAGTGCATGCTACTGGTGCAGTTTGTGTTTGATGGTTCAATCCTGCTTTTGCAAATCCTTTCACTTTCTGATTCCAAGAACTTGCAGTCCTGAAAAGAGTCGCCTAGAGGAAGATTATCTGCCTGCACGTAAAAAAAAAAAAAGATACCTGTTGTGAGGGCAGTTAGTTTGTTGCAGATGAACAAGCTTTTTCCAGTTTCACATCCTGCAGCCAGGACCACATTAGGACAGAACTGTATTTATGTATGACAACAAGACCATCCCTTACAAAAACGTCAATCTCTTTGTGTAAACAAAAAAAAAAAAAAAAAAAAAAAAAAAAGTGCTAGAAGAAAGGTGCATGAATGGAATAATGAGGCAGTACCAGTCCGAGTGGATAGCAGCAGTCCCATTGAGGAGAGGCTGTGGTAGAGGCATTGCAGCAGACGAGATTTGACTCATTCTTGCCACTCTCATTTCTGTTCAGTAGAAATCTTGTGGCTTCCGTATCCCCTGTGGTGATGGTGTCCTTTCTTATCTAGCCTGTTTTTCAGATTATTATTAAAAGTTTCGCTGAAATTGAATCATCGTTCTGAGTTGAGCACCTGCTGCCAAAGCTCTTTATGGTACTGACTCGATCTGAGTTTCTATTCCCTTGAAGCTGCTGCCCTCTTTCTCACAGTTCTGTGATCCCAGCCTCATTGCAGCATTAACATTTAAGCAAAACCAAAACAAGACCATTAATTTCTGAACTGTTACATTTGACAAAGACTCTTAAGAGTGGAAAAACATTCTATATTGCAGTATGCAAGTTGTTTTATTTCGTTTTTAAGAGCAAACTTATTTTCATATAGAGCATGAAAAAAAAAAACCTTAGCAAAAATCTTTGGTAAGAGTCGCAGCCAAAATCTTGACTTTCTTCAGAAAAAAAAGCAAAATAAAAGGCATATACGTAAGGCAAATATTTCAGAGAGAGGTGCATTTCAACAGTCAGCCAGCCTCATTTGGAGAGCTATTAAAAGCATTGAGCCTGTTGTGCTCTTGTTGCAGAACCGTTATTTTAATTGGAATTACCATTTTATTTTATGTTGAATTGTAATGGTGGAAATGAAATACTAACAGTTCTGTCAATCCACCTGAAATCAATGAGCAAAGAATATCCTTTACTTTGATAGGTGTCTTGAACATCTATGAAAATGTTCTTTTAAGAGTTCTTTAAAATGTGCTTTGAAAGAGTTTAGTGGATTCTAGCTATAAAAAAGTAATCCATGCAGCCAGAATACCTGAAATATAGCAAGTAAATAATACTAAGTTGTTCTGTTGGGGAGCTGTAAGGTCCCTATTTGATTGAGAAAAATGAAAACACCTTGCTTTGCGAATAATTTTTTTAGATTCTCTCCTTCTTCCCTCCCTCTCTTCTAGGGGCTGGCATCCTGAAGCCAAGTGCCAGTCTTTTACAAAATGTTACGCGCCTGAGTGTTGGTTTTAGGTGAAACAGATGTAGTGCAAGCCTGAGATCATGCTGCGTTCCTAGTCACACACACACAGCTACGCGCACCCAGATTACAGGACGTGGTCCTGCAGCGGGGAGATCAGAGGTCCTCTGCCACCGTGAGCCAGGCCTGGGCGCTTCTCAGTGGGGTGATGAGAATAGCAGTGCTCCCGTTCTGTTCACAGCTCTCCGTTTGGCAATATGACGTTTCATAAGTCATCTTGGTGGTGTCTGTGTTGCCCTTTTCCCCCTCTTCTGTTCAAAATTGAATCTTTTCTTATTGCTGTAGTATAGGTCCATTCCCCAGGAAAAGCAAGTATTTCTATTCTCTGGAAGTCAGAGTTTCCTACACCTTAAAGCTTTGTTTCCTGCCAGGCTATATTGCATTAGAAAGGAGAGGTGACAAAGAAATGACTATCAGAGGTCAACTCATCATTTGAGAGCAAGAGGCAGAGTCTTTGAAATGGCTGTAGTTTTTGAGCCTGGATCCTGAGGGAAGCTTATCCATCCAAAAGCTCTTCAAGCTGACATGAACGCACCTCTACGAACTACTGTTTCTGAGCAGTACGTCTTAACCGAGAAGCCTCCAAAAAGCTTCCTTCGAACCTCAATGTCAGCCAGCATTTTTCCACTCAGACGCTGATCTCGCTTCAGGCCCCAGCCGTCCTGCGGGCAGCGTGGTGCTGCGCCTGCAGCGGCGTGACGTGACGTGACGTGATGTGGCGTGGCGTGACGTGGCACGGCGTGGCGCGGTGCTGCCGAGGTGCTGGGGGGGTGGGAGGGATGGCAGTGCCCCTCGGGACGCTCGGGAGGACAAGGTGGCTCCAGCTGTAGAAGTGTTTTCCACCGTTTCTCACTCAATAGGAAGTGATGTCAGCTTTCAGGATGAGATTGGACCCTTTCACTTCGTTGTTTTAAATGCCTGCCACTCCTCAGGAGACAACAAAAAGTCATAAATTTAACAGTCTTCATTGCTGCGGAGAAATGCAGGAAAATGAGAATAAATCTCTATCCATTGTCAGCGTATTAAACTCAGCAAGATGAGTTTGAATCTATTTTGTTTTCGGTTATGCAAAAGTAGAAATAAATGCTAAGTTTTTGGCTTCATCTCTTTAAATTAAAAGGAAAACTATCACCTGGATTCTTCTGAGTAATTGCCTTCCTGACGGCCCATTCTTTTATTGTTTTTGCCTAATTTCCTCTGTTCATACTTAATGCTTCTTTCTCTTAAGTTAATGTAAATTCAAACACGTGATCTTTCCTATATGTTATGAACTTTTATATTTCTAAATCTTGTGTTTCTGCATTCATTCAGCTATCCTTTTATATGAATGTGTGTTATATTTTTCGAATGTTACAGTTTGCTTTTAATATTAAGATAAATCTTCATTTGTAAATACAAGCACATGATAAAAATACAGAACGAACAATGAAATCCTGGCTTGGACAATTCTCCATTACCATGATTTCAATATTTTCTAGTCTTTCATAGTGTTTAAGTTTGGTGCAGTAGATGCTAATCTTGAAACTTCTTTTTAGCAGCTGGATTCATGAAAAACAAAATTTTATATTTTGATATCAGTGAAGGGGCTTCGCCTGGAAATAAAAGAAGCAAATCTTTTAGCTTCTTGCTGAATTACGTAAATCTGCTTGGGCAGCTCTCAATAATGAAGATACTAAAAATATTAATGAGAAGCTCAAAATACCCACTCAGACCTATGAAGCAAAACTGAAGAGTGTATTTCCTAATTTTCTTAAACTCTTTACTTTCTGTCTCCTGGTGTAGAAATGGAGGCAACTATAAAATGCTGCTATCCTTATCTGACAGAATTTTATATTAATTTTCATTGGTGCAAATTACAATCTTAGACTAAAGTCAGGAATGTGTCCCATGAAATTTAGAGAGGATCAGTTTCTCCTCCCATCTCAGAAACTAGTAACTTATAAAGTTAACTTTATACCTAAGTCTCAGAAGGAAAATTGAAGGCACTGATACTCTTTGGCTAGGATGCATCTGAGATGTAAAAACAAGACATTCTTTTAGTAATTCGTATCTTCACTTATTCAAATGATTGAATTTATTATTACTGTGAAACTAGCAAGCAACTTACCAAACTGCACAATAAAAGGATATCTGTTTTTTTCTATAGTATCATAGTAATTAATTTTTTTTGTTGTTGATTATTCTTTGAGATTACATCTTCTGCATGTTATCTTATGGTTTTTACAATTTCAAAGTGGTCCATCCTCTGTCATAAGGTAGCTTCTGCACTGAATGTTGTTTTTTGACTGATACTGGCTGCAGAGCAGTTCCAAGTGGAGAATTATAATGAAATTATATACTCCATAAGCAAATAAGCAACAATAAGCAACTTTATACTTAAATTATATCTTAGGGAGTATTTTAAAAGAGCTGCTAATCTTTACAAGATATATGGAGAAAGCAATGATTTAAAAGGGATTAGTTTACAGGAAAATAAATTACAGACTTCTTAATAGAAGTTTTGGGTGCTCTTTCACTAATAAAGAAGTTGCTAAGAAATATATAATCGACTACATTATGTCAAACTCCATGCTCATATTTTTAGAAGCCCTCAGAATTAATGGGTTTTTGTAAAATAGTAACTGTAGGTCGGTGAGCTTTCTCTAATGAAAGAGGAATATTAACTATTCATGTAAAAATATTAAAAAATGAAACATATACAATATTCTTTAATGCATGCGATGAAATTCACTTTTCACCCAAGTGCATGTATGCAAATATAGTTTGCACATTTGAGTCAAAAACATCATCTGCTGTGCACTGAGCAAATTTATTTTGCCTTGGTACTTATGTCAACTCAGTCAATGAGAGAAGAATGCTTTACATCGTTTTATCAACTTTTCCTATAATGTATCATATTAAGTAAGGATATGTTTCCAGACCAAAGAAAACTGCAACGAGAAATACTTAGTTTGAAGGAACTCTGTTCCCGTTAGCGGTGAAAACAAATGTGCCTTCTCTGTTCATGCATGGAACACTTCACATGGCACAGGGATGAATGTACTGAATGCCTCAGCAATGGTGACCAAGAAGTCAGTATCAGTTGCCTTTAAGCATTCTGTCTTGACTGCTATCATTATACTGTGACACCAAGTTTGTTCTGTAATGACTTAGGAGGTTTTTCTTTACAGCTTAAATCTAGGCAACTGGAAGGTTTTTTTGTGTCAAAAAAAAAAAAGTCAGCTTTTAATGAGTAAGTTCAATCATTGATGAAATTCTGTCACTTATTGCAGGTCAAAGATGTAATGAAAAACATCATGGCTGGACTGCAGCAGACAAACAGTGAAAAGATTCTGCTGAGCTGGGTCCGCCAATCGACTCGTAATTACCCACAGGTCAATGTTATCAATTTCACCAGTAGCTGGTCTGATGGATTGGCTTTCAATGCACTCCTCCACAGTCACAGGTAGGAAAACTAACTTTTCATTATTTCGGTGAGCTTGTAACAGACAGCTGTAACAGGGCTTGAGGATGGTGTATCTATTATGTGGGGTTTTTAGCTGCTTCCCGTGTGGGTGTTTCAGCATTCTTTTAAATGGCCGCCTGTTTTGCTTTGATCTGGGTGCTGTGTTTTGTGTCAGACTGAACCCTTTTCTGGAGGGAGGGGGTCTGAGCTTTTCGCAGCGCCACTGAATATGCTCAGTTCAGATCCTTTTCTGGAATTTCAGCATATCTACCAAGTAGATAGCCTCAAGGAGTACAGGCTTGGAAGCTTTTGAGAAGAGCAAGGAATAAATCCAAAACTAAGCCTTTGAGGTTGCCCTAGAGGGAGAAGGAGATTTTTCTGTGGGGACTTAGAGGGGGAAAACGTAGTGTTTGTTGAAAGCCTCTGACAGTTGCTGGATTGAAAGTATGGATTTGCCTCGAAAAGACACAGCTGGAGAAGGTAGCCTTTGTTTTCAAAACCTTTCATGTTGTTCCCCCAGCTGATTTGAGTTTTAACCCTCTCTCAGAAGTTGTCTTGTGCTAGTCTATGCTGTATAAAACTCTAGAGTTTCAGAGTTCTCTGGTGGTTCTGTGTACTTGGCTTAAGGAAGACACGCAAGACAATCTATCTTAAAGGTCTTGTTCTTGCCACTACTGGTTTTAAAGCAGTACTTATTTTTCTGATGCGATAAGCCTCCCGATTTCTCTTCTACTTCTATACCTTTCTTTTAAAGGGGGCTGTCCTGCAAGGTGGCTGACTGCTCCAAATTATCACTGAGTTGAGTTTTTGAACAGCTAAATGGGTACGTTCTCTTTGGTAAGAGATGGCAGGGATTTACAAGATATTAGTACAAGTCAGGCCATTTATTGGTTTTAGTTGCATTAAAGGCTTAAAATAAGTCAAAATACTTCTAAAAGCATAGTCTGAGACAATATATGCCTTCTAACTTAAGCAGTGAAGAGCTGCAGGTATTTCTTCCCCAAATTTTCACTGGCTCATGTAATTGTTTCTGAATGAAACTGTCTGAATAAGTCTACTGCTGTTGTAGTCTGAAGACTTAACACTGACTGACAGCCATTTACAGTGGCTATGCCTTACACCACCATGCCAGGCACAGTAGGCATCTCTTGCTGTGAGTCCAGTTTTTCACCCTGCATATGCCTGGAAGCCTTGAGTAGATCTGACTGAAATAAGGTCCAGGAATATTCAATTACAAGTGCTGTTTGCTTGTCATGTTAGGAATGAGGCATTATCTTAAGGAAGAACTTATTATACTCTAAAAAGGCTTCGTGTATGTCTTTCACCTGCATTCAGTATTATAACATTAACAACTGGCTTTCCCACCATCCTGCTGTTACTCTGCCATTGATGCGCTCGCACTTTCTTGGTGTTGGTGCAAGTGTTTATGCAGGTATTAGGAGAACTGCGTTTATGGAGCTAAATAAGATAAGAACTACAATACAGTGACTATGTCACTAGCTTTTGATAACTACTTTATTCATTGGTCATTCATTAAAATGTGGTTTGAGGAGTTTTTTTCAAACACTCTCTAAACGTAATATTTTGTTATTTCCACTGGTGATCATTTCTCATTTTAATTTGCTCTGTCTCTCATTTCATAAGTAGTTTCATTCTGATGGACGTGAATATAAGAATGCAATTATCCTGTAGAACTCAATGAATTTTTCTTTCTAAAGATCTGATTCCATACTTGCAGATGATTAAAAACAAGACACACACCACCACCCCCCCCTTTGTGTAGGATACTCTTCCATCTGCATCACTTACCTTCATGGAAGTTCTGTTACAGCGTGAGATCTTACACATAATTTCTGTGGGCGTGAATACTTTTTCATCTTCCTAAAACATTGTCTATAAATGGCTTTATTAAGTGGGAAAATGCTGGTTTTAACTCAAACACCAGGTTACTTAAGTCACACAGGAACTCTGTGATACAAAAAGGACTGAGTGATTCCTACTACTTTTGGTGGTACACTGCTACCTCTGTTACATTGGATACAGCTAGGGAAAAAAAAGTAGATACAACTCAAAGGGAAAATACTTTATTTCATAAATGCCAAAAAATAGTTGTGCTGAAATTATATTGGATAACTAATTATCACTGTAGACTCAAAGGCTAAAACCAGTAGCACTCTATGGCATTGTAACTAGCTTGATTTCATTTTCAGCTTATGAGTGCAGCAGAAGGCCAAAGTGGTGGCACATCTTTTCACACAGACACAATACCAGGCTGCCTGTTTCCTGATTAGGGTATCTGATACTCAGATATTCAGGCTGTGTGCTCTACATGACTGTATAATATCATTTGGTGTCTGAAATCAGAATTTGGAAATTCCTTTTTGTCCCTCTTTGTAAGAAGAGCTCCAGAAGTCTGAAGAGAGGACCTTATTCAGGAGCAGTCCCTAGCTAGGGAAGGCAGTTCCCTGCCTAAGCCACATTGGGATGGTCTAGACAAATCTCTAAGTGTCTGTATGTCATACTTTACGTACTGCTGTGTTCAGTTCAGTTCAAAGTTCACCAGTTGTGAACATTCATTTCCTGCTCGCTACAATTTATGCACTTTATTCAGGTTTTCTAAAACAGAGATGCAAAACTTTTACTCTTTTGTGTCTGCTGCCATAAATCTTGCATAGCTTTCTGCACAGTGAGCCTATCTTCAATAGAAGTGAAGAAGAATTACTCCACAAAGTCTTGTCTCTTGCCCAGTAGTTAGTGGACTCATCTGGGAAATGGTGAGTGTGCATTCAGATTCCCTGAGGCAAGTGTCCAAGACCCAAGACACACCAGTTGTCTTCTTCTGGACTTTAATCACTAAATTATACTGCAGAATTCTCAGAGGAAGACCTAATGTTCTCTGAAGCCCTGAGTCAGTAATTTTTAAGATGAACCTCTGTCCTTAGTGTGTTCTCTATATTGATTTTTGGTGACTTTGCACTTCCTGCTCAGTATGTGGGAGCACTGAATTGTTCTTCAAGATGCAATCAATAAAATAGGTCCACTAAGATGCTCTGAGTGCTCAGGAGCACCTGGCTCTATCGTAGAAGAATTAAAAGCCTTCTCTAAGAAGTGTTGACACCTAATTTAGTCACTCTAAAATGCAGGTACCTGTTTGTTGGGTGTCAGAGTGTCTTGGCTTCATGTCTAAAAATGACAGTTTGAATATAACCTTAAGAAAAGTTGATCAACACTGGTTTACATGAAATCTCAGAGAAACGTGGTGTCTCACACTTCATTCCTTTTAATATTTTGTGGTTTACATACATAGAATGACAAGTTCTCTGAAGACGAACAATTTTGAATTTAGCTCCTCTGTTTTCCCTGTTTGACCTTCTGTTTCTCCAGCTCTCCTGTTCTACTTCTCTTCCATTTCCTTGTTCACCATAAAGTTTGGTCCAGATATTCTCTTCTTTTTCCTGTCTTCCTCTGAGTTTATTCCTCTGTATTTCATTAATTCACTTTTTCCATTGTCTTTTTTCCTCCTTTTTTACTGTCTCTTTCTACAATACCTTTTAGTACCTCTCTTTCTCCCAGCAATTTTTATATTGAAATGGGCTCTTGAAGAAAAACAAGGATTTGTTGCTCTAATTGTCAGAACAGCTACAGGTCTCTTTATGGTTACTTATGAAATAACCTAGTACATACATAAAATACATTGGTAGAAAATTTCATTTTTAAAGATTTAAAACATATGTTCATCAATCCTGAAACTTAAGAGACTTGCATGATTTAATTGTCAAAAATAGTCTTTACTGCAAATAGTAGCTTCTCCTTTTGAGACTGAAGTCTTTGAGTTTAGCCTTTCCTTCAGGTGTATTTCAGAGGTAAGCCATAAGCCTTCTGTGTTGACCCTCAGGCTGTAATTCGTGTGCACAGTCTTTGTGCCATTTAGATTTTCCCAGGAATGGAAGCAGAATTAGTCAGAAAAAAGGCTAGCCATAGTTTGAAAATCAGGTGTGTATGGTAATGATAGGGTGGACCTGGTGCCTGGTGTGTATTTTCTGCCAGTTCTAGCACTATTCCTAGACTGTCTGCTACCAAAAAAAACCCAATAAAACAAACAAAAATCTCTCCAACAGTGAAAGAATGATGCTAGCCAAATTCTTCTGTAGTATTTAGGCTCTCTGAAAGCAAGGGAAGATTTCCTGGTAGCATTAAAGTAATTTCTTTTTGACACCTGTAGGAATCAGTCTCTCACGATATGCAAACATTAAATTTTCTTTTCTAAATTCAGTCCTATTTAATTTGCTTTTGAAAACAGTGCTTCATAATACTTCTATGGTATAATGTTAAGAATGGTATTTTGGCATAAAGTAGTAAGCTATTAAGATCAGTTACTACGTACTGTGATTAGTCCTACTGCGTATCTAAACCACACTAGTATTTTTACAACTAGATTTTTATTTAAAAAATAATTCAAGCCTTTTTTTATAACTGCCTCAATGTATACACTACACTGCAGTCTCTATATTGCCTCATCTGAAATATTGGCTGAGCGCTCAAATTTTTAAGTTGTAACTTCCTAGAAATAGATCTAATTAACATTCTACTTTCAGAAAACACTACATACAGTAAGTAGAAAATTTTTTAGTCACACTTTTATTGTGATTTCAGGGAAATGAATTTAACTTTTTTGTGAACTTAGCTTTTTGCAGTTCACAGCAGATAATGGCAAATAATTTTAAAGGAAGTACATATAAACTTTAAAATAAACAACAGTGTACACTATTTTATGTTTACAGTAATTTTTGTCTTTGATTTCTCCTTCAACAGCTTTATGTTCAGCCTCAATTTACAGCATCTGTTACATTTTTGTTGCACTAGCTTTGTGGGCAGCTCCTTTTGAGGGTGGGGAGGGGGGAAGGAGAAGAATAGGAAGAGGAAGTCCATTGAGTAGATAAAGATGGGAGATAGACTTGCATCTCTTCTTGGTTTTGATGTTTACACACTCTGGAATTACTACTAACAATATATTCCATGTGTCCATCTGATCTTTAAAAAGGAAAAAAACCCAACCCTCAGCCTCTCTTGCATCATGTTCAAACACGACTCCAATTCCCAAATTCCTTAAACTCCTGAGATGTGGAAGGCTTAAATGCTATTCATAAGGAGAGGATACTGATTTTACATGAATCACCCAAAAGTTCTTATATGATTCCTTTTACTTTGATGGTTGATAATAATGAAATTACTGCATGCCTTAAATAATAAAACAAAATCAAACCAATCCCTATCCTTTAAGTGGTGATATTTTCATTTCTCCTACATAATGTTTCCAGTGATGGGTAGGTGGCTATTTTTTTTTTTTAAATTTTATTTTTTAAGAGGTTCAGACAGTGGTGTGGAATTTGTATGAAGTGCTAACTACGTAGACATAATACACTGTGAGAGCAGTGCTCCCAGTAGGAAGCTTTATCTGTCAGTCTTTTAACCCACCATTCCCTTGCTTATGGCTGACCGTTTTGGTTGGATCAGATATTTCTAATGCCCTTTCTCTGTCATTTTATAAAGGGGTTAGTTTGAGTAGTGTTGTGGTTTAAGCCCAGCTGGTAACAAAGCACCACGAAGCTGCTCGCTCACTCCTCCCCCCTGGCCCCAGTGGGATGAGGAGAAAATACAAAGAAAAACTCAAGACAAGGACAGGGAGGGATCACTCATCACTTACGGTCATGGGCAAAAGACAGGCTCAACTTGAGGAAGAAACAAAATCAAGTTAACTTCCTACAAATCAAATCAAAAGAAGGATACTGAGAAGTAAACCCAAACCTTAGAACACCTTCCCCCCACCCCCTCCTTCCCACCTCAACTCCACTCCCGGTTCTCTCCCTCCTCCCCCCAGCAGCGCAGGGGGACAGGGAATGGGGGTTGGGGTCAGCTCCCCACACCTTGTCTCTGCCGCTCCTTCCTCCTCAGGGACAGGACTCCTCACTCGTCCCCTGCTCCAGCGTGGGGTCCCTCCCACGGGAGGCAGTCCTCCATGAACTTCTCCAACGTGGGTCCCTTCCCCGGGCTGCAGTCCTTCAGGCACAGACTGCTCCAGCGCAGGCTTTCCCATAGAGTCACAGCCATCTTGGGGGGCATCCCCCTGCTCCAGCATGGGCTCCTCTCTCCCCGGGCTGCAGGTGGGCATCTGCTCCCCCGCTCCCCTCCATGGGCTGGGGGGGACAGCCTGCCGCCTCACCGTGGGCTGTGGGGGCATCCCCTCCT
Source organism: Aquila spilogaster (assembly GCA_024606505.1). NCBI lineage: Eukaryota > Metazoa > Chordata > Aves > Accipitriformes > Accipitridae > Aquila > Aquila spilogaster. Next base: position 56,000,356 of record JANHGO010000072.1, read on the forward strand.
CCGGCACACCTCCTCCCCATCCTTCACTGACCTCCGAATCTGCACAGGGGTTCCTCTCATACTCCAATCCCATTACTCACTGCAGGTTCCCCTTCTTAAATCTGTTTTTCCAGAGGCGCTACCACCGTCGCTGATGGGCTCGGCCTGGGCCAGAGGTGGGTCCGTCTTGGAGTTGGGGAAGCTTCTAGCAGCTTCTCACAGGAGCCGGCCCTGTGGCCCCTCCCCCGCTACCAAAACCTTGTGACACAAACCCAAAACAAATAGATATTCCCATTTGTATAATCACCATCTCTCTATGGACATTTAGGCTCTTTAGCAATTGCTTTTAAAACTGATTGTGACGAGCGGTGGAGCATGGGTTACTTGGCAAAGCTAAAAGGGCACGTCAGTGGGCCTAGGGTGCGAATTTTCAGAATATAAGCTTGGGATATGGTTCCTTGGACGGTATTTTCTCCATTGAACCTAATAAACAAGGCAGCAGCTGTGGAGTGGTACCATCACCCTAGGAATATACAGAAACTAAAATATTTTGCTAAGGAAGATAGGTCAGTCCTGCTACAGTTGAAACTCTCCCCACTTCAGGCTCCAGGTCACAGACAGCTTTCCCCGTTTACTTCTTGTAATCTTTTTTCTCCAGATGGATATCAGAGAGAGCTTTTCCTCTTTCTTCTAAATGTGTTGAGGGTTTTTTGTTTTTTTTTTTCCCCTGGCCCTTTAATCAGGATTTTGAAGTGGGAACAAGTGGCATTCATTAGCTTCCTCCTTGCTTCTTTAAAATGCTTGAACTTAGGCCAGGTGACTGCCTTAGAAATGAGCACTTTATTGCAGCTGTTTCTGCTTCAGGGTGGCAGAGTGGGGAGATGAGAAGGAAAATGGCATTCAAAAGAGGTCCTGGATAGAAGAAGCAAAAGTTTTTCTTCAGTAAGTTAAAGGCAATGTAGAAGTAAAAGCAATAGTATGAAGAGGTAAGAAAATACTTTTATTGCAGCAAGTCACTAAGTTATATACTAGTTACTGGCTCCTGGTTTGTTTTAATTGTGAGAGTACTGAAGGTATAGGTAAGATTTTCTTGTGTAAGTAAAGCTAGAACAACAAGAAAACCACAACTTTTCTCTTGAAAAGGAGATAGAAACTTTTATGATCTAAGTATGGCTCCTTTCTACATACGCTGATGGAAAATTTTTGTGAATTAGATCTGTAAGTTGCTCTTTTGCTAAATTATTTTATGATAGACCAATTCTAATTGTGTTCAAATCTTAGCTAGATGTTAATACAGCTTAAGAAAATGACCTATTAAAACATGCATGGTGTTTCTTTGTGATGTTCATAATTACCTTTGTGTAATTATTTTTTACCGAAGGTTATGTAAGTTATAAAGGTTGCTGTTTTAAAGGCTTGTGATACTTTAGAAATGAGTCACTTCAGAGATTCTGAAGAAATTAAAACAATACAACCTGTGATGTTAAAGTATCTTCAAAATGTTTTACTTCCTTCCTTCAGAACTCTCCCTCTGGAGTGTATGTTTTGTTTCTCTTACTTTTCTTGAATCGACACCTCTGCAAAATTCATTACCTTTTCAGGATTCAATGCCATATGCATCTTAGATTATGTCACTTCAGGTTCATATGGAAAAAAACTTACTGCAATGAATAAACATGTTCTTTAGTAAGTAAAGAAACCAACCCCCAGAAATGCTGTTTAGTTTTTCTTCACTGCTTATAAACTCTTCTGGGGGTTATTTGGTCTTAATATCTATATCTGCACTCATGAAAATTAGCTTTCTGTTTTTGACAAAGATTTAGCAGGTGGTATCTGGGGAAAAATAAGAGTAAACTTTGAAGATGTGTTTTGAAACTGTATTGCTGATAGGGGCTGCGGCTAGGAACAGAGCACTGTGGTGGGATGGAGTTACGGGACACAGTTGTCTGCCACCTCTCAGTTTTGTTTTGTTGCTCGCTTTAAATCGGATGGGAACCTGTTGCTTTTTGTAGTAACTGTGGTTTCTCTTATGCATGACTTAAATATGTCTGGATTTGTTTGGTGTTAGTATACTCCAGATTCAATTTTCTTAGCCCAGCTGATGTATTTCCACCATAAATTATGTAAGGGGGTGGGGTGGTAAATCCCTCTTGTACTTTATGACCAACTATTTTTCTTGCAACTATATTCTAAAAAACTTCAGGTTTGTTTTCCCATTTTAAATTTTTTTTCTTTTTGCTAGTTATAAGAAAGAACTGCAGGTACAGGATTTACCTTGTATTTGATATAAATTTTGGTTTTACAATACAAAACTTCTCCACTGAAGCCTTTAATCCTTTCAATTTTGGCTCTCCATGGTCTTGTCATAAACTAATACAAGATCAGTGCTGTTTTAGCTGATCGGTGAGCAGCTAGATGGAGTTCAACATGTTCTAGTTAATTCTAACTTCTTTAAACATGCATATGCTTATATGTGCTCAGTGAGAGGAGTGAAGACTGCTAGTTATGTGTCCTTGGCTTTACGCCCTGTCAGACATGAACTAAGCTGCAGATGGGAGAGCAAACTTCCTCTCCCTTTGTACAATTTGAACAATAGGCAGAGAGCAAATGAAGGCGGAGAATCAATATTCTGTTTTATTTCTCTTCTCTACTATTTCATACCTGCTCACACCTGTATTTAAAACTCCCTAGAAAGCTAATAATAATTGTTACTTGAAATTCTGTTTCAGTGTTGTTTCAGGGATTTTTAAAAGCTATTTGCCATATATCACAATTCTTCATCTTCTAGGCTGTAATACCCCCTGCAATCATGCTTGGCAGTATTGCTGCATAAATATACCCAGCAAAACATCTAGACACATAGCACTGAGAAGCTGATGCTTCAAGCTGACATTATGACACTCTTAGTCTACTGATGGTGCTACTGAAAAGTGTATAGTCAAGTATTCTTTCAACAAAGGGAAAATCTGGAAAGTTAAATTGCTGTTGGAATAGGGAGAGCCTGGATTATGCAATTGAGAAGTTGGATGAAATTGAACATCTAAGATATTATTAATGATGACAGAGGTTTTTCAAGAGGAATGAGACAATATTGTGTTATTCCTCAATGAATAATTCTAAATGTTATTGTTCTTGCCCAGCGAAGTCCTCACTGGTTAGAAGAAAGCATGTTCCTGTGTATAAAATCTTGTATCACCAAACGAGTCATGATTGCGTGAAGATAATGTGTTGCTCTGAGGAGCGCAAGTGTGATTAGGACTTCAAACCAAATTCCTGCAAAAACATTTGGTGGGGGGTGGTAGTCCCTCAGATATCATTCTTTTCTTTCCTTGTCCTAAAAGCTTTTGTCACTGAATAATCTTTTTACACCCTAGTCTCTGTAGTGTTTGTGCAACACATCCTTGCAGAAATTTTTAAGAAAGTCATAATAGATAGCCTTGTGGTTACTACATTTTTCTCTTCGCTAAATTTGATCTATGAGCTTACGCATCCTATGCCATATGCCAGCCAAAAAATGTTAGATTTGGAGAGAATAAAGAATTTAAGAATATCAGTATGCCTGTAGAGTAAGGTGTAGAGTGCGGTGGGTTGACCCCAATCAGCAGCTGAGCAGCCACACAGCCGCTTGCTTGCTTCTCCTCCTGCTCCCCCGGGACAGAGAAGAGAATAGGAATAGCAAAAGCAGGAAAACTCATGAGCCGAAATAGAGACCATTTAATAAATGAAGGAAAGAACAAAAGTACAAGTGATGCAAAGGCAGTAACTCAACATCTCCCACAAGCAGACTGATGCCTAGCCAGGCTCCAAGCAGCAGCCACCTTGGAAGACAACCCCCTCTTCCCTTACCCCAGTATTTATTGCTGAGCAAGTTATATAGTACAGAGTATCCCTTTGGCCAGTTTGGGTCGCCTGTCCTGGCTGCGTCCCCTTCCAGCTTTGTGCCCACCCCCAGCCTACTCTTGGGGGATGCAGAGCGCTGGGAAAAAAGAGGAGGTCTTGATCCTGTTTAAGCATGGTTCAGCAATAGCTAAACAATTGGCTTGTTGTTAACACCATTTTAACCACAAATTCAAAACGCAGGATCATATGGACTGCTATGAAGAACGTAAACTCCATCCCAGTCATACCCATTACAAGGAGGATGGAAAAAATTGTGCAGACATAATCTGTATTTTGAAAATGCCAGTGTTTTAGTACACAAACCAGTCTATGAGATCACAGACTTAATGCATCCATGACTAGAAACAGAGATTATCACCTAAGTTTCCTTTCCCTTCCCCATCCTGCGCCCAGGCAAATTTAGTTTTTTGAAGTTGTTCTGCATGTGGGAAGGAGAAACCTGTGTTCTTAAGAACCTCTGCATAGAGAAGCAAAATAACTTAGAATAACTTAATTGTTCCTATGGAAATCACTCCCCTCTCAGAAAAAAGTTGGACAGCAAAGATGCATACTGGGAAATTACTACTACATAAATGGCATTTTTCCTTTGCTCTCTTGGTGTTATTTCAGTAAGATGTAGTCAACATTTTTGCCCTCTATTGTAACTATGGGAGACTGTTTAAAATGGACTTTTAAAATTAATAAAAATGTAAGTAAATCTGTCATAACTAATTGCAACACTTTAATTTGTATAAATAACATACTTGATTTATCCCTAAGTAAAATTATATTTTTAAATGTTTTCTGATTCAGAACGTTGTATCAAAGCCACAAATAGTGTAGTTGTTTTTCTTCATATTATACGCATGTTAATTACAGAATACCTGATTAAACTTCTTTCCTGAGTGCCTGATAACAAATTCTGATCTCCTAATGGATAACTCTCATATGAAATGCCATATGAAAAGATCACAGTGTATTAACATTATTTATATTGCAAATAGTGCAACTGATAATACAAGGGCTCAGATTGTGTGTCGGAGCTATAATTCATTTTTGGTCATTCTGTCTTTTCCTGCAAGAGCATTTAAATTGTGCTGTAGTGCTTTTGCTCCTATCAGCTAAAACCTATGACTGGACTACAGTTTTATACTCTTCTGAAAAGTGTGTTTTTCTAAAGGTTTTGGTAAGAAAAGTGGCACGTGCAGCTATGCTGCCTATGTTCCCAGGCCATGAATTTTTGAACCTGTTGACCGATTTCAATCGGATATAGCAGCGAGCTGGTAATCTTAGAAGCAATTACGTTCTTAGAAATAGTAAGTGAAGTGAGAAACTGGTGGCTGGAGAGAGGAGGAAGGCTGCAAAATGACCTCAGCAATTTTCTGTCCTGCTTGGCCTGCCACGAGCCAGTCCCAGTGTGCACGACCACAGCGCGTGATTCTTCTCACCCAGGCCCTCTTCAGGACTGGAAGAGGGGAGCAAGCCTGCTGTGGGCGTTTTGGGCAGTGACGGGAGCAGAGCGTTACAGGTTAAAACGGGCAATTTGGGGGAGTGAGGTTATAGGCTGTTGAGACTTAGTGGAGAATGAGAAATGTGGTTAATGTGATGGTGATGGACATGGAAAACCCATTAGAAACCAAGCTTCATTAGTTCCAGCTCTGACTGAACAAGCCCTTTCATTAAGAAAATAAAATACTAGTAGCTGATGCTGATGGATAGCTGTAGAAATATGTAATTAAATCTAATGCTGAAAAAGAAGAAACTTACTGTTACTCTTATTTTTGCTTTAGACCAGACCTGTTTGATTGGAATGCTGTTGCTTCTCAGCAGTCACCTGTACAACGATTAGACCATGCATTCAACATAGCCAGGCAACACCTGGGCATAGAGAAACTCCTTGATCCTGAAGGTTAGTAGAAATTGTGTTCTTTTGTCTAAATGGAAAATCAGTTTTTCTATGCATTTGATTGTAAGTTAATTTGACTTTTTTGCACAAAAATTTAACATTTTACAAGATAAATCATAAACTGAAGCAAGATCCTTTGTTTATTTATGTTTTAATATTACCTTTGTGCTCTATTGAAATAGCATAAGAACTGTCTGTATGTACGTGTTCTAAAGCAATTCTTTTCCAGCTTTGGGGCCAGACCTTTAATGTGCATGCGCTGAATTAAAGGTATCTCAATAAGTAGCTGATTTCTGTTTCAAAGATTTAGAGCATCTTCAGCTTTTATATCTTCTGGAAAGACCATGAGTTCAAATTACCTTTTAAAATATATCCAAAATGTGTATTCAAACTCTAGATACTCATATCTTTAAAATATTACTTATATATCTTCTGCATATTGAAATTTTATCAGGGTGGCATGACTCATATCACTGTCATTTAGTCTTATATGTGATAGACTTGCCCATTTTACCTTAACTCTATCTTTTGTACTTCCTTATGCAGTCATGTTTGAAAGATTCCTTGTTTTTCACACGATCTTTGTCGTTTTGTCCATTTCTGTATGTTCTCTGCCCTACTTTCTGCATTGCTGAGAGCCTAATTAATTTACCCTCAGAGAACGTTTCTAAATCGTTCTTTACTACACAGCAATGTTGAACAACTGTCCTTTTTATATATGCCTTTGTATATATACACACTGTCTTTTTCCACACCATGATCCATATGCTATATTTTCATGCAATTTCCTGTTAAATCAGTAAGAAATGCAGTTTTCTATATGTTTGTTCTGTTCTCAGTGGCTCACCTGGTGGTGAGTTTCTGGGAAGAACCAGAAGTAACAAACCATAAAAATGAGTCTAAAATGTAACGTCAGGTCTCTTACTGTTTAAATATAATAGGGTATGTCTCAAGATTGAACTAATAACCTTGTATCCTGTATATTTCCCTAGGGGAAAAGTATGCAAAAACTGTCTGCTTATGCTGTAGTTGAACATCATAAAGCTCTCTCTCTGTAACCTTACTGCTTTGTGGAGTGAAAAACTGTTAGAGGAGATGGTTTAAAATAGTCAAATAGTTCCCCTTGTACAAGCAATGTATGGGGTGTCTGTAGTGGAATTTGTGGAAGAAATGCACAGTAAAACCAGTACAGCATTGCTTGCTAGCATACTAGCTTTCATCTCTAGAACTGAATTTGTGTGTACCACTGGAGGAGGAACAGGCTTTCTACATGCTAAAGCATGAGATTCAGCTTGTAAGCTGTGAATGAGATTGGAATTGAAAACTGGGTTGCACAACTGAATAGATATAGTCACAGTCTTTGCTATAATTGGTTCAACTTTCTTCTTAAAATAGATTAGTGAGTAAGTTATTTTCTGTATGCAAAAGTCACTTTTGATTAGACATTTTATTCTGGTTTTGGCAAAGATACTTGCAGTTGTTTAGCCAACAACTGAAAAACTCTTAAACATTGGTGGTTTTCCAAATGTCTGCTGTTATTATTTGCTATTCAGTGTTGTAAATCATGGTGCTTGCCACCTATTTTTTTTTTCCTCTAGAAAAAAAAACCTGCAAACTTTTCCAAAGGAAAACTAAATTCTGTACCTATTTGAAAATGTATGAATCTGTGAAGCTGTAACAGTTTCATTCGTGATAATCTGTTCCTAGACTGAAAAGTAGAATTACTGGTACGTGAGTGAAGAATCTTGTTTGAAGGTTCCAGCATACTACTTCTGTAATTTTACTTTGTATATTTATCACCTCTCCTAATTAGATACTTAAATATCTCTTAACAGTATATCGTGTAACAACAGTCTATTCTCTGGCTGCTAACTTAATAAAAACTGCAAAGTGCTACTATATTAGGGCAAAAAGGGAGTATGCATTCAGTGGTGAAACGTTATTTTAATGTAACTTAATGTTTGTCAAAACAGCACATGTGTAATTTGTGAACACTTTAGAATTTGTTTTTGTTAATTAAATGTTTGCTGTCTCGGTATTTTGAAAATATTATGTCAAAAGGAAGTCATTATTCAATAAAGCCCTATTCTTCTGCAACCATATGGGATAGTCAAAAAAAGAAAGGGTTTGGGGTGTTTTGTTTGTTTTCTGAAGGTACTGATGATTGATACATCTTGAAACAGATGACTAGGAAGTCTGTCTTAGCAATTACATTTTGAAAATTAAATATTTTTATTCAGACAGACATTGGTTTTCTAGGTTATATATGAAGTTTGTTTGCTTGTGAGTTTGCTGATATTTCAAGTCTGTCCCATGAGCAGCTTTTAAAACATTGTTTCAGAATTTGATGTCCATTTTAATCACCAAAGTGGTTAAGATATGGACTATATTTAAGTATTTATTGTAAAAGCTGTGTTGTGCAAGTTAAAACTTTTGTATTTTGATTCATGCAGAGATGATGGTTCTTGTTTTTTCCTCATATTGACTACTAGGAATGCTTTTTTTACATCAGTAGTATATCTTAAAGCAGGCACTTTGCTTAATTTTTAAGCAAGTGAACGTAACAAAACTTACCTTAGCCAATTGTATTTATACCGATGATGCGTGCATCTTAAAACACAGAAGAAAACACCAGGCATCTCCTGTAAAAGGCTTTTTCTGTGTCCTTTCATCTTCTTAAGAAATTCTTATTTTATACACAGGTCCTAAAGTAGTTTGACAAAATTGCCTTGTTCCTGTTTTGATACATTGACTTTTTATCTTATCTGTGAAGCTGGTTAATGTTTTCACAGAGTATGTAACCTTACTAACTTTCTCTTAAAAATAGCAAGATGTATGTCTTTCTGCTTATAGCTTTCCTCTAAAGAAAATTAGCTTGTGATTGTGATTAATCAGGTGTTATCTGAAGATGCTGTGTTTTTATATAAATTCCCAAAATAGGCCACATAGGCAGCATAGAATAAATTCTGCAGTGCTGTTCTGCAATCAAAATGCTCATAATGCTGGGGGAAAAAAGCAAACAAAATTTTCTGCAAGAATAAGATATATGGTAGGAGCTTTATTCCAGCCTTTTCCCTTTCCAGAAGAGGTGAGAGAGCTGACCCCATTCCACAGCAAAAATTTTAAATATGTTAGCTGTTGGTTCTTTGTTGTTGGGTTTTTTTTTCCCCTGATGTTGAAAAAGTGTGTAGAAAAACATAAGGGACAGGTTTCCTCCCTCTCTTCTGTCCTGAAAAAGCAGTGGAAGATTCAGCTCCATTCTGGATGCAGGAGTTGAATGTACATTGTTTGTTAATGATGCTAAATTAGGAGTAGCTGTGGACTCCCTTGAGGGTAGAGAGGCCTTACAGAGAGATCTGCATGGACTAGAGAGGTGGGCAATCACCAGCTGTATCAAATTTAACAAGAGCAAGTACCAGATTCTGCACCTGGGCCAGGGTAGTCCTGGTTATACGTACAAACTGGGGAATGGGTTTGGGTTTTGGGTTGCTGGCAAGCTGAACATGAGTCAACAGTGTGCCTTGGCAGCCAAAAGGGCCAACTGTGTCCTGGGGCGCATCAGGCACAGCATCGCTAGCTGGTCGAGGGAGGTGATCGTGTGCAGTTTTGGGCACCTCAGTATAAGAAAGACATCAAATTATTAGAGTGTGTCCAGAGGAGGGCTACCAAGATGGTGAAGGGCCTCGAGGGCAAGACTTACAGGTGTGGCTGAGGTCACTTTGTTCAGCTTGGAGAAGAGAA
>JANHGO010000072.1:56009960-56077985 GCA_024606505.1 Aquila spilogaster
GACCTGGCCTCCCCTGCCGCGCGGGCCGGGGTAGACCTGGCCTCCCCTCCCGCGCGGGCCGGGGTAGACCAATCTAGTTACTAAGATAGAAAAGGAAGAGAGAAATAATAGTAATGATAATTACTATTTACAAAACAAGTGGTACACAAAGTAATTGCTCGCCATCCAATGCCCAGCCAGTCTTCAAGCAGTGGCAGCCTTCCCAGCCAACTCCCCTGAGTTTTATAGTTTCCTCACATAGTATCATATGGTATGGAATGTCTGGCCAGTTTAGGTCAGCTGTCCTGGTTCTGACCCTTCTTAGCTCCTTGTGCTCCCCAAGCCCCCTTGCTCTGCAGTATGAGAAGCTTAAAACAGAAACATCCTTGGTTCTGTGCAGCACTGCTCAACAACCTACTCTAGGAAGCCTGCTTTAGCAGGGGTGGCTGGACTTGATGATCTCTAGAGATCCCTTCCAACCCCTGTGATTCTGAGTCTGTGATTCAGTGAACAACTAAAGCATTGGTGCATTATCAAGGTTTTCTCCAAAAGCCAGAACATACCATCACAGCAGACATTCTGAAGAAATTCTACTCTGTCACAATGTAAAAAGGGAGCTTATAAGAAAGATGGGAAAGGAGTTTTTTCTAGAGCATACAGAGACAGAATAATAGATTCAAACTGGAAAAGGATATTTTTAGATTGAATAGGGAAAAAAAAATTGACAGTGTGAATGGTGAGGCACTGGCACCAGCAGCCCAGAGAAGCTGTGGTTGCTCCACACCTGGAGGTGTTCAAGGCCAGGTTGGATGGGTCCCTGGCAGCCTGAGATGGTGGAAAGTGCCTGCCCATGTTATGAGGCTGGAACCTAGATGGTCTTGAAGGTCTTTTCCAAGCAAAATCATTCTATGGTTCTGTGATTACATGTATATACATAAATATATTATAAATACAGTCAAAGCCTTTATTCCTTTCAATATGTGCCATCCATGATCTTGTCATAAATAAGGTCAGTGCTGTTTTGTCTGATCAAATGGTAGCTAATTGAAGTTCAACATGTTCTAGTTCTTCCTAACTTTTTTTTTTTTTTTGAATATGTGTATGCCTTTATATTTTCAGGGGGAGGAGTGAATGCTTCCTAGCTATGTCTGCTTTGCTTTACTGCCTGTCAGATATGAAACAAGTTGCAGATGTGAGAAGTGATTTCCTCTCCCTTTCTACACTTTGAACATCACAGAGAGCAAGTAAAGGCTGAGAATCTGGGAATCAGTATTCCATTCGATTTCTATTGTTCTATTTCACACCTGCTTACCCCTATTTTTAAAGCTCTTTAGCCATTAGTAAACATTGTGTTTCACTGTTGTATTCATGGATTTTTAAGAACTATTTGCCACATATTGCAATTTTTAATCTTCTAGGCTGTAGTATCTCCTGCAGTCATTTTTGGCCATATTACCCTGTATATATACAAATCAAAACATCTAGAGATTTTGTGCCAAGAAGCTGATGTTTCAAACTGCCACTATAACACCATAATCTAGTGATGGAACTACTGAAGTGTGTATACTGAAGCATTCTTTCAACAAAGGGAAAATCTGCAGAGTTAATTTACTGTTGGATTTAGGAGAGCTTTTTCAGGTTGTTGTTGTTTTTTTTTTTTAAATTTAAGTTCAATTTGTCAGAGCTGAGTTGCTGTAGATGGCTCTATTTACCTTTGAGTCAGCTTGGAATCTGTGCTGTCATCTTTATATTTTTATTTTTATTATATTGAGAAAATATATTATAAGACACCTGCCATTGGTTTATTGGAGAGCTCTTGCTACTCTTATAGTTGTGTCTCAGTTCAAATTTTTGCCATCTCTAGTAAAAGGGAGATATGCTGAGAAGGTGGATGACACTGAATATGATTGATGATGACCATAATTCCAAATGTTATTGTTCTTGCCCAATGGAGTCCAGTCTGGTTAGAAGAAAGCATGATCCTGTACATAAAAACCTGTCTCACCAAACCAGCTATGATTATGTGAAAACAATGTGCTGCTCAGAGGAAGACATATGACTGGAACTTGAGATCAAATGCCTGAAAAAACATTTGGGGTTGGGAAGTAGTCCTTCAGATAGTTTGGCTTTCTTTCCTTGTCCTAAAAGCTTTTGTCACTGAATTTATTTACGCTGTGGTCTCTGTAATGTTTTTCCAAGGTATCCATGGAGAGATTTCAGGAAAATAAGAGTAGATAGCTCTGTCATTACTACAGCGTTCCCTTTGCTGATTTTGATAAATGATTTTAGGCATTCTATGCCATAGGAGAGAAAAAAAAATAGTTAAATTTGAGAGAAAATGTGAAGAACCTCTCTGTGACTACAGATAGGATTCACTGGGACAGTGGGTCAACCACAACCAGCAACTGAGCAGCCATTTTCTTGCTTTGTGCCCCCCAGGACAGGTCAGAAAATAGAAAGAGCTAAAGCAAGAAAACTTGTAAGTCAGAATAAAGACAGTTAAATAAATGAAGGAAAGTAGAATGGAAAAACAAGTGTTGCAAATGCAGTCACTCACAACCTCCCACAAGCAGATGGATGCCCAGCCAGTCTCTAAGCAATAACTGCCTTGCAAGACAGAAACCCAAGCCCCTTCTTCCTTTACCCCAGTTCTTGCTGGGCATGTTGGGTAGTATGGGTATCCCTTTGCCCAGTTTGGGTCAGCTGTCCTGTCTATGTCCCCTTTCAGCTTCCTGCACACATCCAGCTTACATGCAGGGAATGGGGAGGGAAGAAAAAGCCTTGATACTGTGTAAGTACAGCAAAAGCCAAAAATAAAAGAAAAAAAAAGGTGTGTTCTTAACACTGCTAAAACCACCATTCCAAAACAGGATCATGTGGTCTGCTATGAAGAATGTTAACTCCATCCCAGCCATATCCAGTACCAAAAGGATGCAAGAAATTGTGCAGACATAATCTGTATTTTGAAAATGCTTGTATTTTGGTGCACAAACCAGTCTCTGAGACCACAAAATTACTACATCCATGACTAGAAACAGAGGTAATAACCTCTTAAGATTCCTCTTCCTTCAGCCTCCTGTCTCTAACCAAACTTAATATTTTGAAATCTTTCTGAATGGGGAAAGGAGAAATTAATGGCAATAGTCTCTTCTTAATTAATATTTAAAAACCTCTACATAGAGAAGCAAAATAGTTTATAAACCTTAATTGTTACTCTGTAAATCACTCCCCTCTCAGAAGAACTTTGACAGCAGGAGTACATAACTAGGAAATTACTGCTGCATAAATATCATTTTTCCTTTGCTCTCTTGAAGTTATTACAGTATGATGTACTTAACATTTTTGCTATCTATTATAACTGTAGGAGTCACTGTTTAAATGAACTTTTAAATTTAATGAAAACTTAAGTAAATCATTCATAGCTAATGACAATATTGTGACTTGTTTAGATCATACTTGATTTATCTGTAGGTAAAATTATATATTTATGTGATCTGTTTTAGAACATTCTGTCAAAACTACAAATAGTGCACTTGTTTTTCTTCATATTGTATGCAAGTTAATTGTTGATTACCTGATTAGACTTGTTTTTCCAAAATGCCTGATAGCGAATTCTGATCTTCTAATAGGTAATTCTTAGATGAAATGCCAAAGGTTGTGCTGTATTAACATTATTTATATTGCAAATACTGCAATTTATAGTATTAAGTACTCAGATTATGTATCTCAGCTGTAATTCAATTTTGTTGGTGCTGTCTTTTCCTGTAAGCGCATTTAAATTGTGCTGTAGGCCTTTGGCTCATATCAGCTAAAACCCATGACTGGAGTACAATTTTGTGCTCATCTGAAAAGTATGTGTTTTTCTAAAGGTTTTGGTATGAGAAGTGGCATGTGCAGTTATGCTACATATGTTCCCACATTATGATATGCGGAACCTGTTGGCCAATTTCAATCAGATATAGCAGAGAGTTGGCAATCTCAGCAGCAGTTATGTTCTTAGACTTGTAAAAAACTGGGGACTGGAGAGAGGAGAAAGGCTGCAAAATAAACACAGCAGTTACTTGTCGTGTTTGGCTTGCCATGAGTTGATCTTAGTGCGCACAGGCACAGCACGTGATTCTTCTCACCCATGCCCAGAGAGAGTGAGCAAACCTGCTGCAGACATTTTGGGCAGTCACAGGACCAGAGCACTAAGGGTAGAAACAATTGGTTTGGGGGAGTGAGGCTGTAGACCAGTGGGACTTAATGAAGAAAAGTTCTTAACGTGTTGAAGGTGGATATGAATGACTATAAGCAACGCATTAGAAACCCATCTTCATTAATTCTAGCTCTGTCTGAACAAGTTCTTTCATTAATTTAAAAAGTAGTAGCTGACACTGGTGTATAACAGAAATATATAACTAAACACTCAAAAAGAAGAAACTGATCTTTCCTCTTTTTTTTTTTTTTTTTTTTAATTTAGACCAGACCTGTTTGATTGGAATGCTGTTGCTTCTCAGCAGTCACCTGTGCAACGATTAGACCATGCATTTAACATAGCCAGGCAACACCTGGGCATAGAGAAACTCCTTGATCCTGAAGGTCAGTACAAATTATGTTCTTTGCTCTAAATGGATAATCAGTTTTTCCATGTGTTTGTTTGTAAGTCAACTTTACTTCTTTGCACAAGTATTTAATATTTTTGCAAGATTAAATCATAAACTGAAGGCAAATCCTTTGTTTATACTTTGGTGTTAATTTTTCTCCCTATTGACATAGCATAAGCGCTCTCTACAAGTGTATGCTGTAAAGCAATTTTTTGGGTCCAGAGTTTTAATGCGTACATGTTGATATCAAGTATCTTAAGAAGCTGATTGCTATTTTAATAATCAGATGATGCAGATATATCTTCTGTAGATTCAATCTCTAGATAATTGTATCTAGAAATGAGTATTTTATCTTAATTAATTTTAGTGCTTGATTGTAGACATAAATTTTGCTTAAATATTATCATTGTCCTAGGCTTGTAGTATTATTCATTACTGATAATAATGAATAATTATTATTCAGCTTAACTCAGTAAGAAGTGACAGAAAAATCTTCTGTATCTTTTTTGCTTCCTTATATAGTCATGTTTGAAAGAGTACTCATTGGTGGTCATCTGTTGTATTTTCTTTTTGATGTTCTTATATATACATATACCATCTTTTTCCATTCTGTGATCTGATTTTACTACAATTTCCCTATTAAGCAAGTAGTAAATCTAGTTTTTAATGTTTCTGGTATTTGTGCTCAGTGGCCTACCTCGTGGTGAACTTCTGATTAAAAAAAACCCACAGAATTTAACAAAACATCACTCAGTCTGAAACCTAGCATTGAGTCTCCTAATGTTTAAGTATAATAGAGTTTGTCTCAAGATTGAGCTAATAGCCTTGTATCCTTCATATTTACATAAGAGGAATATAAGGAAAAATCTGTCTGTGTATGTAGGAAAAGAAAGCCAACCATATTAGAAGTGAAGGCTTAATTTAAGACAGCGGTATTTAATTCCACTGTGTGGAATTAAAGGGAGCATCTTAAGCAACACTCACAACTGGAGCAGCTAGTAAGGTTTGAGAGTCAATGGTGAGAGTGTGTCTTGGGTGCTGTCAAATAGTTCCACTTAAATATAGTTTATAAATTCTTGATGAGATTGAAGTTGAAAAATTGGTTGCTCAATGGAATAGATACAGCATCAGTAATTGGTTGAACTATCTTCTTAAAACACATTAATGAAGAAGTTATTTTCTGGATGCAAAAATCACTTTTGATTAGTGCACATTTTATTCTGCTTTGGCAAAGATAGCTGCAGTTGTTTAGCCAACAGCTGAAAAACTCTTAAACATTGGTGTTTTTCCAAATGTCTGCTATAATTATTTGCTATTCAAATCTGTAAATTGTGGTGCTTGCCACCTTTTTTTTTCACTCCAAATTAAAAAAATAAAAATAAAGCAAGCTTTTGAAAAACAACAGGTAATTCTGTATCTATTTGAAATCTCCTGAGAATTTGTGCAACTCTAACAGTCTTGTTCAGCAATACCTTATGTTTATCTCTCTTAAAAAAAAATCCAAATTTGTTTCTAGGCTGAAAAATGGAATTACTGGTGCACCAGCCAGTGGAGAATGTTTTTTGAAGATTCCAGCATGCTACTTATGTAACTTTACATTGTGTATATATGTCAGGTCTCCTAATTTGACATTAAAATGTCTTTTAACTGCAGATTGTGTGGCAACATTCTATCCTCTATTGGCTTACTAAAGGCTGCAAAGCATTTTTATTTATAAATTTATAACTTGTTAGCATTATTATTTTCTAGATGTAGAAATCATTTTTGATTAAACATTTTTTTTCTGGATTGGCAAGGACCTGTGCAGTTGTTTAGTCAAGCACTGAAAAACTCTTTAACGTTGGTGGTTTAAGGAAGTTCAACTGGTATTAGTAATAATGGAAAGAGAATATAACAGTTGGTGAACCTTTATTTTGTCATAACATTTGTCAGAGCATCACAGACATAATTTGTGAACACTTAATTTTTTTTTTAAGCTCTTTGCTCCATTTTCAGATTTTGAAAATCTTATGTAGAAAGGGAGCCACTATTCAATAAGCCTTACTCTTCTGCAACCATTTATGGTAATCAAGAAGAAAGTTGTTTTTTTTTTTTTTTTAAGTTTATGATGATTTACAGATACATCTTCAAATCAGCGACTAAGGACTTGAACTTAGCAATTACATCTTGTAAAGTAAATATATTTATTTGATCAAAGACTGACTTTCTAGATTATAAATGAAGATGTGGATTCCTTTCTGAGGTTGCTGATATTCTAAGCCCATCCCATGAGAAGCTGTCAATGTGTTTCTGAGGCTGCTGATCTTTTAAAACTTTCTCGTGAGCAGCTATTAAAGCATCATTTCAGAATTTGATATCCATTTTTAATACGTAAGTGGATGAGGTATGGACCACATTTTAAATGAGAATTTCTATATTTTGCATCATACAGAGTTCATAGCTCTTGCTGCTTTGCTCACATGTACCAACTAGGAGGAATATTTCTTCTGTTCTATTGAAATATTAGGCCATTCTTTAAATAACATTTTTTATATCACCTATGTATCTTTAGGAAATATGCTTAGTTTTTAAGCATTTAAACTTAAGAAAACCTACAGTGCTCATTTGTAGTAATACTGAGAATGCACACATCTTAAAATACAGAGCAGAGCTCTAATTAATATATTTCTTCTCTGCCCATTCACTGTTTTAGAAAATTCTTACTTCTTATATACATGCCATAAAGTAGTTTGATAAAATTGGAATGTTGGCTTTACATCATGTCTATGAAGTTTGATAATGTTTATGTAACATTACCTTAATAACTTCCTCTTAAAAATAGCAAGCTGTATATTTTTTTTTTACTTATACCTTTCATCTAAATAAAATTAACATTCAATTAATCACAATCTTTACTTATAGCTATCTGAAGTTACTGTTTGATACCATTTCCCCAAATAGGCTGCGTATCCAGCATAGAATAAATCTTACAGAGTTATTCTGCAATCAGAATTTTCATAGTACTGGGGAAGAGGAGCAAACAAACTTGCCTACAAGAATAAGATATGTAGTTAGGAGCTTTATTCAAACATATTTTGTGAGAACGCTGGCCCCATTCCAGAGCAAAAAATTTAAAGATACTTTAACTGTCAGTGTGGGTGGGTTGCTGTTTTTCTCTTCTAATGTATAAAAGGCATTTAGAAAAGCATAGGGGCAGATTTTCTTCCTCTTCTTTTATGGAAAAGCTATGATAAAATCAACTCTTTCTTCTTGATAGAGTCTTTTCAGCAAGTTAAAAATAAACAAGCTTATGTTTTGTGCTCACTACAGTAGTGAGGAAAGATAAAAAGTAAAGGGGAAGTGTGGAGGGAACTAATGGAAGGTAGAAAGTGTTATTTATAAGACTGTTAATGAAGATCTAGACACAGGTGGGCAGGACTTGGAAGGACTAATATTTTTGCAAATTGAACTTCCTAGGTCAAAGTATACCTACATAGCTCACAGTGGCCTTTTGTTCAAAGACATTTATGATTATGCAGCTAAGATGATTAAAATCTTGATAATGCTCTCTATGACCCTTTCAAAGGGAAAGAAAGTTATTTCATTTTGGTTATGGAAAATGTGTATTTGTGGGCATTCGGTTATATCTCATTCAACACAAAATACCTTACAACAAACACTGCCGGAAACAGGTTGTTTTAAAACAGTGATTTCTGTTCAGATTTGGATGACAAATGGAAAAACAACAACAAAATTACTCTCAATGCTACTAAGGAAAATAACTTTTTAAACAGCTGAGTGATGACTGTTGTGGGATTTGCGATTTAAGTTACAGTTGCTGATCTTTCAGAAGATTTCAGTGGAGCATTTGCAATGCAAATAACAAATTGCTAGTGTCAGACTGCTCTCTCAAATTATTTTAGATACAAGGTTCTGTGAACATTTTTCTTTTAAGGATTGCAAACTGGAAAAGCAACGTCTTCAGCTCCCTATGTTTCTCTCTCATTATTCTAAATTATTGTTACTTATGAGAAATAAGAGGAACAGTGATATTTGCTGTCTTTGATAGGAGTTAACTTCAACTAATATTAGCAAAAGACAAAATATCTTAGGCAAATGAGCTAAAGGATGATAATATCAGTAATTATAACTCATATGGAAGTTTTAATAGCTTTGATCAAGCTGTAAAGATTAATCTGTATCTTTTAATAATGTCTAATTACCTGGAGTTTCATCTTTTAGAAGTTAACTGATTGTTGACAATCATTTTCTCTGTATTGCAGTTCTGGAGGGGCACGATTCTGATATCCATCTATAAACTTCAGAAAATACACTAAATGTTTCTGCTTACTGTCTCTCCAGTATGCCCTTTTTCAAGTAATACTGTTAAATTGCAGTGACCCATTATGTGTGGCACAGGGGAATTTCACTGTAGGGTGATAGAGACTTCAATATTTCAGGTTAATAAAGAAGCTTCACATTCCATGTTCTGTGCTTTCCTTGCTTTTCTGAACTTGCATAGGTTTGTGGAATGCATTTCCAGATGCCATACAAATGAGGAAAACCTTGAATATAATCATTTCCTCTGTTTATGAGTTTTATTTTTTTAAGCATATATGAGCAGAAAGGATAAGTGCAACTATTTTGAACTGTAATTCAATAAACATTTTTCTCTTTGTAGAACTTTATATATGGAGTGGGGAATAGCTCTGATGTTAGTTCTGTCAGAGAGGGAAGCTTTCCTTTCTCATAAGTATCTTCTTAAGTATGCTCAAGTACAATAAAGGACAAGCAAACAACAACTTGTGTCACGGTCAGCAGTGTGTAGTAATTACGTGGTCTTGGTTTTATACTGAAACTTACCTTTAATCTTAAATAGTTGTTCCTTCTGGCACCTAATCTCAATATTCAAGTGAGTTTCAGGAAGTTAAGGCAAATATTCAGATTAATAACGCACCAACTTCGTTATAAAATGTTTGCCATGGTTCATCATATACTACATGCTATAGTAACTTCCATTTTCTCCTTATTAATTAAACATTTGAACAATGACGTGGTGATCTTCAATTTGATAGGTATCGTGAGGTATCTATGCCTTTGAGGCATAGACAGTGTCATATAGTAGAGAAAAGGAAGACCTGCCAGTAGTGCTGAACACCTTCTGCTGGGCATACAGCTGCTGGAGGAAAAAAAAGTCCTGGAATCTTGTGTGTTGTATAGTAGCAGTTTTCAGTGACAAAGCTCATTGCATTTTGTGTAGCGAAGTGTGCATTGGGAATAAAAGGTGCATGACCTAACATCAGAGTGGTCTTTGGAGAACAGTAAGGAATGCTCTCTCTGCAACTGAATTAGGGAGCTCTGTCTTCTTTCCTCTTAAGACAGCTGAGTATGGTAGCAATGGCAGCAGAAGCAGGAGGTGGAATGTCTGTATGCTCACTTCGAGCAATAAACACACAGTTCTTGGTTTAATGAACTTGTGCCTGCTGTCATTTTTCTGCATCTTGTGCTTGTTTGTGCTAGCCTTGTAATAAATAAACTCTGAAGTTTTGTAGTGACATTTCTGCTGCTCTTTTTAGGTGAAGTAATTATCTAGTTTCTTATGCTTTAATGTGTAGCCTGATTAAAAACCTCATTTAATTTATCTCAGTTGTATTTTTTGTATTTTTCCTTGATTTGCACTGATGACATGAGGTTTTGGCACCATTACTAAGTGATAATGAGACTCAGTTTTCCATTTGATAACTTTTTTGTTTGATCTTGACTTTGCATACTTTTGTATCTCAACCATACCTGTAGTACAGAGAAGAGAAAAACTCCCTGTCAGAACTGTAGTTCATCAAGTCATTAACCCTGTCTGTACCCAGTAGTATACAGTGGTAATACTGTTTTCTTGTTCCTCTTATCACCCTTCCTGACATGGCTCATGTCAAGGGAGTAGGAGAAGATACTTGTTTTCTGTCACATCCTAAAATTTAGTAATGTTTTTCCTATTACACTGTCAGTGCATATTTAAAAAAAAAAAAAAAAAAAAAAAAAAAACAGAGAAGAAGGTGGGAAGAGGGAGGTGACAGGAGCTTTTTTCATATAATATTTCTTGGAATAGTCAAGGCAAATGCTGGTTAGAACTTGGAAATCATTACTTCAATTGCACAAAAACCTCGTGATTATTAGAAAATAAAATGATTGTTTTCTTCCCTCCAGTTCTGAAATCTTGGAATACTTTTGGTTAATTAAGAAGTCTATGGAATTCAAAATGATAAAGTTAATTGTTCCGGGGCATTGTTACTGGACTTTACCCATAGATATTTGGACAAGTTTAAGTCAGTAGCTGCCATTTAAACTTGTGCCACTTGTTACTAGCGGTAAACTCTCAGCTACAAAGCTGTCACGATGTCTGTTACATAGCTTCTTAGGAAAGCAAATGTCGATCTGCAGGAATCTTCACTCCTGTTGCAAATCTCATGATCTATCCCATTACACATTCAATGGACATGTATTTATTAATATTCAAAACAGATTGTTATATGATGAGTGACATTTTTGATGCATACTGCCCTTGTCTGTTGTGAAAACAGATTGTTTTTGTGAACTATCAGTGTGAGAACAATGTGTTTTTGTTTATCTGAATATTCAATATTCTGTCAGTATTTGAACCACTATGTAAGTGTTAGGTATTGAGGGTCAGACAAATCTGCAGCGATAATGTCACAAATTATTTATATTTTAATACCTAATTTCTGGGTTGCTTTTGCTTCTATTTCAAAAGTAATGGAATATCATGCAGTGTAAATAGACACAGTGGCTTTGATTTTTTGTGTAGGTAATTTGTGTTTCCTGAGTACAATCACCTGGTCTGAGGTATCTGACAGCTGTGCATTTTGAGTGTTTCAGTGTAACGTATGATTTGTGAGTGTTTTTAATTCAGATAATGACTTTCAAAATTATATATTGTATCAGACAAGTCAGTAAGCAATTGTTAGCTTTTTGTAGAACTGTTCAAAACATGAAAATGATAAATCCCTTAAAAAGAATTAAGAATTAATAATGTCTTCTCTCCCTACTGTTTTTATTTATTTTCAAATTCTCCTTTTTTAAAAAATGCAAAAAGTATGTTGAACTCTTTAACTCCTGTTAGATTCTGTCATATGAATATTTCTAATCTTTTTATATTGAAACTGCAGTATTGTTACAGCGCTGAAGTACTGCAACGAAAGCAAAATCTTTTAACCACTGATATACTATTTGTCATTACAAATTTCAGCTGGTTATATGTACTCTGTCCTTGGGTCATAGCACAGTTCTGAAAAACAGCAAGAGTGGTAATACTTTCAAAAGCAATGATAATATACTGTTCATTGGCTAAGTAGTATAATGGGTAATTTTTTTTATCTGAATGAATACAGATTAGGATTTTAAATTGAATGCCAGTTTTATCCACGTTACTGTTGTAATGTTTTACAATTCTTTTTGAGATATTTTCCCCCCACTTTAGATTGCACTTCTTGTTTTCTGACTGACAGGTTTAAAGTCTGTCTTTTCCTTTAGTCTCAAGCAAATAGAAGTAGAAATAAATAGTTACTTCATTAAGCCCTGGGCCTCCATCTATAAGCATTTTCTCTTACGTATGTACGAATATATTACTTCCTCATCAAGATGTGAGCAAATTAATTATCCAGAGACCACATGTCAATCAGGAGCTTGTACAGGTTTTAATGGTAATGAATTATTGGAATTATTATACTACATTAGGAGATTCATAATAAAAACAGACACTTTTTCATATAAGTAGAAAATTTTAAATATCTGGGATTTAATTTGGTGGGAATATATGCATTACAAAACAAATTATAAAGTTTTTTTTTTTTGCAGTGGATTTTCAGATTATAATTTTGTGTGAAACTATGAACTTGAATTATAAAGAGCACTCTAGAAACTTTGCTTTGCTGCTGTTATTGTATGTAGTTTTCAAGTCAATCTATTTTTGAAGTTTTGTATTCTGAAATGTTTACATCTGATTATTAAATCAAAACTAAAGCAAAAAAAAGGGATTTAGAAAACATTTTTTTTGCATGTGTTACATAAAGACTCATATGATCCTTGTGTATAAATATGTGTACTAAGTACACAGTTCTACAGGACTAAAAATAATCTGAAAAATGAAAAAAGCGGGTTCATGGCATGAGTTGTATAATTCATGCATGTAGCATTACCCCACTTTGTTTTTTTGTTTTCCTGGCTTCTTTATGAATGTTTCGCTTTATATTAATATTCTGCAGTCACAGTGCCTCAGAACTGTCTGTCAAATTGTAATCATTAGTCTGTTCTGACAAATAATCACATAGGTTTCTTTGCCACTATATCACATTCTGTGTAATTTTCTGTTCATCATTACTCATGCTGTGTTTCAGCATTGTTTTCCAAATAAATCATTTCTGTAAGTGCATTAAAATATTCAACCAGGTTGAATCTTGTGCTATTTCCTCCCCAAATTTCTCATGTGTTTTAATTGCTTATGTATTGCATCTTCCACTGGGAATTGCTATGCCCCTAATCCACACTTCAAGCTAAAATTAATAATGTTTGTTTATAGCGTGCTTAGTTTTTTTACCTCTGCAATTTAATTAATGAAGCCCTTTGGAATGATGTACGTAGTTCTTGGTTGCTCAGGAAAATCACTAATGGAAGACAGCTGAGGAAATATCAATTAGAACAGAATTACATTGACTGATGCATCAATATAGAGAATGAAATAAGTATTATACTAGTCTTAAAATGCCAAAGGAAGAAGGGAGATTTTTTTCTTTTAGGTAAATGCTAAATGTATAATTTGGCAAGTTCCTAGTGGTGTGTAGCAGTGCATACAATTTTTACTGGATATTTTGTCACATCAGAATTTAATTTGATGGGAAGGAACTGTAGTTGCTAAGCCAACAAAAACTCAGTTTCACTTTGAGTAAGGACATTTATTTATTAGAACAGGTTTTAGCCTACTTGCTGGAAATAAATAGTAGTTTTTCCAGCTAAGAATAGGTCCAGATCAAAGCGTTCTACTTTGATCTTAGAATCTCAGTTAATATAATATTTCCATAATCTATACCTTTAGAACTATAATACTATAAATATATGATAAATATAGTATATGTAACTTCCAAATAAATAAATCTGATGACAGAGATTGTTCATGTAAAGAAAGTTCATGTCAAGAAATGTAGATTATGAGATGAGATTTGGAGCTTAATACTCTAAATAAAAAGATTAAAGCAGAAGAGGATTTTTTCTTAAAATTCGCTGAAATACTATTAGGTGTCTTCATATCCTTCAGTTTTTAGGTAACTAAAAGATTTACATTATCTGTCAATCTCGTAAACAACCGGTGATATTCCACTGGAAAGTTGAAGTACATAGGCCACTGTCTGCCTGGACGTTGATGTAGATCAGAAAAGCTACCAAAGAGACTGCAGAACTTTGGAGAAAAACTCGTACAAATATCTTGAGACTTCTAGATTATTTTTTTTTATCTGATTATAAATAGAAGGATGATTAAGAGGTTTCCTTGCTAGGAATGAAAGATGTTAAGTGATAATGTTTGTTAGAAATCTCAAGATGTGAAATGAAATAGGAGGGAAGAGATGCTATTGACTTAGACTCCTCTTGAAGCCTGTTTTTCCCACAAGTCCCCTGAGTTTAGGGAATGCCTTAGACTGCATAAGACAGAATCCAAGATATGTGGCTCTGACGTTCCAAGTTTGTACTTTATGGAAAACAGCAGATTTTAAGAACTTATGTCTAAGATGAAGTACTAATCATTATTTTAATCCTGCTTTTTAAACCTATGATTATAAGCTATGGGAAGTTTTTAGTTGATGAATTCTTGGTAGCTTTTGTTACTGTCATGCTAAATAATGAGTGCTGAGGGGAAAAAATGGATTAATCATAGACTGGACTATTTTTGTGAGGAATAGGTTATCATAATTGCCGGGGAAGGAGAGAAACAGAAGTGCTGACATTCACTTAATATCTAAAGTTATTTGACTTTAGGAGCTGAGTCTGAGTAAAAGTTTTGACCCAGAAGGTATGATTAGTAACCTGTAAACTTTTTTCTTTAATCAAAATCATCTATAGTGAAAATAAAGTTCAGCTTACTTAAAAGTGCCTTTAATGTCTGGTAAGAAAGAAGTGCTCCACTTCTTGAAAAGCTCCTTTTGGTTGAGAATTCAGTTATTTGCTACCTTATAAACTCTCTCAACAAAAGGAAGATTAGCAAAAATCTCTTGCTGCAGAGCATGAAAGATTCTATCTAATAAAAACCAAAGAAGCAAAAAACCCTAAATATTTGTATACTTCCTTCTTTATTCTTTGTCTCTGCTAGGGACCAGATCAGAGAACCTTATCATTCAAAGTGAGTTTTCAGTCAAAAATAATTTTCTCGATTTCAGTACAGATGGCAAAGTTATCTTGAATTTAAAATTCTCTAAAGGATTGAGAAGAGCACTTCTTAAAGTTATTTAGTGCAAGGATACTGTGACAATTGAAAGGACTATTAATTGGAATAATAACCCCGTGAGAGTGACTTTTGTTGTTAAAACTTTTTGAAAGTTAGACGTCAGATAGAAGGTTTTGTGACCCTGGGTTTGAAAAAAGCAATAGCTTCTGGTGAACCAACATATAGGTATTATGACATTCCTGTGAAATGGAGGCAATACTGTCTGACTTTGCAGGGTTATAATAATAACAAAGCTGTCACTTAGTGTTGGGATGTGTACAGACATTTCTTTTTTAAAAGTAATAAAGTAATTCTCTTTTCAAAGTATTGAGATAACATGCTAGACCTTATAATTTCAATTGCTTGGTCCTGGCTCTAATAGGGCAGTTACTTTGGAAAACTTACATCAGCCAGTAAGTTGTGAGTGGGATGCATGACAAAAGTGACCATTTCACTGAGCTATTGACTTTAAGTGAGTCGGTACCAGTCACCTGTAGAAGTTACTCTCACCTTCAGCAACCTGTCTGTTTTGTGAAAGAAAGAAATCCAGAAATCTGTGATAAGTTCATGATCCGTGCAAGCCATAGCCTCTGCAGTTAAAAAGACAAAGCCTTCAGTTAAAAAGACAAATGCTGGTTCTTGCGTTTTGTTTGAGTGCAAGGAAAAGGAGAACTTGGTTCCAGTTTGCCAGTTATCATTTACTTCGAAGGCAGAAAAGGAGGTTGCACAGCCTCTATTTACATTTGATTAAACAAACAGTCTTGACATGAATCATGCAAGATCTGGGTGCAGCCATGCAAATAACCTGACTTGTTGCTGTGTAAGATTCACTAGAAAGGAATTAGATTCTGTTCTTTCATTGTCAGGCAAAGAGAGAAGTCATAATTTCTACTGAAATGCACTAATTTGTCTAAAACTAACTTTTTTTCTTTCCAGTTGTGAAAACAGTGACAACTGTCATAGCCAGAAAAATTCTCATGTGACCTGGGGGAGTTATTTTATGAAATCTAAGTAAATGATTGTATTCCAAGTGGAACTGCTAAATGTTTTCATCTTGGTACTTTTTAGCAGAATGTCATCTGAAACTATTATCCACTAGGTAGTGGAAGAAAATTTAAGTTGAAACACCTGGTTAAGAAATTAAAGGAAGATATCCATATGAATATTTTGGCTAGAACTCATTAGCAACCATTATCACTAAACCAGATTTTAATATCTGAGGTGACTTCCTGGATTCTGTATTCATTAAAGATCCAAGTTTTTAAGTTATCTATAATGGTTTGGTTGGTTTTGGGGTTTTTGTTGTTCCTGTTATTTGTTTTCTGTGTGCTTGTGTTTTTAAAGGGGGAGGGGACGGTCTATTTTGTTGTTGTTGTTTCTTTAGAATGAGTTGAATGGAGTCCTAAAGCTGAATAACTGAATTGATGCATTCTGGTTTTGACCTTAATTTGAGGATATCCAAACTAATTCACGTGCTTAAGTCTGGCTTTTTGTGAGATGTATCCCAGCCTGTAAGTATGGCTGTCTGAAGATCAAAATGCCTGAAAATGACCAAAAGAGTTATAACTCCTTTCATGATTTTTGATGTCAGCTGACATTCTTCTGTTTTGGAACACTGTATCTAAAGTGATTTCCTTACCATCTCAGTGTATTTATGTTAATGCTTTAAATGAGATTTTCTGGGCACTGTAGTGGCTTTCTTGTACCGATCTCAGAGTATTTACAAGTTTCTTTTCTCAATAGAAGAATATTATTTTTTTATTGTTTCCAAGGAGAACACATAGTAATCTAGAAAGAGGGAAAAAAAGCATCATCCATCTTCGGTCTTTATATTTTTTTAGATACTTTGTAAAGTTTGGAAGGCAGGTTTGCAAGATAAATTTAGGTTTTTTTTTTCATTTTTTTTCCCGTTTTTCTAGCTTTGCAATTCACTATTGAAATAGAAAGAAGCTGTATTGTTGTTGTCTTCTTAGAAGGTGATGGATTTACTCATTTTCTGATATTTCTGGGGATTATTTCCTCTGTAAGTGGGACAGAAGCTGTTTCTAATGTTAGTGGAAAGTTCTTTTAGTTTATAGTTGGAGACAATATTCAATGGCTTCCTTTTACCAATGTACTTTGACAAGTCTTGGTCTAATCAGAAAAATCATAATTTAGATGAGATTTATGGCGTAGTTGTTTCTCTCTAATACTTTCCTTTTTTTCCATCTATTAATTCTTAAGCTGATGGCTTGACAAGCAGGAGCTTTTATGGAAGATACCTTCTAGAAGCTAGATGAAAAAGAACAGCCCCAAATTAATGATTCTTTTGATAGGAAAAATAAATGTGTTTACTTTTCAGTCGATACTGGAGATAACAACCATGAGTACGCGTTAACGTCAATTGCAGTTTTCAGCTGGAATCCAACGAAGAGAAAGATCACTGTTGGAATGACATGGCAGCATGGCACTACCTTAAAAAAACAAACAAACAACAAAAAAAAAACAACCTCTTTTTAGACTTGATGTCTTCCTTTCTTTATAGCTTGCTAAAATTTGTCAGGAGAGTTCTTTCTTTCATATAGATTCTTGCAGTAAGCAGGGTATTGATTGCCTTCTGCTGGTTTTGATTGCTCTCCATATAAAATTCTCTGTTTTATTATTTAGGGCAGCATTATATAGAGATAGCCAGAAAATATGCTTTATGAATTATCACGTTAAGCCCCTCTGAAAGTAGTATTTTTGAGATGTGACCTTTAGGATTTACTCTGCCAAACAGAGTAGCTACATTAAAAATCAACTTGGACTCGGGAAAAACTATTTCATCCATAACCAAGGCAATTCTTTGAATGAGAACAATGAAGAGGGGGAAAAAATAAAGAAGAGAAAGAATAAAAACTATACCAAAACACTTTATCTGTCCCCCTTCTTAAAAGAATACAGTGATAGGCACAGACATAATAATCTGAATTAGATGAATCAGTTGTAGTGTTTAAATGACTTTAGAGCAAAAGGACTTATGCTCCTGAAACCATTTCCTAGTTATCCAACAGTAGGGGAATAAAGCTGGTGTCCATTGGCTATGAGAAAGGATACTGCTCTCTGAAATGGCTTTTGACTTTTTTTTCTCCTCCTTCATGAAAACAGTACTCGACAGCATCCTGGATTTGCACTTTATGACTGCATAATTTTTCTTAAAGAATAAAATGCAAACTTTTAAGAAGTTTCTATAAAGTTAGAAAATTTTAAATTTTTTTACTATTATACACTGCCACGATTAAGACTTTAGCATTGAAATCACTGGTGTCTCCTGTAGAAAAGTTACTTAAATATGAGAGGTTTAAACAAGAATACCTGTATCACAAGGGAAACCACAGTGCCATCAGTTGTGTAGAATCTGAATATATTTAGGCCATGCTCTTGGCCACAGGTGGCTAGTTATAAGCAGTACCCTTTGGGGTGGAGAGAGGACCTGACACTGTTCTAATGCCTTTGGGTGGGAGGGAGTACAATTCAGTAAGTCTGCAAGTAATTCACGGCTTATCGGCAGGCTGCCCTTGCAGCAAGGAAGCCCAGCTGTATCCTGGACTGTATTAGTAAGAATGTAGCCAGCAGGTTGATGTGATTCCTACTCTGTTTGTTGCTTGTGAGACTACTTCCAGGGTACTGTGTCCAATTTGACTTTGTCTAGTACAACAACAACAACAACAAATCAATGATACATTGAAACAAATCCACAGAAGGCCCTGCAGGCTGTTCGGAATGTTGTAGAATGCATGTGGGTACAAGGAGAGGCTGAGAGAGCTGGGTTTCTTTAGACGCTGGCAAAGGAGGAAGCTCATGGGAGATCTCATTGTAGTCTGCAGGTAAATAGCAGGAGGGTGTTGTGAAGACAGTCTTCTCAGTTTCTTCACAGGCAATAATAAGGGAAATTAAAATTTGATGAAAATGTTGTACCTTGAGGGTTGTCAAACAGTGTAGCAGGTGTTTAGAGAGGTCTCTATTCTTGGATGTATTCAGAAATCACTGGACAAGACATTGGGCAACCTGATAGAATTTGGCCCTTATTTTAGTTCTGATTGTGATTATGGCATAGTCTAGAGAGGTACCTTCAAAGCTGAATTTTTCTGGCTGTGTCACGTGTCAAACAATACCTCTCTTCAAAAAAGCTGACTAGTCTTGTTGTATATTAAGATTTTTTTATCTACCACTTCTATTATCTGTTAACATGGTAGTAGTAAGCAAAGAAGTCTTTCTAGAAGTTGTTATCCTGTCTTTCACCTTCTGGGCCTCATACTCTGAGGTGGTTTTAGAGTAGATGTTACCTGTCACACCTTGTGGTTCACTTTCACCCTTGGGTTGATTCAGATTTCTTGGATAAACGACATTTGTTTCTCATGAGCCATCATTCCTTTTCCAATTTATCGCACAGTTATTTCTACGCATACTTTGGTTTGAGACAGTTCATTTAGCTGGTCACTCTCTATGACCTCCCAGACTATTTCAAGGATGGGAAACTCTGCCCTGAATACAAATTCAATTCATTTAGTTTCTCAGCTTTTGTCTTGTTGTCTTTGTATGCTGCTGTTATCCTGACCCTTTAATTCTACAAAGTGTCTAGGGGGATCCATCTCTAGATATGATTAAGAGAAGTTTGATTACTAGTCTACAAATTTTTGCTAATTGTTCCTTCTTAACCAGTCTTCATTGTAGCTTTTTACACTGAGACAGTTATTACCCTTTCTATTTTCTCCATTTGGATATGATTTTAATTTTTTGACTTATGATGCTTCTAATATCTGTTCTTCAGTCCTGCTGGATTTCTTTTGCTTGAGTCTTCATTCCTTCCCTTCATCTGCCTTTTAAGATGTTCATTTGCTGCCTGCTCCCTTGTGATTAAATCCTGATCTGCTTTTGAATCCTTCTCTTCATTCTCAGTCTTGCAAATGATAAATGGAGGTTGTGCTGCCTGCATGACAGGAATTATGACCTGGAAGCAGGTATCTTACTTCCTTTGTTTCTAAAGCAGTTGTCCTTTATAATCGTGGTTACTGATACTTCTGCAGTCATTTTTCTTCCAAGGAAACTGCTCTCTCTTGCCTGTTTGCTAGTTCAGTAGGTATCAGTGATTTATTTTTATTTTTTTTCCTCTCTCATGGTTTAAGCTGCTTCTTTTTCTGTGTTCTTTTCCCCTACATTTTTTAAAGAAGCCTAAGTCTTTTTTTCCCCCTACACCACTGAAAACATAAATCATTTTTTACTACAATACTTTACAATACAATTACTTTAATTTAAAAAAAGAAATCATGTCACTTTAACCCTTGTGAAGTATTGAAAAATGTCTGGTATTTTTAGCTGTATTTCCTATGTTTTTGTTTGCTGGCTGTTTTTTTTTTTTTTCCTGCTCTCTATGATGATCATATATTTCTATTGTAGTTGATACTATCAGTCATTTTACTTGTTAACTGTGACACCATTTTTCAATTTACTTAATTCCCACCTAAAAACAGTGTTATTCAGTTCTAAACATGAGAGAAAAGGAAAAACAGAACATTTCATTGAAGTAAGGCTAATGGAAAAAAAATTAGATCTTCTTTACCGTAGTAAAATGTTTTTATGTGATGCTAAGGTCATTAAATTGACAGACTTGTATATAATCTTTGTTTGAGTAATTGAGAATCTTCAACTTCAATCATAAGATTTCTAGTTTTTGAATTCTATCACCTTTCATAGTTGTTTTTTCTGTGTGTGTGTGTTTGCATAGTCCTCTGATAGTTGACAAATGTTGCCTGCGTGCTAAACAGACAAATTCTTTCTTTGAAACTTTCCTGTTAATCCACTAAGCCCTAAGGTGTATGATACAAGGTAGGCAACCCTCCATAAATTTGATTGGAAAAAGTTATGGAAGGACAGCTCAAAACAGATTCAACCAAAAAAGATTGCACTTGAATGAAAATGAGTAAGCATTACATGCTGCGTATTCTGTTGCCTGGTTTTTATTAGGCAATTGATCTAAATTAGTGTAATAGATCCAAAGGAAATACTGGCAGGATTATATAGAGCCTGTGCTTCAGTTAATGTGTTGGAAGATCTCCCTGTTATGCTGAGAGTTAAGGAATTTCCATGGATTTGTACTTCATTAGTACAAGATTTTATGTTGACATGTGCTGATTATGAATCAGAAGGGAAAGTCCCTACTGTCATTCACTGCAGTGTTGGAAGACTGTGTAGCTCTTCCTGTACTAATTTCTAACAGCAGTGATGAGTTTGATCTAACTCCAGATGCCAGGACACAGCATTTCAAATGCCAGTAAACTCATTCTCACCTGGCGTACACCCCACAGAGGACTGTCACCAGTCAGTATCTACCCAACGTGAAATACATTGGACTTTGTACCAGGCGGGGAATGTAGAAGGAGGAAGCAGACTGGAACATTTTGTTCCTGGCATGGCAGTCTTCTGTCAAGTGTCTTATACCAGCTGGGTGAGTAAAATTGCTCAGCTCACAAACATCATTCTATTTGATCCAGTCTTCTCTCTGAATTAATTCAGGAAAAAGAAAAAGGAAAAAAAAAACTGTGATTTTACCAAACTTGCTGAAGAGAATAAGTACTTTTTTGTAGTAAAAATCTGAGCAATGTACTGATGGCATTGAGGTAGTGCTATTACCTTGAAGTCAAGTGCATACCCTATCTAGAAGGGTGATACCACTTGAGTAGAAAGTTGTGAGGATTCAATGGCTTGCGAAGTACCCATGAGTAAGCATGACTTTCAGATTATAAAAAATGTCTGGAAAGTTAAGGAAGGATGCTTTCAAACCTTGGAAGTTGTAGAAGTTGGATTAAAGTCATAAGAACAAGAAAAATAGTGGGATTTGGGACAGAAGTTGCATTTTAACTATTGCATTGAAATGAAGTACATAATTTTATACTATTTCTACAATGGAATGCCATTATATTTATTGTTTCCTGCTTTTGAAATGAAGGACTCTACTTTTCCAAAATAAAAAGAATAATGAGCTTTGCCCTTATTAAGTGTTAATCTTCAAAGCACATTAAAAATATATTTATTAAACCTCACCAAAGTCTCTGTAAGAACTGTATGCAAGCATTATCATCCTTTCACAGATGGTAAAGGCAGTTTGCACTTCTCCAGTAATGCTGGAGAAAACAACTTTTGTTTCCAGAAGCACATCCAATTCTGTATTTATTTATTTATTTATTTATTTTTAAAGCTAAAGTCTATCACTACTGCGATAGCTGTGAAGTGGAAAAAAACATTTTGGATTTTAATAGGCCGTTATATCTGTATACCTCAAATTGGAAATTTGAGTAATGTGCTGCTCTGAATTCAAGATGATTTATTTTAAACTTTAGGGTAGTTACTTTTGGTCATGGGTGAGTTAGCTGCAATCCATTGCTAGTTTTCTGAGCAAGGGCTGTTATTTAAACTGTACTGAATCAATTCTTTGTTATGAGGTTTAATAAAACAACAGTGATGTTTGGCCTAGTCAGTCATTCTTTGAATTAAAGTAGAAGCTTAACATTACTTGCAATTAATTATCTGAAGTTTGCGATGCTTTTTTTCTTTATGTAAGCTCGCATGATTTGAAAATTAGCTTTGAATTATGTAATTCTAAAATTTTAAAAGTTGCCAGCTGATTTGTGATTAAGCTTTTTATACTTTTGTATTGTTATTGAGTCCAGAGTATTTCTTAAATGTGAACAGAATTTTGATGTGGAGACTTATTTGCATTGGATCTGGTTCTCTGTGCAAATTAAGTAGCGTATGATCATCTATTTCTTCATGAGCTAAGCTCATGAGCCTCTTGTTTGGAGACTAAAACTTTTTGATACTTAATTCTTTTATCTACTGAACATCCTCTTTCTGTGTTAAATGTACAAGTAACCTGTGCCTGAATTGGGTTGCTCTGTACCTATTGGAGTATGGCTTCTGATCGCTGAACCTTTGTACATTGTGTAAGGGTGCTCAAGATCACAGAAAACCAAGCCATTCTTTGTATTCATTCCTACAATTTGAGTCCTTCAGCTTTGAGTGGTGTTTAATAAGGGCTACTTTAACTTAACTGCTCCTGTTCATAAATTGTGTCAGGTCTGCTTATCCAGTTCTGTTCTTCTTGAGGCACTAAGCATGAGAAAAAGGGTGGAATCTGGCTCCACTAACCCTGCTGTTGAGTGCGCTTGTAGAATATTGTGAGATCTTGTATTTCATTTCTACCACAGTAGCAGAGCGTAAGAATCTGAAGCAATCAAATGTCTCCTGTTCTCAGTGGGCAGATGAAGCTTCCATGCTATGAGAAGGTGGCCTCCTTTGGAAGAGACTCTTCCTGTCTTTACATTAGACTTAAGTAGAATTCCAGCATGTACAGGCTGTTCACTCAGTTGTACAGCTTAGGAACATGGCATGGAGAAGCATCCATCCTCTGAAATACAGACTGACAGGAACATCAAGTTTACTGCACTTAATTTACTACTAGATGTATCAAAGTTTGGTTACATGGGTTGTTCTGAAAGTAATGCCTCCTATTTATTTCCATGGAAAATACAGCAGATGCAAAGAGCACAATAACACTATTTGATAGAGCAAATTCTCAGCTACAAAACACTGTTTTGCAACATAGTCACCACCATGAGCTATACATTTTCACCAGTGATGAACAAGAGCCTGCTTGCTGCACTCATAAAAATCTGCACCAGCAGAGGGGACTGACACTGTTGCCACTGCTGAAACGTACCACCCACCACCTCCCTGTGCTCTCATCTGCAGCTTGGTCTCCACAAATGTTCAGCAAGCATCAATGAATGTCAGGGGGTGCAATTTTTTCCTCATGAAGGAATTCAGAGACACACCTTTGTTTCATCCATACTTCTATGTCAGACACCATTGTGTCAGACTGCCCCTCTGCTGCCATGTTTCACATGGCAGCAAAATGTATTGGGATATTGGCGGGAAAGTTCCATCTCTACTGCCATACCATCAACATCTGCCTCTGATGTTGTGGGTCAACATAATAAAATAGGAGGCATTATTTTCTGAGCAGACCTCATACATTTATTTTACCAGTGTTGTTTTTTTTTTTTTTTTGTATTGCAAGTATTCTGTTGGAAAATATTCGATAAGATTGGTATCAGATAGTTTGCTGTGATAAAACTAGAACTAGGAACTGCAGAATTATTGTGCTGTGATCTGTGACTGGAGTGTTTTAAATCTTTCTTTTGTAGAATATTCATCACCTTTCTTCAGTACAGTTTTACTATATAATCAATTATCACTGCTCTGACAGGAATTAGTCTGTTAGTAACTTACATAGTTTGAGAAGTGCCGGAGTTTATCCTCATATTTGTGATACTGCAGATAACAGAGATAACTGGCTTCAACAACTGAGATACTGTATGATATATTATTCTGACCTGCAACTTGTTTTTAATCATTCAATTCCGAGTCAGTAGGTGGTTGCAAATACAATTCTTGGTGAGTTTGCCTTGTGTTTACTTTTTTCTTTTTTTTTTCAACTTGTATTCCATACGACTAATTCCTAATACAACAGAATTCAAGGGTTTATATTCTTTCAAGACAAAAAGTACTCTGCGCAAAATGAACTAAAGTGGTCTTAGTTTTTGTCAATAAAAAGCTTTAGTAGTTGTGTAAGTGTAATTAGTATAACAGTGTCTAATAACTGTGGGGAAAATGCCAACTTGTATATACATCTCACTTACATAACATGTTCTGAATACATGACCAGACACTTACGCATTGCTTCCCCAACAGACTTATACATTACCAGAACAGACATGGACAGTTCTCAATTACCTATACTTAATTGTCTTATTTGTATTCTGTAGCCTCTGTTCCTGAGCCCTTTGGATGTAACAAAACAATGTGGTAACATTAGTTATGATGTGATGAAGGTGAAGTAGAGAGAGTCAGTTTTCTGCTATTAAATAATTTAAATTGTATATTTTTAAGATGGCTGTCAGACTTTGTTTTACATATTTGTAGCTATCTGTATTTAGATCCTAAACAGTATTATTAAAAAAAAAAAAAACACAGTGCATTTTATGCTTAAGTTAAATCTTGTTTTCTTCACAGTTATGTTCTTTCTTTTGTTGGTGGCTATTGTAACTGAAGTAAGTTTACACTTGAAATTGAAGAAAAAGTTTAAATTACAATTTTTTTACTTGCATCTTTGCTCCATGATAGGTGAGTTGGTTCCTTGGACTAAAATTAGACTAGAACACTGAAGGAGATACTCATTTCTTTAAGGTCATTTGGCAGTCTATGCCTAGAGGGCCATAACACACCTCTATAATGGCTTATTGAGCACAGCCTAATAAAGGAAAAAATTGCTGCTAGACTCTTGTGCCAAGAGCCTCCAGTTTTCTGAATATAAATAAGCGTTTTACCTATTGAACTACAACAGGAGAGGTGCTCAAGTAAAGAGTGAACCTTTTGGAAACAAAAGGTTATGTTCTGTATGGAACCTGTTCTGTATTTGACGTAATGGCTCTGATTCAGTAGTTTTTCTTGTCTAAAGATTCTTTTATAATGACAATATACAGTATCTCTCTGGAACAGCTGCCATCAACTTGTTCAGGATTATGTGGGATGAGAAATCAATGAAAGGATAGAGAATGCAATAACATGAGAACACCACTTTTTTTTTTTTTTTTCTTTTAGATAAATTAGTTAATTTCCTTTGTCTTAGAAGTATTTGCACTTTAGTGTCAGGTAAGGCAGATGTCTTTGGTTATTATTATTAGTTTTGATACTGAAATCCACAAGTCAGTTATGGAAATGACTTGGTAAGGAGATAGCGAGGAAGAAGACCCAGAGAACCAAGTTTCTGACATGCATCTGCCCGCACATTTTACAGTACTGCTCAAATCCAGAAGACGCAACTTGTTAACTTGTAAGATTGAGAATAAGAGTACTGCTGAGTGAAAAGAAATGAAAGCACCATGTCTTTGTAGGACAGGCTCTTTTGTCATGCTTGTTCTCTGACCATTATTTTTAGTGCCTTTTTGGACTGTGGTGAACTCCCTCCTGTCCTTCTTTAGTCTTTGGGGAAAATCTCTCACTTTTCATCATTTCTGAGGCTTGTGCTGGGATACATTTATGTTCTCTTCTGGAATCTCTCACTTTGTGCTGCAAGCTCATATCTTGCTCTCCTGACTCCACGTGTACTATAGAAACACCTCATGACATCCTAAGTCACTTTTTAAAGCAGGAACAATCTTCTCACCTTCCTGTGTGTTACACCTCAACCAGATGGCTTCAGCCAGAACAGTATAAATGGACAGATTCCCTTTTTGGAGGGAGATCTCACCTTCCCTTGATAGACATGTACTGTATATTTGTATATATTACAAGAGAGAATATACATACAGTGCATTATCAATACCAATACATAGTGTACGGAATATGTAGTATACAGAAATATTAATAGAAGTCCATACTGTAAATAAATCATATTTCTAAACAAGTAAAGCATATACTTTCCATCAAACTTAACATAACAAAATTTTTAGATCAGAAAGACTGTTAGGTGTTTTGCCGTGAATAAAACTATGCTTCTTCTTAATCTGACATTGCAGTCCCATGTGTACTTTTTTGCATTGTGACATAAATTTTGATTCCAGTTCCTAAACAGAGGATTGTGAAAGTTGTCCTATGACTTTCATGCCACTTCAGTAATGGACAGAATAACATGTTTCTACTGTGTGCATAACAGGGAGTAAGGACTCAAGAAGGCATAGAATACCGGTACTTTGTGGTGGACCTGAGTGTTACCAAGCATTTGCAGCCTCATTTTGTTTATTTATTTATGCATAGATTCTGCTTTTGGGTTACATGCAAATGAAGAAAAAAATAAGCTGTTTGCTCCAGTAGAGCAATTAATGTACATCAGAGCATAATAGTAGACTTTTCTCCTTTTCCAGAAGGCTGTTTGTATTGCTCTTTCAGATATCTTATTTTAATTTGCCTTATTGCAAAATTAAAAGAGAGCATTACTTAAAAAGTCAATAGTTTTCTTACAGACTGCTTTACAAGTGTGTAGCAGGTTATTAAGCTCAGAGCAGTGCTGATTTTGATGGCTGTTTAACTCAACAAATTAGCTTTAGCTCATAAATCCTTAGGGTATGTGTACTCCTTATCACAAGCTGGGGTGGAAGAAACAAGAAGTTATTATGGTAATTTATTGAATGAAACCATTTTTCATAGAGCTTGGGAAAAGTGCAGAGTTGAAGTCCCTTCAGAACAGTTTTGTTACATTCCTGCTCATTATGAATAATTACACAAATAGGTCCATCAGATACCATTTTAAAATTGTCAACATCTGCCACCAGAAGTGTTTACAGTAATTTTGATACATTACTGTACTTCGGTAGTTGAATATGGAACAGCAAAAATTACATTTACAGTCATTCACACAGAATTACAGTAGAAAGAGTGCAGAATTAAATCAGAAGACTCAGATGAGCTGAAATAAAGACTAAAATCTTTGTTAGCTAGGAAATCAGAGTATACTGAATATAACTGGTATTGACTGCTATCCCAATAAATAATATACAGAATAGTATTAGAAATGTGTCACTATTTTCACTGTTTATAATGCTTTATTTATGATGATGTTATGCTGAATTTTATAGTTTACGTTGTCGTAGTTCTCAGACTGTGTGGTCAAACTGAAATAGTATGTTCACGTGGCTGGACTTCACAGATGAGTTGAATTTATTTAGTAGTATTTTTGATTAAGCTGAACTTTGGCTGGAGCCATGGCTGGCATTTACTAGGAAGTTTCTCTGAATATCAATCTTTCTTTGTAATATGACTATGGATTACTCATAGGAGCTACTGTGATCTTACGTAATGATACATTTTGTTAAAGTGTTATTCAGGAGTAAATAAGATGCTGTCCAATTCTTTAATGAGTTTTATGTTTCTAAGGAGCCTTACCCATTTCTTCTAAAACTCTTGAGTACACATTATCTGTTTTGGAAATGTTTAATAATGTTCATGAATATGCATTCTGGTTATTCATGTAAGAAGGAATTTACCATTATTTAATTAATTTCTTAAATTAAGTTCTCCTGAAGAAGTCTGGAAACTGCTGTGACTCTTCTATCCATCTCTTTTTTTATTGCCCACTGGTTGTGTAGACCCTTTCTAAGCAGTTGAATAGGTGCTTGTTGCTTCCTGGTTCAGGTGTCAGTGGTAGGCAAGGTGTTTAGATGCCATTTGGTAAAGCAGCAGCCAACAGCCTACAGCAGACTGTACAAGCTAACTTGCATCAGCTCCTGGAACATGATCCCTGAAAAAGTTTTCTCCTGAAGAAGACTATATCCTGCAGGAGATGGAGACATTCCTATGCCAACCTAACTTGATGTCTTTGGAGGGTTGCTGTTTTTCAGGCTCTTCACAGGTTGCAGAGAAACCTGCAGTGTCCAACCTCAGGCTACTACACTTTGCTGCTCATCCATGTGGACACCAGTAGTACAAATACAGTGACCTCAAGTGTATAAAGAGTGACTGAAGAGGTCTGAAGAACCTAGGGGCCAGGTGATGTTCCTTTCTGGTAAACAAGAAAGGATCAAAAAAGGAGTAGACATATTTTCACATCAACACCTGGCTGCTCAGGTGAAGTGAAAACATGTTTGGGTGACAGCATGAGGAGAGGGTTCTTTCACGTCTTCCCCGTATGAAAACCTATATGTGAGTGCAGTTTATGTGAGAAACAAACAAGGGGACTTGGAAGTCCGTGGACAGCTGCAGAGCTGTGACCTCATTGGGACTGCAGAGGCATGAGATTGCTCTCATGATTGTGCTGCAATGGATGAATATCATCTTTCAGGAAAGATGGACCAAGAACGCGGGGTAGTGAAGTTATGCCCATTCAAAAATCTGGTTGAAGAAAGCATGAGAAAGGGAAGAGGAGAACTAGCCAGTGTAGAAGCATTGTATTTTCTGCAACTTCAGTAGAAGGTTGCCTTTGGGTTTGTTAATTTATCCTAATATTTTGCAGAATAACTGGTTTCTGCATATACTATACCTTCCCTGTGTTCTAACACTGAAGTGAATCATGGTGTCTTCAAGTCTAAATGTTTTTGTTCCTCTCTACTGAGAGTCCCCGTAAGAGTGGTGGATTGAAACTTTTTGTGTACTAGTCCAGTAGGAACTGAAGTGACATTGTTGACTTAATGACATATTGGCCACCAGTCATGAGAAGTTCAGATGGTAGTGATTTTCCATTCTTTTCCTTGAGTTTTATTCAAAGAAGTGATCTAGAGTTGAGACATCTCATTGTGTATCTCTGGGGTATTTATTTTTCTTTCTGAAAAGTTTCAGTTTTCCAGTACAGCTACCTTGTCTGACTACTTTAATTGCATACCACAGAGAAACAGAAAAATTCTAGTTCTTCTGTGGATTTCTAATCCTCATTAAACTCATTTCTTTATAATGTTTCACTGCTGATTTTTCTCCTGAATATCTGGAGAAATGCCCAGTACACCACCAACAGTGGGTGTACCACTAAAAGAAGAAACAATAACAGTTGAGAAAAAAAGAAACAAATTCTACCATAAATCAGTAACTCACTGTTGGGTAATTTGTTAATTCCAGTACATTCTTATGAGAAAATGTTGCTGTCTGTGACATGCTAACATTTTTTAAAACACAGTCAATACAGAACCTTTATGAAAATTTGTCTTAAAAGAGTACCTGGAGATACTGATCTGTTTCTTCCACGTTTTCTCTAGCAGTACCTTCAGAAAGTTGTAACATTTGAGTAGACTTGTAGAACACAAACATGACAAAAGGAGTCTGATCTGTAGATCTTTGAATGTGTTTCAGTAACGATACACTATCAATTTGAGCTACTCATTGTTTGCTAGGAGCGCACAGAAACTGTAGAACATAAGTTTTTCAAAGTATTTTCCTTTGATTCTGTTTGCTTTATTTTCCTGTGGCTTTCTTGGTATAGGATATTTCATCTTTATGTTAATTGTCTGTTTAGTACCTTTCTTACAACTTCTTTTGTTAAACAATATCCTTGTTAGCACTGAATTTTCAGTGAATGACATAAAGACTTGCACAGAGAGCAAGGACCTCTGTACACTGTAATTGCATCTCTTTGAATAGAAAATGATAGTGTTGATGAGACTTAATGCCTTATTAACAGGGTAATATCCTTGAGTCATCTGGATTTCAAGAATGCAGTTACATTCTAGGGTCTTGAAACTTGATCAGTATGTATCATTTGCAATCTCACAGCTGCAGTGCTTAAAATAAGTGTAATTTTACTTGCCTGAATGGTCTGACTGGAAGGTAGAGTCTACATGTGATGGATAGATTTGGGAGATTTAGTTATCAGGTTTGTTTGCTGTTATATCACGTTTGCTTAAGTAGATGTTTTTGTTGGCATAACTGTATCTGCTGAAGAGCTTTGTCAGTTAGGATGCATACTTAGGTCATTGTGTGATTATTCAAAGTTTTTAGGTTATAGTTCACTTCTCACACATTTGCCTCAGGATTGGCAAGACATTCACAGAACATTTGCTCTTACACACGTCTCTCTGGTCTGTTGGGATGCAGTGGGAGGAATGGTGTGGGAAACCACTTTGTCCCTACTGTAACTTGTATCTGTGCTTGAAAGAAACTAAATGCCTCAAATTCCAAGAATTCTGTCATTCTAGAATTAGAAAATTGCATGTTGAAAGCCATTTGAATGTTCCATGTTTTATGAAACATGGCTTATGCATATGTTTTATGAAGATGGAGAATATATTTTACTGAAATATTAATGTTGTAGCTTAATAAAACATATCACTTCTCTGTGACTTGTTTCGCATCTGTTTGTCCTAGCTGAATCTGACAGGATCAATTTTAGTATGAGTACTACATTTCTGTGGAGAGCGGATGGCTTCTTAGAGCTCTGGGCCAGCTTGCCCATCTGCTTATGTGCATGTGGTTCACAACCAAGGCCAGAGGTTGTTCAGGAATCTCACTGCTGAATAAGAAGCCATAGCAAACACTATCCAGGCATAAGGACCATTTTGTGTTTCATTTGGGACGTTTACTAGGTTATTTGCGAAGAATAAAGCATCACATTAAAGTTTGGAGACTTATTTGGTTCTTGTAGTTTCAGATTTTTTTTTCAATTTGGGGTTTTGGTTGGAGTTTGTTTTTGTTTTGTTTTTGGAGTTGGTATTGTTTCTGTTTTGTTTTTGTGAACTTTGTTTAATAAGCTGTTTGTAATTTACTCTAAGAAGACTGTACCTTGCTTAAGGAATTAAAATCTCCCAGTAAGACTGGACATGTATTTCACATCTTTAGGTATGTAATAGATGCTGTAGGTACCGGCTTAAAGACTAATTTCTTGTCTTCAGAACATCTTTTGTTCTCTGCCAAAGCCTTTTTTTCTGTTAGTCTTGCTAGTGCTGGGTAGTTCAAAAAACTTTGATCATGAATGTTGCTTATTTTTATTCTGTTTGTGTCTGAGCCCTGTACTTAGGAACATTGCTTAGTTTTTCAGCTTGGAGAAC
Source organism: Aquila spilogaster (assembly GCA_024606505.1). Lineage (NCBI taxonomy): Eukaryota > Metazoa > Chordata > Aves > Accipitriformes > Accipitridae > Aquila > Aquila spilogaster. The sequence continues at coordinate 56,041,529 of JANHGO010000072.1, forward strand.
TCAATCCTAAAACAAACATGCAGAAGTTGTAGAGGACATGAGCAACAAGTATATTTTTTTTACAGAGTACTGATAAACTTCTGTGTTCTTTGATTATTATTTTGTGTGTGTGTGTGTGTTGTTGTTTCAAAGGGCATAAACTAAGGCTTAGTATGACATTACCTCTTTAATTATAAATAATTAACTCATGAAATGAAATAGAACTTCTTCAAAAGAAGCAAAATAGTAGTAAAGCTGAGTAGCTTAACTTCAAGGTAAAATGACTGCAGTGAGTCTTATTATCTGCTAGAACCTACATCTTAAAGAATTGAGGGGAAAAAGAAAGGCGGCTTTACAATTCCTTGAAATTTTAGCTAGAAGAGCTGAATAATAGAAGGAATAGGAGATAGGATAAAGGATAACTCTCACTGTGTTGTAATAGACTTCTGTTAAAAAATTGCAAGATACCAATAAAAAGAACAGTTGTGGTAAGGGAGTTTGGACATGAGAATGAAAAGCGCGCTACCTGGACATGTAAGTTGAGTAAATACATGAGTGTATTTGTTTGGCTAGTCAATCCAAAGTTGATGTGATTTTATCAATTTTAAAAAAGAGATTTTTTCAAGATCTAATTAATACCTGCAAGTTAAAAACTAAGTGGTGTTATATATACTAAGTGAAGAATTAGCAGTTCTACAACCTCATTTCAGCTGTATTTTCTTAAATTCTTACCTGTATTATTTTTGATACCTATTCTTTATTTCCAAATTATTCTGCCCATTAAAATATGTATTGAGTAATGTTCAGATTTAGCCTGGATATTTTTTTTTACCGTGTTCTGTTCCTTCATAGTCTTTTTCAAGACTGTTGTTAGAATTGCTTGTATCTTCTTAATTAACATAATATATAATGTGGTTTTTTTTAATGCTTTTACTTACCCTTGTTTACATTGTACTTGCTGCAATTATCTGTCTCCAGCTTTTTTACATGTTCTATTGATGTATTATTAGTTGGTAAATACATACATATGGGCTATATGCACAGAGACTCTGTGATATCTTTAGTCTAATGCCTTTTTAGAGTTTCTCAGGACAGGCAGATGTGGTGTATTGTTATTACTTTTATTTTTGCCAGGTTATTGCATTCATGGATTTCCTCTTAAATAAATAATAAAAAAAACAAAAACAAACAAACAAAAAAAAAACAACAACTAACCAACTGAAGAAGAAAGAGTGGAGAAACAAAAAGTTGAAGCTCTACAGTAATCTGTTATAAGAATGTATAACTGAATAATAATTGACATCTACTATAGTGTAAAACAGGAGAGGAGAGGAACAGAAGAGGGACCTGGTGATCTATTGAGTCCTGTTCTCTGCAGTTTCAAGGAAACATGTCATGAGAATTTTTTAAGTTCCTCAATTTCTGTCATAGTCAGTTACATACTTTGCCCATCTCAGAATCTCTCTCTGAAGTGACAAATTTCTCTGTATTTTTCTAGTGTATATTTATTTAGTTTGATTTTCTATTCCAGTGCCACCACTGTCCTCGAGCTTGATGTTGCTTTTTACTCTGTTTTTACTCCACATTAATAGTTACAAAGAACAGTTGTTCCTGCGAATGGCCTTTTTTTTGTTAGGCTCTCAATAGGCTTTCATACCTCTCTGTTGTTTCCCACTTTAAGACTAAAAGCTCTTCTTTTTCACTACTTGTTTATTGGTTTTGAACATTTGATCTGAACTGTACATAGAATTACAGATCAGCTCTTACTAATGCCTTATGCAATAAGATTAATATTCTGTTTCTTGAGAAGGAGTCAGGTTTTTGTTTTGAGATTGCTTTTTGAAAAAACAAACGAACAACAGAAACCCCTGCTAATCAAATAATATAGCGTTTTTCTCCTTTCCTTATTTGAAAGATTTTTTGACCAGTTTTATTAGCTTTGATCTTCAAACTCTCTAAATTTATCCTTGGAGAGTAAAGCACGATTTCTAAGCCTTTTGCTGTTGAGTCCAAACGGATGCAATAACTTACCTTTAAAATCTGTCATATGAGCAATAATTATATTCCTGAACTATTATAGTGCCCATACTTGTATTCCATGTTATCAACCTGTTTTGGGGAGTGAAGATCGTGGAGAAAATGTTTACTTGGGAATTGAGAAAAATGTGAGAAAACCTCATAACAGTGAAGATAGAAACAGGTTTAATAAATTGGCTGGTACTGTAGAGCTGATTTCAGTAATCTCATGCAGGTCATTCCTTCAGGATGTGCTTTTCCTGTTACCCAGGGATATTTGAGCTCATTAGTCAAGAAACTGTTATTAATAATATTAGGTAGAATTTCTCTGTTCAAGCACACAGTAAAGCATTACAGTGCTGCTATAAAACAGCAGACTCTAATAAATCATTTGCTTGGAATCCAAATGTCTAATAACTGTTTTTCTTTTCATATATGACATAAATAAAATATATTCCACTGCAAGTTTGAGACTTGCTATATGTATTTTAATGTTTATTTGACACATGTATATTATACCAATTGGAATCCCAGTCATGTCTGTTCAGTCCTATTGCAGCACACACAACTATTGCAGCTTGCAGAGTAGTTGTTACAGTTACAATGTCCTCAAACACAAATTGGCTCAACTGAGCTGTAGGATTTTTTGCTCTCGCAGCCCAGAAAGCCAACTGTATCCTGGGCTGCATCCAAAGAAGCATGGTCAGCAGGCCAAGGGAGATGACCCTCCCCTTTATTCTGCTGGTGAGACCTCACCTGGAGTACTGCATCCAGATGTAGAGTCCTCAGTACAGGAGAGACATGGGCCTGATTGAGATTGTCCAGAGAAGGGCTACAAAAATGATCCAAGGGATGGAAAGCTTCCCTTGTGAGGTCAAGCTGAGAGAGCTGGGGCTGTTCAGCCTGGAGAAGTCCCTGGAGAGACCTAGAGTGGCCTTTCAGTATCTAAAGGAGAACCGTAGGAAAGAAGGTGACAATCTCTTTAGCACAGTCTGTTGTGATAGGATAAAGGGAAATGGCTTCAAACTAAAGAGGGGAGATTTTGATTGGATATAAGGAAGAAGTTTTTTACAGTAGGAGTTGTGAAGCACTGGAACGGGTTGCCCAGAGAAGTGGTGGATGCCCCATCCCTGGAGACATTCAAGGTCAGGCTAGACCAGGTTCTAGATCCTGATTTAGCTGTAGGTGTCTCTGTTCATTGTGGGGGAGTTGGACTAGACGGCCTTTAACAGTCCTTTCCAAATCAAAGGATCCTACGATTCTGTGATTTTTATTTCTCATTAGGGTCTCTTATGCTGCCCCAGACTCATCGTTGATATGTGCATTTATATTTAATTCATAGGGCTGAGGCTTACATTGGCTAATATGAGCAATCCACCTTCTGCTGTCTGTTTAAATAGAGCTACTAAAATGTTGATTTTATGGGTCAAAAAAGTATTTTTTACTTCCAAAATACCTTGCTTTGCCTTTGGTTATTTCACTACTTCTCCAGCACCAGTAAAATATAAAATTGCATTTACTTTGGCTTTCTCAAAACAAGTTCTCATTTTCATTCATATTGTTACTCCAGTATTCATTTGCATCCTGAAATGATCTTGACACTTCACATATGGTTCATTGGCATACACTCAAGGAGGAATCTATTTGGAATCTTTACAGGTTCTATTGAAGCAATTTTCTCGTATAGGCACCTTCTCCCCTGCTCTGCTCCCCACCAAGTGACAGATGTTCTGTTTGGTAACTATTTTCCCACAGACAATTTGAAAAAGTAAACTTTTTCTTGTTCTATTTATGTAATGTTAAAGGTGGAAAACACATGCTAAGGTACTCTACAGAAAACATTGTACAGGACAGAAAAGCAAAAGTAGGCTAACTGAGTCTTTTCGCTATGAAAAACAATGAAGTGAGTAATGAAAAAGAGATTAGAATAAAATGTAGAACAGGTTATCTCAAAACAGTTTGTTATCTCAAAACTGATTACTATGCCACAGACACATAAACTGTTGCTAGGAGTTATATTCACTAGTATCTCTCCTGAATGTATTTAACAACTTGATTGTGAAGTGAAGGGAGGATAGGAGCTTACTGTGCCCCAAGCAGAACAGCATCCCAGTATGTGGCCTAATAGACTCAGCATGGCTCTAATTTAAGATCTGCTGGTGATTAAAACAGAAAAAAAAAAACTGCAAAATGTATTTTTCCATTCTATCTGGATGACAACACACCAGAAATGCTAATAGAAGTTTACCTTTATGCAAAACATGAGCCAAAGTTTCCAGCTGAAAAATAATTAAATAATTCGGGATGGCTTTGTGAGCTTGAGGTGTTTTGATTGTCCAGTGTGAACAGTATTCTCCCTCAGATAATTAAATTTAAGATTTTTCTTTTGAAATTATTAACAACTATGTTTGAATAACTTACTGGAAGACGGAATGCAGGCAGGAAATAATTGATCAAAACTTGCAATTTTAAAAATGATTGACATGGCATGTATTGTATATGCATTGTATTATTACAAAATAATGCATTTACTGTATTCTTGAAATAATATTCTAATTCAAGTCAGAAATCCTTCCCCTATCACAAGAAATTCTTCCAAATTATTATTTTTTGGCACTTTTAAGTAGGAATAACTGTGATTATATATAAAAATTGAGTTACTTGTGTTCTCACAAAACATACTTTTAAAAAGGAGTTAGAGTTTTTTGTCAGTTACAGTTAAATTTTTTGAAGACCTCACTTGGATTCTGTGCAAGTGTTGCATATAAGAGCCAATATTAACTAAGGATTACTCTTCCTTTAGGTGCAGGAATAACACATCCAGCATGAATTAGCGAAAAACTTACTCTTTAAATATAAAATTGACATGTGTCAAACCAATTTCTATTGATTAATTCAAGGCAAATTTTTATGTCTAATACTCAATATGTAACAAAAAATTATAGTTATTTATGTTCTTTAGTGTCTTGGAAAGATATTGAAATATTGTCTGAATTGTTTCCATTTTTACATACTCTGTGAATGTATGATCTGTTAAATATAAGAAATGTGAATTACATCCGTAAACAATGCTCTGGCCCATATTAATGAAAAATAGTTTTTTTTATTAGAGGTAATATTGTATGCAATACATTTAAACTTTTTTTGGGGGGGAGTGTGACATATTTAAGCAGTTTTACACCTGAAGTCGACCTCCAGTTAAGACTTTTTCTGCTTCTGTTTGAGAACTTCTCAGACTTTCTGCTATGTATTTTTAATCAATACAAAAATAGGAGCAGCGTAGTTTTAATTTACATCCAATTATGTTTATCATTGGCATTTTGTTGTTTATTTTTCCATTTGCTTTTCTCAAATTTCATACAGAACCAGTTGTCTTTGGGGTTCTAGAGGGGAACATAATCAGTGATTGTTCTGATCCAGCCCTTGTAGTTTTTCAGCAGTTAAACAGGCTTGGTGGTTGCACCTAAATTTCATAAGATAGTATTTGTACAATGACAACATTTTTTTTTATGTTGTATGCATATACACAGCCAATCCAGTTAAGCAAAAATCTTCCCAATACATTGTTAACTGTTCATCTGGAATCAGATAGAATTGCTACTATCTAGCTTTCAGAGAACAACTGCAGAGTGTTGTATGAAATTCTACAGCATAAATATTTTTTAAGTCTTTGATTATTATTGCCGTAGTTGTCATGCTCAGTGACATGCCTGTGACAAGGATTGATAAGACAGAAGTGTCTAAGTAAAAAACTTTACTTTTATAAATGCTTACCTTCAAAAAATGACAAATGTACAATATTTTGAAACATTGGCCTATGTTTTTTCGTTTCTCAAATATTCATAGCAAAATTATTGTGTAGGTACCTACTTTTCTTAACAATCTTATACAATGTTCCTGAGTTTGGCTATTATTCAGGATATTCTTTTTTATTCTTTCTTTATTCTCATCACTCTTCAGTAGGACCTAGTTAATAGTGTGCGTTTTAGTTCTTTTTCTCCCTCCTTCCCTTACCTCACTGAATTGCAATAAAAGATTTTGAGTAAGTGAACTGCAGCTTTCAGCAATTAATGTTTATTAATAGAAAATTGGGTATTGCATTTTATGTCTCAGCAAACTGATGACTGTTACTCTCTCTGCTACTAAAATCCTACCATTTTCTCTCTAACAAAAATTTTTATACGTTACATGCATGTTGAAACGTTAACTGATTCACCCCTACTTTACCAAGCTAACATTTTGTTGCATTACAGTTCTTTATATTTTTCTATCTTTATCCTTTACTGGTAAGAAGCTATTTATGCTAGAGCGACAAAAGTTATAATCTTACTGAATAAATGTTTTACAGTGTAAGAAAACTGAAGGATTACCTTAACTGCTTAGTGTAAGTCTGATTTTGCAGATTTCAAAACCAGAGGTAACATCAAGTTTATTCAGCAAGAACAGTACTTGCTTATCAGTTCAAGATTCATTTACACTTACACAGCAAGTCAGAACAGACATTCAGGCAGATTTAAGGTATTCTCTGCTGCTGAGTTTTTTAATACCAGATACATTTGAATTCTACAACCCTTTATTCCCACAAATCCTGTCCTGTCTTTATAATTTCGAAAAGTAAGCACAAATATATTAATCTTCTGAAAAGATTTTCTTCATGCAGCTGTTGTGAGCTTCTTCAGTAAAGCCTACAAAACATGACTGTAGTCAGCATTTTGAAGGTATTCTGTACATCTTAAAATGTCTACGTTCATAAGGAAACATCTGCTTAAAAATTAATGGTATTTTCTTTAGGGAGTTTCAAACGTAGTTCCACTCATTTCAATTCTCTGTGTGCATTTTTCACCTTCCATTATCAGTTCCTTTTTTTCAAACTATGATTTTATTCTGCAAAACAATGGACGGTGATCTTCAGTAGGCCACTTAACAGCCTTCCAAAATTCTGACTTTTGCTTAGTCCAGTTTCCGATTATACTTTAATTGCTTTCCTATATCATTGGAATTTGTGTAAGATTGCAAACAATACATTAGTGACCTCCCTGGAATGGAGTACACTGAATTGCATGATAGAGAACTCCTGTTTAAGTTTTAGCTGTCGTTTCTGCAAGAGACTGAAAAAGTAAATTTTTATGCGTAGTTAATTTTTTTCCCTCAGTTGGCTAATGCACTAAAGACTTCATTTTGGAAGAGGGACTGTTGTCTGCTCTTGAGCAGTTGCCTGCTCTTAAACTTGTTGAAGAATTATCCATTTACATTTCCAAATTTCATTATTTACAGTTATGCAGTGTATCTTATGTTTTTGGTTTTTGTCTGTCTGTGAGTCTACTATCTCTTGAGAGTGCTTGTAAAGGTTTTTCATTTTGAACTTAGCATGCAATCTATTAATAGAATATACAAACAGAGCAGAAAATAATTTCAAGTTTAAAAAACATTCAAAATAAGTCAGTGATTGAAGAGCATAGGCAGCAGCTACTTGCTAACCCTTGAGAATCTGTAGTTTTTTTTGCTTAGATGTCTCACTGGAAGCAGTAGATGTCAGCAGAGAAAACCATTACCACTTTATTTAGCTGTTTGGCAAAATGGCAGTTTAAACTTTCTGTTTCCAAAACATTTTTAATTAGCCCAAACAGTTACATAGCATATATAAATATGTGTATATTGACTTAAAAAGATACTATGTTGTCTATCCACAAGAAATATTTCCAAGTGGAATCACTTGACCAGCACAGCAAAATTGGTGACTTCAACCTTCACATTAAAAAAAGTACTCAAAAGGTTATTTCATTGATTCTTTGTTTTCAGTTGATTGACATTTTAAAGTTTAATAGGACAACATTTTTAAACACTTCTCCTTTGCTTTTATCTTAGATACTCCAGTTGAGGTTGGTGCCATCATATGATTTTGTTCAAACATTGCAAGACTCACTCCCTCATGTGATGAACTTATATTGTGAAAGAGCTATTTTACATTAGATTCTGTCTTAATTGAACAATCCAGTATCTCTTTCAATTAGCTTCTGTTGTGCATCTTTTAAATCCTTTCTAAACAGCTGCATTTTGATATGGTAGTATTGTCTTCATAAATTCCAATAAATGTTAATGTTTTGTTAGTACTGTTAATAAGCCTTAAAATGAAAAATAACTTTGATAGAGAGAAGAAAAGAAGAGCAGCCGCTTTTTTTTTTTTCCTTTTTCTTTTTTTCTTTTAAGGGAACAAAGCCGCATAATCTCTGAAAGTTCAAATCAACCTTGAGATTCTCCTTCAGTGTTATGGAAGAGAAGGCAATGGTGGCTTTCTTAGTACAATTTTCAAAATGTCATGTGAGACAGCAGCAAGTAATACTAAAATATTTGGAAATTTTTTTTTTGCTACTGCCATCTTGACAACCAATAGTAACAGGCAACGTGTAGGGTTTAAGAGTTATTGTTTTCTGTATTCCTTGTGTTATGATTATCTGAAGATCCTCTTTTGAGAACAAAGGATTTCTTGTATGTATATGGTTCGTTTTATTTTTGCTACTCCGCACTGTATAAAGTTAAGTATGTTTCAGAATTTGTCTCTCAAAGGTAAAGGAATTATCTCAGCAGTTATATCTAGTAATGAAAACTCTCTGGGAATGAAGTGGTGATTTAAGCTTTTGTCTTTCAAAGTTACTTTGTTACCAGTTTGATGCAAAGAGCAAGTCGAATCTGCACAAATAATATCAGAGTTATTTGGTTATAACTTTGAGAAAGCAAAATACTAAGGGATGGGGATGGGTATATTACTTATAAGTAAACATGTATCTGAAAATTGGAAGCACTATTTGGATGAATATTTGTAATTTGCAGTCTGTGTGGCTATATTTACATATTAAAATACTGAAAAACTCCATTGAAAAATGGAGGATTTTTTTCCTGTTGGTAGCTGTGTACAGTGCACATGCAGTACAGGAGCTTATTTAGGTGTTTTATATCATCCTCAATTTCACCTATCTCTTTAAGAGATTCTTTCCTCTTGAACTGCAAATTTTGGCAGGGAATTGCTTATGGACACAACATAAGGTGGCAAGGGCAAGCCACTTATAAACTGACTGGTGGATCAATTTTTGAATAGTTTGACTTTTTTTGCTGTTTTTTTTTATTTACTTCTTTGGCGGTACATCCTCCAGAGAGGGACTAGTTTCAGAACATTTCTGGTTTATTGCAGTCACCCATCCTCAACAGCCAACCAAACAAAATTAAGTTGTTTAGACTTGTAATTATGTTTGCTGAAAAAATGGAGAAAATTTGCTAATAAAAATCAAACTATAGTAAAATTTATTGAGCAAATTGTATTTAGTAAAACCTGTAATACCTTTTTAAATGCAGCAGTCCTTAATCAGAGGTGGATTGCTGCTTATTTCACAGTTCTAATGCTCCGTGGTGAAACCTGATTCTTCCTGTTCCTTTGAGACTTGTTAGCCAAGTAGCTGGGACTCCAGATGAGCAGAATATTATGCTAATGAAAATTCATAGTGGAGTTGTAGCTCTTCTGGTGTCTCCCTAGTACCAGACAGGTTTTTCAGGCTGTGTTTTGCAAGCAGCAAATGTTTTGTTTTATTTCTCTTGACTTTTTCAATTGGAGTGCCTAGCCAAATACTTGGTGGATGTGTGAGAAAGTGAGAGGGAGGCTCGCTGGAGGCCTTCCCAGGAAAAGTCGGTCTTTGAGCATCTCTAGTCAGAGAGTGAGAATTCTTCTTCAAGGAGAGCATGTAAAGTAAGGGCCTTGCTCTGTATTGGACGAAGTAAGCATCTTCTGCAGTAAAAAAAATAAACTGAAGCAACAGTTCATAGGGCAATTGAGCCCATGGGTTGCAGGACATCAAAAACATTCTCTGAACCATGATTCATGTGATATATCACAAGAATCAGTAATAAGAGCTCACTGTTTTCTTTTCAGTAATATTAATCTGCAAACATGAAGTGTTCAACAATAGAAGATTCGTCCCAGTGGCAACTGAGAAATTCATGCTGGATATTTTTCCTACACTGTTGTATTACTCTCTTGTTAAGGAGCTGGAATCCTTGTCAGAGCTCTCCAAAGTATATAAGATCCTTGTTTGATGTACATATTAACAGTATAATTTGTGTTAAGGTTATAAAATTTCCTATTTTAAACTCTCTTTTGACTCATAGCCTAATTTGCTTCTATTACTTTAAGTTCTTTTAAATCCTATCATAGATGATTGCTGTCAAGAAAATGGATGAAAATATAAAGGAAGTAATGTTTCTGAACTGAATTTGGAAAAGATGCCTTGTTTTTGAAAATAATAATAATAATCCTGGATGATTATTTATTTACTTGTTTTTAATTTTTCTCTCTAAACTAGTATGTAAATATTAGCATAATTTAACATATTTTGATTATTTTAGAGAAGATTCCTCTTGTTTGAGAATATTTTTAGAGAGTATAGGTTAGCTTGACAGATTTTGCCCCCAGAAATGAGAGCAGACATATTTCGTAAGAACTACTGGTGAATTTCCTTGCAAGAAAGTGCATAAACTTAAATTTATTCTCTGTTTGCCTGCTAGGACTTCAAATATGAGCCAGTCTAACAGGTGGTAAAAAGGATATATTAGGAGTCAGAAAAAATATGAAGGCAAAGGCATAATACAGGATAACAGAAATCTTTCTAGCTCTCATAATTCAAGAGCCTGCAAAGAAAAATTTGCTGAGATTGAAATTCCATACTTTGCAACAATGGCTGTTTATTTATTTGTTGTTATTAAATTTTTTTTTTACTATTTACCAGTGGAGTCTGACAGCTGCTTTTTATTTGTCAGATGGTATGAGTGAACAGATTTTGGCACACATATTATTGTTTATAGGATATTTGATTTATTTTATGAGGTATTGTGTAAATAAATGCAATGTATTTATAATTTATTAAGGTATTTTAATAAGGTATTTACCTATTTTCCTTTTTAAACTGCTTTGATAATCAAATAATGAACAACAAAAAGAAGAATCACAGCTGGCATAAATGCTTGTTCTCCTTCACAGAACATCCATGTATTTATAAAGGCATGGATATTCACGTAAACCTCAGTTATGAGTAGACACCTATGAGAAGTAAATGCTGTTTGTTTAAAATATTAATGAGAAGACAAGATGATGGTGATAGCAGAATATTTCTAGTGAAGCATGTGAAGACAGAGGGCTGTAGTGTGACTTCAGTCAGAGAAGTCATGTACATTTTTAAACGAGAAAATTGTGTGTACTGTGATAATACTGAGATAATACATGTGTGCATGGAAAGGGGTGGGGAAGGAACTGTGGTGGTTTTCTTCACGTCATTTGTGTAGAATTAAACTTTTAGCTCTGTTTTATAATTTGTTAAGCAAAGGTGTGGAAAGAAGATAGAAATCTAAACTAAAAATAATGATAGGACGTGTCTGTTGAGCCACGTATTTTGTCTCAGTTTCTGAATTTATGTGAAGCATTCTTTTTTCTCAAAAGGGAGGATGAGACGCCACCTCCTAGCATTACTGAGTCTGCCAGAGTGTATTAACTACTGAGTTATTTTTTCCTTTACTGGTATCTTAGGTAAGCCAGGATTGATTTAACAGAATCACATAACTGTTTGGGTTGGAAGGGACCTCTGCAGGGACATCCAGACTAGGTTGCCCCAGCCCAAGTCCCATCAACTTTTGAAGATCTCCAAGGATGAGACTCCACACACTCTCTGTGCAGCCTGAACAGTAAAAACTCAGAGCTCCTTGTTTCTGTTAGCAGTTATGTTAAATGTGTAGGGATTTAATACTAATTTCATTTCCACCAGTCTTTTTTCATTTAGATTTGCTAGACAAAGTGTGGGAGGTAAACTTCAATGCTAAATAACAACAGCTAGCATAACTTACTTTTTTGTACAAATTGTTAGTGATGTTGTTCTGTTTTGGTTGTGATAGAGTTAATGCTTTTCATAATAGCACATATGGTGCTATGTTTTGGATTTGTAATAGAATAGTGCTCATAACACAATGACATTTCAGTTGTCACTGAGCAGTGGTTGCACAGAATTAAGGTCTGCTACGGAGTAGGCTGTGGGTGCACAAGAAGCTGGGAGGGAACGCAGCCAGCACAGCTGACCCATACAAGCCAAAGGGATATTCCATACCACATGATGTCATGCTCAGCAGTAAAACTGGAAGGAGTTGGTGAGTGAGGCAGCCATTGCTCAAGGACTGGCTGGATACTGGTAGTGAGCAATTGTGTTGTGCATCACTTGCTTTTTCCTTTGGCAGTGCTTCTTTTTTCTTTCCTTCAGCATTTTTATTTATCTTTCTTATTAAACTGTCTTCATTTCAACTCAGACACTTTCTAACTTTTGTTCTTCTTATTCTCTTCCCTCCACATACAGCTTGTGATAAGGGCGGGTAGAAAGCAAGAAGCTGTAAGCTGGGTAGCTACTGGATTTAGCATATGGGGGTTAAATCACAGCAAATATCAAGTCAGATGAAACACTTCTCATGATGATACATATATATATACATATATATAATGTCTGTGAATTCTATGTTCGTTGGAAATACAAGAGTTACGTAGTTATGTTAGAGGTTGGCATCATTGTTTTGTGTGAATTCATTTACAAGATGATTTTTTTCCCCTATATAACTTCCAATTGCTTCCAATGATTAAATAATATGAAGAAAATGTACAAAGCATGACTTTGAAAATGTGATTGTCTTTTTTTTTTTTTTCTGCAGTATTTATACATCACACAAAACATAGCATTTCCTATGTCTAATCCTGCTTAATGAGGATCATGCTGTCAAATTGCATACTATGTGCATTTTCACTAAAGGAATATAGGGGGAAAGTTCAAGTTGAATGAGAAAATAAAATTACCATTTTAAACTTTGGCTTTTTCTTATTGGTATGCAAGTTTGCTCTGCAGTTTTGGAACTGATTGTGAGGTTCTAATTAGTCTCTAGAGAACTCACATGGACAATAGATCACTCATTAGGCTATAAACTGTTTATGAAGTTGATTAGCTATTTTCTCATGCACACTGTCTAATATGGAAACTGAAATGATGCATGTTAATTTGCCTTCCAGACGTTGCAACTGCCTGTCCAGATAAGAAGTCCATCTTAATGTACGTGACTTCCCTCTTCCAAGTTCTGCCGCAGCAAGTCACTATGGAGGCCATCAGGGAGGTGGAAATGCTGCCACGGCACTCAAGGGTCACTAGAGAAGAGCACATACAAGTACATCATCAACAGCGTTTTTCACAAGAGGTGAGTTGTCATTGTTCTCTTCTTTTCTGCTTTTCATATTGCTTCTGTAAAGTCATTTCCCTTACCTGCCGCAAAAGTTTGATGTTAGTTGCCAATGGAAGGCAAAAAATCCCTGGCCAATGTACTTTTGTACTGTTTTTCACCTTGCACCTGGCTGTTTACGAAGTAGCTTTTGAAGAAATATGTGCTCTGCAATTCTCTTTTACAGCACTGGATGTTTTGGTTGCAGAAGTATGCTAGAAGAAAGAAGTATGCTAGAAGAAAGAACACAAAACCTGGAGAAAGTTTTACATTTTAAACATAGATATGCTAGAACCTGTTTCGACATTTTTTTACAGAGTAGCTGCTGCCATTTTTCCTCATTCATGACACATTTTAATTCTTTTTTTTTTTTTTTTTGTAGCATTTCTTTTATACTGACTTGTATTTTAAGGCTATTTGTTCTCAGCTCACAGTTGGCTGCTCAGAAAGCTCAAGTAATCCCAGGATTTAATTATTCTACCAATTCCAGTTACACTTGTGACTGAAATCACCAGTTGAAAGTGTTTAGTGGGTTTTAGGCCTAGTGTACTTGTTCTGAATTTAATCTCTGTTTTTTGGGATGCTCAGTACAAGCAGATGAGTGTGAGCTTTGTTTATTCAGGATTTACTAGATCAAATGTTTTTTCAGCTTTTCCCAATTACTTATAAAGAATCTTCAATTTGTATTGGTATTCTGCTTTTATTGAGTCTTTAAATTTTGTACCTTTTGAGGTGAAATGTCAGTATTAATACTATCCCAATTTTGACTGCAAAACGTTAACACTGTCCTTGAAAGATACAACTGCTGGTGCCCTTCTGTATTTACTTTTAAAATCATTGCTTTTCTTCTTAAATATGTTCATATCCATATAGCTGTTCTTTCCACCTCTGATTTCTTCTTCATAGATCACAGTCAATATACCCCAGAGACCTTCACCTTCTCCTAAACCACGGTTCAAAAGTTATGCATATGCACAAACTGCATATGTCACATCCCCTGACCAAAAAAGGAGGCAGGTTCCTCCACAGGTCTGTCAATATTGCTACTTGTTTTAAAATTTGTTCTGTTAAGCTTGTGGCTGGAGTGAAAGCTTGTGCATTTTGCTTATATATCTGATCTTGATGAGCCACTTTTCCCAGTTGTTTTTTTTTTTTGGTTGGTTGGTTGGTTTGGTTTTTTTTCACGTCTGTCCACTGTTTACTTTTTGTTGTATATTTCAGCATGGCTGGCAATAGATGTTGTGCTGACTGCTAGGGATGAAGAAAATTCAAACACTGATGCTCTTTTAGGATTCTAATCTTCTTCCTTTAGTCATTTTTGTAAATAGTATGTATGTTGACTTTAAAGAGTACTAAAAGAACAAACCAAACACATGTATTTGGCGTCTCATTGTTATTGAACTTGTATCTCAGGTTGGATTATAGAAAAGCAAGAACCATTGATTTTCTGTTATTTCCCAACCCTCAGATTTTTTTAAGAAATTTACATTTTTCAAAAGATTACAAAGTTGGGAAAAAAAAAAAAAAGAGAAAGAAAACATTAAATTGAATATTCTTTATATGACCTGCGTTGTGAAATGGTAATAGCTGATCATTTTAAGCAAAAATGGCACCATGTCAACATTTCAGGTAGGGATTCTTGGGTTTTTGTTGTTATTTACTTACTTTTATTCTTACCTAGCTTCAGTAGTTTAATCTTATTCGTTTCAACCAGGCCTCGTAATAACACTTTATAACTTCTGACAAGTGTGAGAGCCAAATATTGTGCTTTACATTCATTATTGCGGAAAGAAAAAAAAAAATCTGCATTTATTTGATGCTGCAGTGTGAGTATGCTGTCTAACCTCTAAAAATATATTTCAAATTTACATTTTAATTTAACACTGTTTCTGAATCTGCTCTTCAAGTGACAGGTATTTTACTGGATAACTTCCTTTAAGTATTCCAGGAAAATAAAACTGTGCACATCTGCATGAGCCCGGCTATATTATACTAACATCAAATGTGTTGCAATGGTGATTGAAAACAGCATTTAAACAAGATGTTTTAAATTGATATGATTGATTTCTTCTATTTAGGTACGAAACTGGTAATTCAGAAGAAAGAAAAGTCATGATAGGGTTTTTTTTTTCTTCTTGAGCCACTGTGGTTTTAACTGATTTTATTTTCTGTCGACATCGCTAGTCATCAAAAGTAATGTACAAGCTCATGTAAAAAAAGTCAGTGCTCCAAAAAGTACTTACTAAGATCTACTAAGAAAATGTTTTATTATTTAGTCCTCACCTTTCATTACGGTTTTCAGATTTCCTTTTTCCTGAGTTTGGAAGCTTTGTCTGTTATATTTCTGCAATAACTATTGTTACAGTGTTTAAATTCTGCCAATTTGACAGAATCTGAAGACCTAACCAGAACTGGGCCACATTATGCTGGAGGGCGAACAAGTATTAACAACTGAAAGGAATTTACTTTAAAATCCTAGGTGGAAAAACACCTGACAGTATCATTATCATAAACATAAACTTGTATTACAAGTAGTACCAATTAATATGACATTTCAGTTTATACAATACTTAATCGGTGGTAATGACTTCTTTTTTTGCCTCTAGCCATGTATAGACTGAAGAATAGCAGTCATCTAGCTTTCAAGAAGTTTATAATCCTGGTAAAATAGTGGTTGATAATTTTTGCTCTAGGTATCTGAAACTTATATACCTTAATAATTTCATCTATTTTAACTAAGTCAAATATTTCCTTTTCTGTTCTCATTTCCCTTCCAATTTTCTGGGGGCTATATTATGATTCAGCTATATTATGATCTTGGGGTACCCTTATTGATTTTGCAAGTGCCCATGCAATTTCCAGTCAAATTTATTTCTGTAGAAGCTCATTATTTCTTCAGTATAAAGTAGAATCAACATTTAGTGCATATAGAAAACTTCGTAACTCAAGTAGAACACCCCTTCAATGTCTCTGTTTCATAGTAGCTGCCTTCACTGAAATTTTAAAGCTATTGGAGAAAAACAGCTCAAAAAAATCCCCTTCTATTCTAGAATAGAAACTTTTCTTTCATTCTTTGTGAAAGTTTCTCTACCTCATTTGTCATTGCAAGTAGCAGGATTAAACCTTTGAAATCAATCATGCTGAAGGATTGTGTGTTTTTGTTGTTGTTTTAAATTTCTGAGAGCTTAAAGCCCTGCATGGGCTGTTTTATCAGTGCATCCTGTTACATCATCATCTGTCAAAGTCTCTTATCTTATGACCCTTGTCACTTCTGTGTCACATTTCACTTTACTTTTCTCTCCCCTTATTGCTCTTCTTCACACTTATTTTGATTCTTCACACTTCCTACTAATACTAATGCGTTGTGAAGGTTCAAAACATACATGCAATTGCATTAAAATCCATCCTTCCTTTGAGTTTCTAAAATATTTGTCACTTAGAAATATACTTCTCTGCAAGGCCTGCTATTTTAGTTACACAAATTTTGGCCAGATAAGTCTTATTTTATTTAACTGTGGCTGATTCTTCTTGAATTCAAAGAAAATCTTTTCTGCCAACCAGTTCACTCAGTGCCTTCTTATTCTGTGTTTGGTCATATTTAGTTGAAGTTAAGCCTTTTAAAAATCTGTTACTAAACATGGCTAGCAGTTCTTCTGCTAATGAAGAGAAAAAGTTTCCATCCTTTACCTTGCTTGCTGAAAATGTGTTCATAAGTTCTTGGAAATGTTAGGCTGTGATTCTCAAAACTGTATCTTTGGTTTTACTGTATTAACATTAGGAAAGACCCAAATGAAAATATTTATGTGGACAGGGATATTGTCTTGTATGAAATCTCTGTAATGAGTCAGTCTGTCTACTTCATTTAGAAAAGGGACGAGGCTGGACTCTTCTCAGCAGTGTGTGGTGATAGTTACATAAATTCAAATCTCTAGTGAAAATCCATTGCAAAATTAAAAACCTCATGAGTGTAAGTGGAAGTATTCATTTCTTAAACAAAATTTTCACCAAAATAATATTGCTACATCAGGCATTTTTATTTCTCTTATATTGAATAGGAATCCATTTTTTATGTTTTTTTTTTTTTTTAATTGTTTACATTTGAAGGCATACCCTAGGATAGAAAAGATACAAAACACTCAAAAAATGTTAATTTAAGCTAGTCCTATACCATGGAGTCTCTTGCATGTGAAGTTATTGATATTAGTGTACATATCTAATATCCAATATAAAACAGTAATTTTAAATATTTGTTTTAAACAGAACGTGTTAGTTTTTCAAATGTATATATTTTTCACTATCAGCATTTAATAAAATTGTATGCACAAAAATAAGCTAGCAGAAATGAACAACTGAATGGAATCTGAATTGTGTTACTTGTACCATTATGGGAATTGCGTTGTTCCTGGTACTTAGTATTAGTTTACGCAGAGTAACTCCTTGAGTTTGAATTTCACAGTAGAATAAAGATATAGATATTATACAACATTTTATCTATTCGTAAAGATACTGGAGTGCAATAACCAACAGAGGACTACATGACTGCATAGTTTTGCCACCTGAATTACTTGTGAAAATATTGTGAATATTAGAAATGTGGTCTTAAAAATTAGATCAGCTGTTTCTCTGACAGTGTTTATTCTTACATCTCTAATCACATGGCTCTGTTACCAAGTGCTTTCTCTTATACTATATCATGTTTTGCTTTTTTCTAGTCTTTCCCTGACCCTCTTAAATGCAGTCTCAAAGTCATTCTCTTCTGTATTTGGGGCTTTTAAATTCAGTTTCAAAATTCTAATTCTTCTTCTGTGTTTACCCTAAATTCTGGCTTTGTTCATGTTCTGTAAACATATACAACAGCTACCTCAATGTATATGTGATTTAAATACCTGCAGTTTATAGTCCATTATAGCATTTTATTAATATGACTAATTTTAGCGTGATAAGGGGAAAAAGTGCTTGGCAAAATTTTACCCATAAAGTACCTGTAATTCTTTTTTTGCTGCATGGAAGGTGAATGATTGAAAGGAACTGTTGAGGAAGAATGAGCAAATGTAAGGGAGAGCATGGCTGCAAAACATTATGTTTATATTTTTTTAACTGTCTATTTTTTGATTAATAGAGCCTATTTGGCAGCTACACAGGCTACATTTCACCATTGTTCAATGTCTCCACAAGAAGAATTAGAATCCTTAACTCATTGTTTGTGAAGTATACTTTCATGCCCACCTCATTAGTAATTATATCTGAGGAGTGACTAGTTCGGTGAATTACCGAGCCTGAAGGTAAATTCAGGTCATGTCACCAACAATTGCTACACTAGAGCAACCTTTTTACTTAATAAACTTGTCTAACATTTAAGCCAGTTAACTGAAGTATGATTTGATATGCACTGCAAACATAATTGCATGTGAGAATACTGGTCTTTATGATTAATTTGTACATAGTTGTTTTGGAATTCCTCTGTTTCATCATCTCAAAATAACAATGGAATATAGGTTGTATCTACCAGAGAGTTAATAACAAAATTGTATAGATCCTGTAAATATGCTACACATGTAACATACTGTCACTTAACCCAGCCAACAGCTCAGCACCACACAGGATTTTGTTCACTCCTCCGTGGTGGGATTGGACAGAGAATCAGACGAAGGTAAAACCCGTGGGCTGAGATAAAAATAATTTAGTAGAACAGAAGAAGAAGGGAAAATAATAATGATAAAAGAATATTCAAAGCAGGTGAATCCTCAATGCAATTGCTCACCATCTGCCAACCAATGCCCAAGCATTCCCTGAGCAGCAGCTCCCCTCCTCAGCCATTTCTCCTCGGTTTTACTGTTCAGCACAACACCATATAGGAGCTGGCCAGTTTTATCTAGCTGTCCTGGTTCTGTCCCCTCCCACCTCCTGGTGTTCCCCAGCTCCTCACTATCAAGACAATTTGAGAAAAAGAAAAGTCCTTGACTTGGTGTAAACACCACTTAGGAAGAAAGTTAACTCTATCGGAGACAGAAACAGGACACATATATTCAGAATTAAATGTAATAATTCGTTACATAGATATTTATTTATGTATTTTTATATCTAGACCAGAAACATTGTATCCCTTATTATGTATTCTGCACCTGAATGCATGGATGTTCATATGCATATACATACATGTGCACACACAGGAGAAACATTTTATCCCCTAACTAGCAGTTATGAGTATTTCTCTCATAGGTCAGAAAATACTTGGATTATTTTGGCATGAAAATGCATGTGCAAATATGTATAGCTGAAAAAAAACCAACAACCTTGACGTATAAACTACAGATTGAATGCTATCTAAGGTGCTTCTGCTACCCAGAAACATTCGTTTTCAAATGTAAATTTCCTGTGCGGCATTTTATTACAGAGACTAACAGAAATTGCTGTCACAAAATTCTGTTTCAATTATAAAAGAATGCACTTTTTTTTTTTTCCCTGCATTACATTTCTCTTTATTCTGAGAGGAAAATAAATGTGACAGAGTATAATTGGGAGATGTGGGAAGTGAAGTCTGTAAATAGCTTAAAAAAAAATAACTGATAGTAATTTAGACATGTTTAATTCTTCTCTTTCCCATATCACAGATTTTTGCAGGGTCTCTTACAAATATCAGAAGTATGGCATGAAACTGTCCCACATTTTTGCTTTTATTCACCTCCAGTTAAATTTGACAGCCTGTATAATAGGTCTATGTGGCAACAAAATAGCTTTGGTTAGTCAGAACAAAGATTTTTTTTTTCAGCATTGTGTTTTGTTCTTGGAAATGACCAGCAATGCATACATAGAAACAAGAAAAGAAGTATGACTGATCACGTGTATTGAAACATTAGCATGTTTTCACCTATTTTCCACTGATTTGTGGCTCAGGAATTTCTTGAGCCACAGATGGATGGCTGAAGATCTGTCCTTGGAGACATTCAAGGTCAAGCTGGACAGGGCTCTGAGCACCCCGATCTAGCTGTAGGTGTCCCTGTTCATTGCAGGGCAGTTGGACTCGGTGGCCTTTAAGGGTTCCTTTCAACTCAAACGAATCTATGATTCTATGGTATCTTAATATTTAGCAGTCCTCAGTGGATTTTTATCCCATTTTTCCATCCAGATGCTTGTCTTTGTAAATGCTTAGCAGTATTTTCATGTGGTTTTCGTATGTCTGGAAATACTTCTTGAATGTTCCTAGTTTTATTATCTATTAAAATTATTAGTAATAATTTCTGTATGATTACTGCACTTAAAAACCTGAGGCTGTGCATTCAGAGGTGGAAAAAAAACCCTGTTGTGAGGTGAACAGTGATCATTTTATCTCATTTTCAGCTTTAGATTTATTATTCAGAGCATGTTGAGACAAGGCAGTCATACGACAGAATTTGTAAGAAATATTAAATTACTTAAGCCACTTCTGCAACAGCGTTTTTGTTAGCTTTTAATTTTAAATTGAAAATATTCTTTGACATGATTTCTGTTGAAAATGGAAAACCTCCTTAAGTTTAATAGAAGTGAAAATGCATTTAGGAAGAGTTTAAGTCTAATGAGGGTATGCATGTAAGAGCCATGAACAGAGTATTCATCCTATTCAAGGCAATTTGACTGTTAAGATTTTAGATGACTTTGCAAAACCAACTTTTTAAATAAAATCTCCCAACTATGATAACACAGTTTTTAATACTCTAAAATCTCCAAGCCTCTACTCTCAACTTCAGAGAAACTAATTAGTATGTCCACTAATTGGCTCTTGTCCCAGACATTTCTCAAAAGAGTCATATTATAGATGTATCATTTTTTAGTTAATTGCTCTTGCTATTGAAGCTTTTTAGTACTGTACTGTGTGAATATAAAAAAGAGTTTTGGAGTGAAAGATTCTTATTCCAAAGGCTAAATGATCTTTAACGATGATCCGGAAGAGAATTATCTTGTCTTAGTAGCCCAAAATAATAGCAGAATTAATTTTTAGCCGTGAATAAAGTATGTTGAAAAATGTTTGAGGTAATGATTGGCTTAAATTTTGCAAATTTGCTTCTTAATTTATTGCTTCTGCTGGTTAAAACTCGTAGAAAATAGAGCTAAATGCAGTGCACATTACTGGTCAATTAAGATTCACATGGTTGCAGTTTTGCAAAGAAAGCATGGTAAAATTTTGTGTTTGCAGATTATTTCATCTTCCAGCCTTTACATTTTGTGACTTGCTCTTTATGTCCCTCTGTGACCATGCATTCAGTAATTTGAATTTTTAGCTTAGGGAGTATACTGTGATATACAGAAATACACTGGCATGATAATCAATACATTTTCAGATATCTATAGATGAATACACATATACATATATATGTATCTTAAAACCATTTATTTCTTTCTTATAATGTAACTTTTATGCTGACATTCAGCAATAATTTACATTTCATTCATCTTCTGTAGATGGAAAGTGCAATTTTATTACCTTTTGGTGAATTTAATGAATCTGTGTTTGGATTTGTGAGCTAATTCATTTGATTTGACTTTTTGCAGCTTCTCTAGGCATTAATAGTGATGTTTTCTTTTTTGACCAGCAGCTCTTATGGGACAAGTATCTTTTGTGAGATTTAACATTAGAAGTCCCATTTGTTAATTGAAATTGCCCAAAGTGTCCTCACCTGTTTAAGAACTATTTACATGATTTGTAAATCTTATTATTATTTAAACATTCCTTGAAATTCTATAGCAATTGCAAAATTTGAAAAATGAACTCTGTGGTTCAGCAGGTTTACTTTTAAAGCTACCTTTGTTGGACCATAATAAGCAATGCTTGGCTCCACTGGATATGTGACTCACAGATTTGAAGATTTACCTGTTTTCAGCTGAATTTTATATATACCTTTCAATGTCCTCCATCTAATCTCCACTATTCCAGTCTGCCCAGTGCCCCATCCAACCTGGCCTTGAGCACTTCAGGGGCACTGCATCCCCAGCTTCTCTTGGCAACCTGTTCCATTGCTTTGCTAATCCCAGAGGGAAGAATTTATTCCTAATTTCTAATCTAAATCTATCCTCTTTTAGTTCAAAACTGTTGTTACTCCTTGTCCTGTTGCTACACTCCCTGATAGTCACTCCTCATCTTTTCTGTAGGACTCCTGTATGTCCTCACCTCTAATTTCTTCCTGGAGCTTTCTCTTCTCTAGGCTGAACTACCCCAACTCTCACAGCCTGTCTGTGTAGGATAGGTGCCCCAGCCCTCTGAGCATCTTCTTGTCTCTCCTCTGGACTCACTCTGACAGGTCCCTGTCCTTACACTGGGGGCCTCACACCTGGATTCAGTATTACAGGTGAGGCCTCAGGAGTAGAGGGTGAGAAGAACCTCCCTGACCTGCTGGTCACATTTCTTTTTATGCAGACCTAGATGTAGTTGACTTTCTTAGCTGCAAGCACACACTCTTGTCTAGCATCAAACTTTTCATCCACCGGAACCCCCAAGTTCTTCTCAACAGGGCTGCTCTTTGGGATTGCTCCAACCAAGGTGAATGACCAAGGCATTTGGCCTTGTTGAACTGCATAAGGTTCATAGAGGCCCACTTCTCAAGCCTATTAAGGTCTCTCTGGATGACATCTCATCCCTCCAATGTGTCAACTTCACCACACAGCTTGGTGCCATCAGCAGACTTGATGAGGTTGCACTCGATTCCATTGTCCATGTCATCACAAAGATTTTAAATAACACCAATAAATGTCATATAATACCAGTTAAGTAGCAGGAGAGAGAGAGAATATAAAACAAAGCAGTGATGGCAACAAATAAATAGGATAGTGAAAAGAAGTCTAATATGCCCTCAAAAACGATGGAATAATAAGCATGGAGATACAACTTCATGGCTGTTTCAACTATAAAGCTGTAGAATTCACAATGAAGTGCATATGACAATGAATAGAACCCTGATTTTTTTAAAAAAAACTTTTTACACTTGGCCTTTGTATCTGTAGTCTTAATCTTGAGATCTCCAATTTTATTTAAGCAAAATAGTTTTGATATGTTTCTCCATTTCTCTGTCAACAAAGAGGAAAGGAATAAAGTCTGCATTTGTTTGTCAATTCCCATATGACACATTAAGAAACAATTTGGTGTTTTTTTGGATAACTAGCTTTTTTTATTTTGGCTAAGATAGAATTCACCTGTCTCTATCCCAGTTTTCTGTTATACATTTTAATGACTTTTCTACTTATGGAAGTTTTTGAAATACATTTTAGTTAAGAACATAGAACTTTTAAAAGGTCTTTGTCAGAACAGTCTATGTTAAAGTGACTGTTATTTAAGACCTTACTACATTTTGAATTTACACTTTTAAAAATAAATTAACATGATTACATTTTCTCTTCTGTCTTGGATTCTTTGTTACATAACAGTCACAATTCAGATTTTAAGGTGGAATAATAACCATCAATGGATAAAGTTACCTAGTTGTTAGCACTACTGTGTACTGAGAACAGACTCAGATTTCTATCTGTTGCTACTTCCTACCAGAGAATTTTGTCAAGATTCATTAATCGATACTAAAAATTTATTCTACTGTGAAATTTCTGCTTTTTTTTTTTAATGTGAAGAGTACACTTACGTGTTACTTAGAAACCAGGTGACCTGACATTCTACTGCACAAATTGACAGCACCTGAAAGACACATCCCGTTAGAGTTTGTCTTTGTTCTTGGATTGGAATAGGGAAGGGATGAGAAATGGTGGCATTTTAATAGCAAGAAATCATAATTTTCTCATAGGTGAATGGTGAAAGTAATTCAGTTCAATCACAGTCAGATGATTTAACACATCTATATCAAGTCGTACTACCGTTTAGTGCCATAATTCTTAATTGCTTGAAGGAGAAGTGCCTTCCTTTGAAGAAGGTACTGTGCATCTTGTCATCAGTAATACTTCAAACAGCGATACATTTCATAGTCAGAACAAAAATCTCTATATAACTAGAACACTGAAGTGAACATGGGCTGAAATGTTTTCTACAAAATTTAAAAGAATAAGAAGTATGTATGTCTAGGCAGGTTTTGTGAAAAATGAGTCAAGGAGCTCGTAACAAAACCTGTTCTGATATGTTTTTTCAGGTATAGGTATGTTGAAGAAAAAAAGCTAAGTAAATAGAGAGGATAAAATCCTTTTAAATTGTGAGAAAACTGGATTATTCCAGGTAGCTGACAGTCTCAGTTCCTGTTTCTTAACTTTTATACCGTTTAAACTATTCTTAGTCTTTTTTTTTTACCCAGTCTTAGTCTCTTCCCACAGTCATCTCATACAATTGGTTTCAAGGTTTTCACTAGCATTCAGTTGATTTCAGCCCACTTCTAGAATCTAAATCCTGAGGTGCACAATCGTTTTTGTAGCCAGGAAAGTCTTTGGCTTTTCCAGACTTTATTTTTGCCAACTGTATCTATGGGAGTGGTTAAAGATAAAAATTTTTCTTTTACCATTTCCTGACAATATTTTCAGCATTTTCTTTCATCTGTAATACACTTAGATCCATGCTTGCCTGGCTCTAGCTCTATTCAGTTGTGATGGACTTACCAGTCTACTACATGTGTAAACTGCAGTTGCAAGGAGAGGGAAATACATCCAGGTGGAAGCATCTCCAGTATAAGTGGATTGACCAAAGTAATCAGCTGCTCTAATCTATGGTGTCTCAAATGAGCAAGCAAAAGCTGCATTTTTTCAGATTTATGACAAGCTTAAATCTTGAGTGGATTTGCATATGAATGGCAAAAAGAGTCCCTTCCTGATCAAAGATATTTTCACTTGCAAAGAAATTACTAGAATCCTGAATAAACTGAAAATACCAGCCTCATTTATAATGGGGAAGTAGTTAACGTTATAGTAAGAAGTGATCTGGATAATATATCAGTTTTATTACCAGAAATGACTGAATCATCCTATCTAATATTATCATAGTCTTTATTATTGTGAAGAACATTTCAGACTGAACAGTTATAATTTTACAATTTTAAAGACATGAAATATGATTTTGTAACGAGAAACTTGGAGCAACTGATGGGATAAGCAGTGATATCTGTCTTGCCTGCTAGGAACTGTGATTAGGTGGTCAAATTGCATGCTACTTTCTGAGGCTGTAATTCTGCTAAGGGAGTTTTCAAAATGAGAAGACCACACTGAACGTAAATCTGCATTTGTTAAAAGGAAGTGTTTCTTTAACATTTGATGTCTCTGAATTTTAAAATTGTAAATGTTGAGCTGGATTCATATTGTACAATGAGAAAGAGGCAGTTTTGGAAAGAAGAAAGATATAATGTAAATAAGAGTTCTAAAATGGATCCTAAGTATTTATTGTAAAACTACTTTCAGAAACTGCCTAACTAATTTCTGAAACTCAGAAGGAGTCCTTTTTAACTAATACAGAAATTCTTGGAGAATTTACTAGCATGTGCAATTCTTCTCCTTCCTTTAGGAATATAATACAGTGGTAGGTGAGCAGCCCTCACTCTACTCGCTTTCTCACCCTGAAGCAGCTGGAAGCTCATCATTTAATCACTCTGAATTAATTCAGACAGCTGCCAAGCATGCCTTATTTCTCTATGTTCCTGAAGGTCAAAGGCTTTTTATTTTCTCACTTTATATTTTAATTTAAAGCTAAATATTCCTTAGGGTCTTCTACTCTTGACAGCCCCTACTCTCCCCAGCAGAAAATGGTGAAATATATAAAACCTCACATCCCCATCTTTTTATACACATGAGATTTTTCTGTGTTCATTGGCCTAGAAAAAAAGATCCTAGAGGATGACCTTTGATTCCGGAGTATTTTTTTGCCTTCTAGGTCAACCGCTATTTTCCACACACACACACACAAAAAAAAAACCTAGCTAATTTTCCAAATAACTTGTGAGCTGGCTGCCTTGCTGATTCACAGCTGGATTTGTGTCTTCATGCATGTGTTGTTACTCAGTGGATTATATAAACAAATTCGATGTTTTGATTTGACTGCACCCAATCAGCTTTCTTTTGTGTAATAATTATATTCTTTACTAGGAATAGTTTTTGATTCAAGAAAGAGACTGCATGCATATATGAGCAGCTTTTTTTTTTCTGAAGTATAGTTTTCCTAGAAACAGCCATCACAATTCATGGCAGCTATCTCCATTAACAAGTCTATGGTTTTGCTCTCAATGGAGATGTGCAACAACATCAAATTCTATTTTTTTCTCAGTATTTTAATAATTCTGAAAAGATTTCATATAAAATCAGAGATAAGACACTGTGTTGTTTGTTTTTAAACCTATTTGTCTACCATTGTTATTTATAAAATTCAGGAATTTCATCATTGTTAGTGATATGTGGATTATTTCAATATGCATTATTCTTGGGTTGTACTGAATATCATATTGAGACATCTAACTTTTTGTTTTGTTTTGTTTACTTTTGCTTTTTTTGATACAAAGCATGTGGCAGTACCTGTCCACTTCCAAGTGTGAATATTTAATATTGTGTTTAATGTTACATTTTCAGCTGAACCAACAGGAAACTTAGTTATAAATGGAAATGTTACAGGAGTAATAATCTGCTAGTCCTTCTTTCACTATAATTTTGTGACAAGTAAATTAGAGGGGTGGATTTATGATCAAATAATTTTATCATTTTGAAACAGTATGTTTCTCTCATGTCACAAAATTATTGTCGGTGTTTGCATAGCACGGTTGGAGTTTCACTGTTTCAAGTAGTTGTTTTACATTTCATATGCAGGATGAGAAAGAATGTTCAGTAATTATATATAGCTAACAGCACTGATAGCAGTAGCAAAAATGTAGTATAGCATCAGATTTTAAAAATCAATGTTTTTTGTCCAATCAAAACCACCTGTTGACTCCGAGCCATTCTTTTGATTCTTGTCAGCTTTTTGCGATGTGAATGTTCTCTTCTTTTATAGAGTTAGGTCAAGGTGGGCTGGCCATTGGTTTTGTATCCAGCTTATAAGCAGAAAATGAAGTTAAACAGAGTTTTCAAAGTGTGAAAATATGGCTTAGTTTTATCAGTGAAATTAGGAAGGATGATCTTAAACTGGGAACCCCATGGGATCTCTGTGTGTGTCGTAGGCAGATCTGAACAGAAATAGACTGCGTGCTCAGTGTGCTACCAGTATTTCAGCTTCTGATGGTTATTCTCTGGTTGTTACTCATTCTTATCGCTATAGGCATGGAGGAAGAGAAGGTGCAGTGTTGTAGTGACTTAGTCCTCGACATTTAGGGACTTGTGTTATCCACAGATGCATGTTTTCTGGTGTGTTTAGTATGATTGTTTGTTTGTTTTGTTGTTTTTTTGTTTTTTTTTTTAAGTTGTTTGCTCTTCATCTGATGTCCATGTATCTGCTCTGTTACTTAATGACTGATTCCAGCTCTCTGCTATCAGTGATGCAGTAAAATTTCAGGGAAAATGGAAATGTTATTGTTGCCTCCCAACGTCAAATGAAGGGCTTACTGATACCATTGTGTGCAGTCCTTTACTTATATTTCCTCTATCTCTTTTCTGATTTCCTTCTGTCAGGAAACTGCCATGTCTTTGAATGAGAGCACAGATTGGAGTAGATGCCAAGAAGCTGCTTTGATATCCATTTACATTAGTGTTTGCTTTTCTCTTTTGCATTTCTTAAAATTTTATTAAAATAGAGCAGAAGTTAATCTGCACTGTTTTGTCCCTAAATGTTATGAGTCCAGGATTTTTTTATGCAATTCCATGCAGTATTTACAATAACATGAGAGAAAAGTCTGGTCAAAATTACTAGGGAAAATTACACCAAGTATTTGTTCTGCAGAGGAGTAGTTAGCAGGTGTTTGGTTTAAGAGTTATCATACATGAGATAACTTTCTGTGTTTGTATCTAGAGGAAGAGAGATTTTTCAGATGGAGAATTTTCAATCAAATGGTGGATGGAGATCATCACATATCTGTGCAAAAGTGTCTACAGCACTGTTTAGCTATTACAGCATATTTTGTGTTGTTTTTTTTCAGCATATCAAGTATGGATATATTCCAAACAGTAATACTGTAGAAAGAAAATAATGATCTGTGCATAATCAATGGTCAAATTACCCCTTTCTGTAGTAAATTAGGTAATTCAAAAATTAACTTGCTGCATAAATGTAATGTGATTGTGTTATTTCTTAATGAAATTTATATAATACTTCAAAATCTAGAATTGCATACAGTTCAAATGTTAATTTGTGCATCAGGAATACATGCTGGAATTGTCTGTGCATCATTATTTATATTATTAAAACCAGACTATTGAGGTCATCAAATTTCCAAGCCTGATTTTATGAGGTACCCTTATTTCCTAAACATTGTTTTTCACACATAAATAGTGACGATGTTAAGCTAGTCTAGAACATACCTGAAAATTTCTTTTTTAGTGATCAAATTACATTCATTTTGGTTCTAGTATTAAACTTTGACTTTCTGTCCTAAGCTACAGTGAAAGGCTACAAAAGTTCTATCAAGTGTTCTATTTGCTCAAGTATATCGGTAGAGACAAATTATGCTAACAAATCATTAAAATTTCTTGATATAATTTTTTATAAAGACCTAAACATAGGCCTTTATTTAAAAAAAAAAAAAAAGTTCGCTTTTGTGCTGACTAGCTGGCAAATTAGTTAAACTTCAGAGTTTTTTAATAAATTTATGAGATGACATTTTCTATATCGAGCTATGTTTGTAGCTTCTGTTTTGCCCCAGTCTTCTAAGATCAGAGTAATTAGTAAATACTTGTTATTGATTTATTAGTTTCTCTGCAGTGTCAGCATGCAACTTGCGGTTTTCTGATGATATGATTTTACTAGCTGCTTTAGAAAATAAATTTCTCACAGTTCCACGAGTAAACACTTAAATGAGAGCAAGTATAACAGAACTCTACAGTTATAATTTAAATATTGCAGCTTTTCTGAATAGTTGCTAGATAATCTTAATTTGTGTGTAAAATATGTCATTTAATCTGAATTTAGTTATTTCCCTCAGTGTTAATTCATCTTGGTCAATTAGCAGGTATACTAATACATAATCCCTCGCATTAGCTCTCAAATTGTTTTTGTTATACAAAAAGCTGTTTTATTATAGAAGCAAATGGTATTTTATTTATTCCTTTCTAGAACTGTCTGAGTAGGTTCTCTCTGCATTACTCTTTTTGATCAGTTTTTAGAAACTGTTGAAAAAAGAACATATACTACCACAGTGATGAGGTCCGAAATGGATCTTGACAGCTACCAAACTGCTTTAGAAGAAGTACTCACATGGCTTCTCTCTGCTGAAGATGCATTACAAGCACAAGGAGATATATCCAATGATGTAGAAGTTGTTAAAGAACAGTTTCATACACATGAGGTATGTATTTATACTAATCTTTTGTTGGTCATTTATCTGCTTGGATCCCATAAGAAAATAAAAAAATATTGAACAAATATATTTTTTATTTTATTCTGAATTTTTTATTTGCAGAATTTAAAGGTGGTACTGAAGACTGTACCGCATGCAAAATGTTAAAGTGTTAATTTCTCATTACAACAGACATTAACAAGATTTGCAGAGAGTTTGAAAAAAATAAAAATAAAAAGGAAATTTGAAAAATCAGGTTTGGAATGTGGTGGAATTAAGATATTTCTCCAAAGTCTGTTCTTCCCTTCCAATGAATCAAACTTAAAACAGGGTCTTGTTTCTACTGTCAGGGTTTCATGATGGAATTAACAGCTCACCAAGGCCGTGTCGGTAATGTTTTGCAAGTTGGAAGTCAACTTCTAACAATTGGAAAGCTTTCTGATGATGAAGAAAATGAAATACAAGAACAAATGAATCTACTCAATTCTCGATGGGAAAGTCTCAGGGTAGCAAGTATGGAAAAACAAAGCAAGTAAGTAATATGCCAGGTGAACTAATATGTATTGAATTTGACTGGAACAATCCTGAACTTGAATAACAGCTGTGAATTTTTCACTGTGAACAAGACTCAGCGCTTTTTTTTTAACCTGAAATTCGATGCGTTGTGACATCAAAGTTTAAATATTTTTTAGGTATTGTTTTTAATGTTAAAAATAACGTTAACATTCCTAATTTTAATTAGAAAATTTTTAAACATTTCTGCATCTTATTTTGAAATGTTATTTTCTATAGTAATATTATAAGAGAGTCCATAAAGGTAAGACCTTGTCATTGTGCTGCTGTAGAGCAATTTATTTTGCTCTGTATGGAGTGTTTAACAGATGAAATTTGTTGAAATCGACTTTAAAAACTGTCTGGATGAGGTGCTCAGGGACATGATTTACTGCTATGTTGTAAGAGTTAGGGTAGTATTGTTAGGTTGAGGTTGGACTTGATGATCTTGAAGGTCTTTTCCAACCTGAACAATTCTATGATTCTATTCTGTTGATTCTATTATTTTTGTGTGTGAGTTGAATTCCTTCTGCTTTAAGAAAATGTCTGTTATGTGCTTATCTTTCATATTCCTTTTTTCTCAGATTTCTTTTTTTTCACATGGAGTCTTTTAATTCCTGTCTGATACAATAACTCAGTTTCAAACTCAGCTGACTGGGTTTTACTTTGGCTTGCGGAATTTTGCACACCTACTGATCTTTCTGTAAAAGGGAACCAATGGTGAAGATTACAACTATCATACTAAGTCAAATCCACTGGAAATTTTAAAATTAATGGAATGTCACTGTCAGCTTCTTTATAATCAAGAAATTCATTACTACATATAGCCGTTCTATACAATAAAGTCAAATAAATGCAGTGACAAACAACCCAAATTTGAGATCTCTGATGACTTCCTCATGACCTGCAGTTAGACAGACTTCATTAAAATCTTTCTGCTGGGGTCTTAATTTTTCTCTCAGAAAAATGTACTAAGCAAGAAGCTCTTAGGTCTCTTCAGTATGTCTGGAGAGCAAGTCCTGTTGCAACTGTGATTTCTATAAAAGAATGAATATCTTTGTTAATCAGGAAAAGGGCAAGCTTTAGAGGAGGTACATGACATCCTGAGCATCTTCTCATCTTATTTTTGCCACTGGTAGATATGAAATGCTGGGCTGTATCCACCTACTGCAATGGGCAACCTACACCAAGCAATGGGCTCTATGAGCGGTTGCTCTGATTTGATGGTGCACATCTTATGTTATGAAGTTCTGTTTAGCACTTTCATGACTTCAGGTTGTTTTCAGCTGAGGGAACTTCCTGAGATGGAAATAGTTGTCTGCATTTCGTAACCTATCAGTGATTTTAATTCTGATTATTTATTCAATATCTGTTTGGACCTGTATAAACTTAATATAATCCAGAACATCCTTTGGCAGTGAATTCCATAGGCATCTTCCTACTAATTTTCTGAGGAATGGCATCTTTTTATTGGTTTTAATCTGGTCTTTGGTAACTTAATCAGGATCAACATCATTTATATTTTCTTACTCTTGCTATAAATGTGTGTATTTCACTATTTATCTTGCTTTTTTGCTCATCTTTGAGCATACTCAGTTCTACCTTATCTCTGTATAAAGACAACCAGAATTGCACACAATATTAAAAGGCAAGCTACAATTTTGAACAATCACATAACATTGTTCTGTTTGTTTTGGTAATTTTCCTCCAATATGTACTTAGAAATTCCAAACGTTTTACTTCTTCCCCTTCCCCTGTTGCTACTGAGTATTGAGATTCTGTTTTTGTGATTTCTATCAATTTATGACCTTGTACATCTTTAAAAGTCTGTAAAATTGCTGATGGATGAAATCAGCAGAAGATACGGTATTCTCTGTGAAGCTCATATCGGTTTGTGTTACTATTTAATTTCTTATACCAAAACAAAGAAACAAACAAACAAACAAAACCTCTGGTAAACTCCATGATATTTTGGTTAATGTAGGAGAAAATTTCTTAGAAGAGATTTCTTCTAAATTTCTTATTTAGAGATGGCTAATTTTGACCTATTGGGTCAAACCAGCTGATGGTTTATGAACTGAAACAGCTTTCATATCACATGTAATATATTTCTAGGTTATTAAATTCAATTTAAACTTTCAGGATCTATCTTCTACCTTGATGTAAAGAATAATCTTCTGAGTACATTGCTGTAATCACATCTTTAAGACTAGAGTGACTTGTCAATCCAAACAGAGATGGTTTGTGAAGATAAGAACAGAAAGACAGTCTGTCCTTTGTGGTAACGGCAATAGGAAATGAAATTAAAAGTAGCCCATACTACAGCACAGGAGAAACAAATGCAAACAATCGGCAAAAATTAAAAAGATTTAGTAATAACAGATATTATAAAAGTGAAAGAGACATGATATTTGAAAAACAATTTAGGAGCTCAGAATATCAGAGGAATTTTGGAACGCAGCAGTGCAATTATTCAAAGATGGTACGAGTTGAATTTTCCATGTGTTCAGTATGTACTGAATATACTTGACTGTTGCAGCAAGCAATACATTAAAATGCTGAAGTAAAACAGCCTGCTTTTTCATTTCTTCCTCCTACCTGTATCTCAGAGTGATATATGAAACTAGGAAGAGGAAAGTTTAATACCATTTACCACTTTATGAAGATTTCCACAGCTTTTAAAACACATTCAGTTCAATGAAAAAGTATTCTGAGTTTGAATGTCCTGGAGGATGGTGAACTGGATCTAAGTTAAAATCCCATAGTACGTGGAAGATAGGGAGTACAAATAATCCCTTGTAATTCCCTTGTTCAGCACTAGCTTACATGCAATTTCATAAGTGTTTTGGATGAGTTGCAGATTTTGCTTAGACAAGATTGGAGAATTTCTGAAGATGTCAAGTAGGAAATGTGAAGTATTTTATATGGATTTCTGGTCAGATCATTTTGGAGTTATCAAAATACTTTTTAATTTTTGAGAACATTCTCCACTGGACAACTGAAAATTTAGTAATCTGTGTAATACCTTTAATTTGAGGGAACCTTTTAAAAACGTGTTTGAGGGCTTTTCAAAGTTTATGAATCCAGATAAGATTTTGAAATTTTGAATAGCTGTAATAGAAATGCAGCTAGAGAATAAAACTTTAGCAAAACATAAAATATATCCAGTTCCAGGGTTCTAATACTAAGTTTTGTTCTTTTTTTTTTTGTTTTAATTCCTGGACTGTTTCAATTTAATTATTGCCTGATTCAGTACTATTTCAACAAATCTTCATTTACCTGCCGAAAATGTTCTTTATTCTGGCTTGATGTCTAGCCTCATGAAAATCAGTTTAACAATTAAAACGCCTGAGGGTGTTCATTATGTCTTCTGGAAAGAATAGATTTCAAGATTGAAATAAAAACATGCGCTGAACAGTCTTGAAAAGCTGTCATCTAGTTTACAATCTATAATATTAACAAAGATAATCAAGAGCATAAAAGGCAGACAGGTTTTCTTTCATATATAAATTGAAATGTTTATTTCTTTGTTTTGCAGTTTACATAAAATCCTAATGGATCTGCAGAATCAGCAACTAGCCCAGTTAGCTGACTGGCTAACGAAAACAGAGGAAAGGACAAAGAAGATAGATTCAGAGCCCTTAGGTCCGGATCTAGAGGACCTAAAGCGTCAAGTAGAAGAGCATAAGGTATGGTATGAAATTTGGGTACTGCATTCATATATAGCTTCCAAAAGCTTAAAGAAATGAATTTTTAACATTTTGAATCTTTATTCCTACCATTAGAACACAACAGTAATATGGAATCTTGGTTTAATATGAATTGTTTTGTACAATTAACAGCCTTTATAGAGCTATTTTATCACAACTCTGACTTTTATCCTGATACAAAATGTTAGTTTTTCCATATAAACAATGCACTAGAATATACTAGGCAATTGTAACATCCTTTTGTTATACATTATAATAAGAATCTTATCAGGTTTTATAATTCGTGTATGTTTTTTTCTTTTTGCATGTTGCATTTTTCCCCATGCACGCTGTATAGCTATGGGTTCTACGGCGATAACTGGGCCGCCTCATCTTGCTAGGACTCCTAAGACTGTGAATATGTGATCATGCAGCACTATAAAATGGACTTTAGTTTTTAACTTCAGAAAATCTCTTTTAATAATGTATTGATGAAAAACAAAAAACTAGTAAGTGGAGTGTGAGAGAGAATTTGACTGATTTATTCCATATTCCATAAGGATAATGCTCTTCAATTTGAAAGGGAGGAAGCTGCAGAGAAAGAGACTGTAATTCATCTGATAATTTTTTTTTTTTTACTGAATTAAATCATCTTCATATTAATTTAAATTTTACGGTGAATGAACCTTGTTCCTAACTGCCTTTACATATGCACTTTTATGTGTCTGTGTACCTTTAAACAGATAATATATTTTTATATGTATTTGTGACACGTATGGTGATAGTGTAGGAAGACACAGAGAAGTATAAGAAATAGAATGTGAGGTGACGGAGGTCTACTGTGATAATCTATTTGTGTTTCTACAGCAGTAGTTCAAAATCTGTCAAGATACTAGAGTTCCATAGTGTCTTGACAGGTTTTAACATTTGCTGCTTCATGGCCTGTGTCAGTACTATAGTGTACAAGCTCTAGAGGGCAGATAATCTCCCAGAACAAATTCATACTGAAAACAGCTTTTGCAGTTTCTAAAAAAGAGATCAAAACCAACAGAAGTTCACATGAGCCACTTCAGTGTTGGAGATAATTTTTCTGCATTCTGATTAAGGAGTTCTGAAGAAGTTTAGGAATTCTAGGCCTACTGCTTCCATTTGTACTCTCAATGCTTTGCGAGATGATGATGGTTGTCAGTCTGTAGGTTTGCTAGTTAAGCGTATATTCTGGCATTACATTTCTCAAAAAAGAACAGATTGTTATGAAGTGGTTATTTGGAGGAAAAAAAACAGATTTTGAATACATGTGTACTAAGATTTCAATATTATTTTTCTGTATCTACACAACTGAACACCAACATAAAATGTAATCCTTTCATTTATGCAATCTTTTTGTTATTTCTTTCTAATATTGAGGAAAAAAATGGGTATTTAGCTTATTTCTAAAATCTCTGACTGAAGATATGCACAAATCTACTTCTCCCGCATTTCAGTTCTTCATTTCTATTGTGATGTGTTAATCAATAATATTCATCTGTATTGCTTTTCAATTTAATTTCTGTACAAGAGATAAACAATTTTATATCATGGAAAAAATATATTTTGTTTTTAATTTGAATTATATATGTATAGTTCCTTTTAGGTATAGTTTGCCGTACTCATAAGAGAAGACCAAGGTATTTTCTAGCACTTCAAGTACCATGCAAATGTTTTTGGTAGCTTCGTTATATATTTTTTGCAGCAAAGTGACCTACCATAAAACAAAATTCTAGAATGTTAGTACTGTATTTTTTTATTCATTGTTAATAGAGGAAAAACAAACAAACAAAAAAAGCCCACAAAATCCAACATCTCCCTCAGTTTTTCTTAGTCTTATGTAATTCTGGGCAACTCATAAACTATTGGGAGGATCCAGAGGTGAGAAGATAGAAAGGCCACGATCACTTCAAATTAAACAAGAAAGATGATAGGTTGGTTTTGTCATTGTCCTATCTCCATCTCCTCTTTACTTCTGTCATCTTCTGCCCCTCTTTCTCTCTTTGTTAATACCTCATTTCCATTCTTTATTTCATTTTATTTATAGCCTTTTGACCTATGACTTCTCTACCTCTGGTTATTCTACTTGTTTCTCAGTTTTGTCCCACAGTGCAGTTTTTCAGTTTCTTTTCCAGGTCCAATACTACAAATAATCATCATTCAGTAATGCAGATTGGGAATCACACCTGTCATTAGGATCAGAGAAGGCAAACAGCATTCTTTTCAGCATGCCATTTAGTTCAATAGTATAAAAGATTAACGACTTGTTGACCTGCTGGAGAGGAGCTCTGAGGAAAGGGACCTGGGGGTCCTGGTGGATGACAGGTTGGCCATGAGTGAGCAGTGTGCCCTGGTGGCCAAGAAGGCCAATGGTACCTTGGGGTGCATCAAGAAGAGCGTGCCCAGCAGGTCAAGAGAGGTGATCCTCCCCCTCTACTCTGCCCTGGTGAGGCCTCACCTGGAGTACTGTGTCCAGTTGTGGGCTCCCCGGTACAAAAAAGACAGGGATCTCCTGGAGAGAGTGCAGCGGAGGGCTACAAAGATGATAAAGGGCCT
>JANHGO010000072.1:56085310-56096300 GCA_024606505.1 Aquila spilogaster
CCCCGTTTATGCTTGTGCCCAGTGTTACTCCATCCCAGCTGCAGAATCCGCCATTTGGACTTGTTAAATTTCATCCCATTAATCATAGCCCAGTGCTCCAACCTACCTAGATCCCTCTGCAAGGCCTTCTGTCCCTCAAGAGAGTCAACGGCACTTCCCAGTTTGGTATAATCAGCAAACTTGCTAATGGTGCATTCAAATCCTGCATCCAGATGGTTGATAAATACATTGAACAGAACTGGCCCTAGAATTGAACCCTGAGGAGCACTGCTGGTGACCAGTTGCCAGCCAGATGCAGCCCCATTCACTACAACCCTTTGAGCTCTGCCCTTCAGCCAGTTCTTCACCCAGCGCACCATGAACCCACTCATCCCACACTTGGACAACTTGTCCAGAAGGATGCTGCAGGTAAATATCTCCCTCAATAGCTTAAAGTTTACTCTCCTGAAGTCCAGGGTAGCAACTCTGCTGTCCTTTTTTCTCATTAGGCTGAAAATTTTAAACTCGTGATCACTGTGGCCAACACAGCCGCCTACCATCGCATCCCCCATGAGTCCTTCTCTGTTCACAAACAGCAAGTCTAGGAGGGCACCTTTCCTGGTTGGCTCACTGAGTACCTGTGACAAGAAGTTACCTCCTACAAACTTCAAGAATTTCCAAGACCTGCTTGTCACAGCAGTATGATATTCCCAGCTGATGTCTGGGAAAGTGAAATCTCCCATAACGGCAAGGGCTACCAATCCAGAAATTTCTCCTAATTGCCTATAGAATAACACATCAGTGCTTACATCCTGGCTGGATAATCAGTAGCAGACACCCACTACAACGTCTCCTTTGTATTCCAGCCCCCTAATCCTTACCCAGAGGCTCTCAACCACATCATCACTAACTGTAAGGGCTGTGCGATCAAACCTCTCCTTTATGTATAGTGTGACACCTCCGCCTCACCTGCCCTGCCTATCCCTCCTGAACAGCCTGTAGTCCTCCATCCCAGAACTCCAACCATGGGACTCATTCCACCAAGTCCCACTAATACCAATGATATCATAGCCCTGGGACCTGACCAGTGCTTCCAGTTCATCCTGTTTGTTTCTCATACTGTGTGCGTTGGTGTACAAGCATTTCAGAACTACACACGTTGCTTCTTGCTACATGGGAGAAATTCTATGAATGTGCTAAGTATTTCTTTTTTTAAAAAATTGATTTTGCATATAGACAAAAACATTTTTCCACTATTTCTCATTACTTTAAAGAGTGGATAGCCTTATTAGAAAATAATAACCTTATTAGAAAACCATCTTTCAAAAAACCTCTCCTATTAGCTGCAGACTTGAGGCATATTATTTCACTTCTTACCCATTCACTCCAGCATTCCCAAGAGCTGTGTTGGTTTTACTCATTTTCTCCTGTTCTCATGTTTCCCTACTTTGACCTTTTTGCAGACTAGGAATATTTTATCTTCTGTTTTTTGTAGTCTTAAAGAATATTCTTTCAGAGTCCTCTCAATACAAAAAAAATTTCTTTTACATGCAGATTTCTCTGAAAATTCCAGCTAGGGCTGTAAAAAGAGGCATTTCAAGGGAGCAGGAAGGTATTTTACTTTTTAGTCTGGATTCAGTCAGTTTCTCTGGAGATTTGTTTTCCAAGGTGTTGGGAACAAAACCCTTGGTGCGGTCTGGGTTTGTGGGCATCACGCAGGCTATTTACAGCATCGACTTACTATTTGGTGTGAATAAGGAGGTAAAGTTAAGCACCATATGGTTTAGTAGTTAATATCTACTTTCTAAATAGACAGTCCTGACATGATATTTCTGACTTGAAACTTTGTGTCTTAAACCTATTCAACCAAACAGTATATCTTGGTGTTATTGTTACAATCTCCCAGGAGAACTAACAGGTTTAAGGCAGGTCACAATGTCAGCCCTTTTATCGGTACAGTTACTTAGTCATTTTACTTATTTTATTAAAATAAAATCTCTTGTCAAACTATCAAGACAAAAAAAAGCTAGGTTTTGTGGCTATTCGTAATCATATGCTGAAAATAGTATTTTGTATTGACTCAGCAAAACTTTTTAGTGTGCAAATCAATGTGTTCTTTAGAGTAAATGTGGAACCAGGTATTTGATCTTGCACTCTTGAGTTTTTGTTGTTTTGTAGAGGACCAAACAAAAAAATCTTTTTCAAGGTATATCATAGTGATAAAGGCAAGTTGATGAAGATGTTACTGCAGACGTTGAGAGCAAACTGTATTTCTTTGTGAGGATTGTTAAGAAAAGTCAGCTGCTTGAATGCGAGTTATTTAAAAATTACTCAGGTACGAGGATTTGTATAAAATATTTTTTATCAATAAAAGATTTACTGCTTTAGCTATAAAACATCAGAAGAATACAATATAATAGAAGTCTGATAAAAAAAGTAGCATAGACATAAAGATAGGGAACTGAATTTGAGGCTTAGTCTATGATTTAGCGTAACTTACATTTAAGCAATCAAATACAATATGCTGACACAGATGGAGAAATTAAGTAACTGAGAACGTACGTGACAATACACATAGGTGAGTACCTGTTGCTATTGCTGTCATAGATCTAGATCAAGGAAAATGATGGTTGTATACCAATGACCAGGACGTTTATTATGGGCCATTACTTGATTTATGGGCAGTTATGTATGGTATGTATTCATATAGAACTGTGCTGAACTGCAGTTAGTGGTAGAAAAGGAGATGTGTAAGTGTAGATTTAATGATCCTAGGACTGAGTCTATAGCTCAAACCAGGCTGAATTTCGTAGATATTCCTACTTCAAGTATCTAATATGGTGCTGTATTGTATGGAGTGGTATACCTGAAATTAAGTTTGGTTTGCTTCATATTCTAATAGAGAATATTTAGGGTGTTCTCCTTGAAAAGAGTTTAGAAAAAGAAATTTAACCAGTATTTGGGAAGTGATCTCATCTGTTGAAATATGATTTTTCAGTTTATCTCAGTATATTAGCCATCCCATGTAATTAATTGATTATTGATTATTTAATAATAATAATTATTAAATTAGTAATAAGTAGTTTGTTATTTGTTTGTGTAGATTAGTGTATGTTTCCACCAACTCCAAGTTTTCCTCTGCATCCATGCATGTATATATAAGCATATATCCATTATATAAGTCCCTTTGCAAGGTGGAGATGTAAGAGCTTGCATAACTCATGGTGTTGCACACTTTAAGAGTGAAATTTTCTTCAGAAAAATGTGGAGTCTATGAAAGTCTATTCATTCTTTTTTAGAGGTCCTGTTTGAACAAAATATTTTTCTTGTCAAAGACCTTGTATTTGGCTTGTATGAGAATTCAAAATTTCGGGCAGATATGAACTATTGGTTAGATTTGTGCAGTGTAATTTATTCTGATCTACACCTGCATTACCAATGGAGAGACGTCTGGTCATGAAAAGATGTTTCTGAAAACATTAATCTAAGTCAGAGGTGCCAAAACCTTTGCTGCTTAACTTTGGGATGATTTATGAATCCTTCAGTAAAAACTGTACATGTATTTTTAAAATGCAGTACATAATTAGTATCCATAAACTTCAGTGTAAATCAAGCACCAAAACAACCAAATGTGATTCACCTCACCATCTGTATATATAGAATTTTAGAAATTAAGAGATTTTTCTCCTACTACAGTGGGAAGAAAGGGCATATAGGGAAAATTAAATACTTAGGCTTAGACCTTGTTAAAGAGTAACAAGAAGACACTTCTTATGACTTCATGGAATCATGTATAGTGTTTTTGAGTAGTTAACTAATAATAATTATCCTGAACTGTGGGAATTATTAGGAAAGATGAAGTCTCATATCAGGGTTCAAATTAGAAGCATCTGAGCTATCAGGAAGGATATGATTATGATTTTTGAACTAGTAATTAGCAAGCAAAGCAGACAAGGTAAAAAAATATGTTCAATTGAATATAAAAAACAAAATGAGTGCTAGATATTGCAGATCTGCAAGGTTGTTTTCTGGGCTTGGAGAAAAAGGAGGATGGAAGTG
Source organism: Aquila spilogaster (assembly GCA_024606505.1). Classification (NCBI taxonomy): domain Eukaryota; kingdom Metazoa; phylum Chordata; class Aves; order Accipitriformes; family Accipitridae; genus Aquila; species Aquila spilogaster. The sequence continues at coordinate 56,089,349 of JANHGO010000072.1, forward strand.
TTGAGACTGTCTTGAGCTAAACTGGAAATGTAATCAGATTCAGAACAAATGAAACTAAATATAATTCATCATTTTGTTATATTAAGATTTTTAGTTTTTCAAGTGAAGTTAGTCAAAATATAACTTTTGCAGAAAAAGCATTACTGAGTACACATTACTGGATACACAGTATTTAGCCTGTGAGGATAATAAATGCTATTTATGAAATTGTGATTTTTTTTTTTTTTATAAAAGGAAAAAAGTAATTTAAAAAAAAAAAGAAAATTTGGATTAGCTGGCTGTGAATAATTTTCTGCACTGTTCTGTGTCACACAATTTGGCAATTATATCTAATGATTGGGTAAAATGAATGGGTAGAATATGTTGTACTCTATTTCCTAATAAGTTGAGACATAAATGTTTCACCAGCAAGTATTTGTTTCTGTTAATATTGAAATTAGCTTTCTGAAATATTCACATTCAAAACCTGAACTTTTTTGTGTTTGAATTGGTGATCTTTGATCACATTATGTTTTATGGCAAGCAAACACTAACACCAAACTTGATTTTAACGTGAAAAGAAATCACATTCTTAGATTTGCAAAATTGCTTGGTTTTTGTCTAGATCTAATTAAGAAAGAAAGCAAATACCCATTACATAATTCCAAATATATACCAAAACCATGATCCTAAAATTAAGCCTAAAAAAGTCAAACAAAACAATTTCCTCAAAACCTACTTTGTATTTATGCAGTAAGTGACTGAAAAGGAATACTGCTCTCTATTACTGTGTAACATATTTGAGCTGTTTAAGAATTGACATGTTTTTAAATTAGCATTATTATGCTAGTTGATTAGAGATAGTCTTCATTTTTCCAAATTGAGCCAGTATCTAATATGATATAACTCAATGGCATGACAGCTGCCGGTTTACTCTGCAAGATTTGTTATGATTTTAGCATTCACTAAATGAAAAACATGGTATCTGCTGATTTTTTACTTTGATGTAAAAATGGTAAAGCCACAAATTCAAATGGCATCCTGAAATTTTACCTTTCATTTCCTAGGCAGTGCAAAATAAAGTTCTTTCATTCTTGATAGAAAATACAGTTTGAATTTTAATCCCTTGGTTTTAAAAATCCACCATTTGGATGCTACATTTTTGCTAAAATTAAATTATAATCTCTATGAAAAATATGTAAATATGAAAAATACAGAATCATAGAATATCTTAAATTATAAGGGACCCATAAGAATAATTGAGTGAATAAATAAATATGAAAAAGGAAGAAACTATTTATCCCTTTTGTCAAGACATGCTTTTGAAGTAGATGTAAAAATAAGAATGCATTAGTATAGAATATTTTGCAGACTTTGTAAGGTTTTTTATTTGGGAGCATCTGAATAATTTGCATATGATGCTCAGGGGTAATTAAATCATTGTAAATTGTTGCAATAAAAGTTTCGTAGCATGTCACACCATCGCAGCAGTATTAAGTCTTATCCTCTGTCTTAGGCATTTTTCAATAAAGGCTAATAGGAAATTAAAAGAAAGTAATAATGCTTGATTTCAACTAAAATAAAGGAGAGGAACAAGGTAGTATTTTGTGTAATTTTAAAATGTATATGGTAGCATATGCTGTAAATACCTGGGAAACCTCAGTGGGATTTGTGCTGGTGTGTTAGCTAATAAGGTGGTTTGGTTTTTTTTTCCACTGCAGTATTTTAAAAGAGATAAGAACTTAGAGCAACTGCACTAACAGTGAAACTTAAGAATCAGATACTTCTTTGCTTTGATCACGTGTTTGGGCCACCATAATCAAGTTTCAAGCAAGTAGTTATATTTTGGGCATTGTAAAGTTTTGAAACTGAGGGGTGTTTTTGAGAGCACAGTACCAGAGACTTAATAGAAGACTGTCTTTAGATTAGTGTTAAAATTCTCTGGTTTTGGCTCTACTGCTTTTCCTATTCTCTCCATTTTGATGCTATTTCAAATGGTGATAAGATCCATTTCAGTATGACATGCAACATATTTTAAGGGCTTAAGACTGTAAAAAGTGAATTAGGAAAGTGTTTTTGCAAAAATTTGTACATTCCAATCCTTTTATTATTACTATTGTCATTTTATTAGTGTCATCGTTGTCACTATTAGTTTATTCTTTTCTGTTCTATTAAACCGTTCTTATCTCAACCCATGAGTTTTACTTTTTTTTCTGATTCTGTCCCCCATCCCACTGGGTGCGGGGGAAGTGAGTGAGCCACTGCATGGTGCTTGGTTGCTGGCTGGGGTTAAACCACAACACATAGGAAAATCAGATTGCCTTGTTTTAAAAAAGTGTAAACAAATGCAAACCTCTACTGTGTGTTTGTTTGTTTCTAGCGCTTTGGAAACCGGTGGGCAGCCATTTGCAGATGGACAGAAGACCGATGGGTCCTTCTGCAAGATATTCTTCGTAAATGGCAGCACTTTGCAGAAGAACAGGTGAGTAGTTTTAGCAGTTATAAATTGGAAAGTTCTTCAAAAAATTGCAGTAGGAAAGGCCTGACTGAAGCTTTTTCATTCTCTTCTCTCCAATTTTCTTTCAGTGCCTTTTTGATGCATGGCTTACTGAGAAAGAGGATGCTGTGAGCAAAATTCATACAACTGGCTTTAAAGATCAAAATGAAATGCTGAGCAGTCTACGCAAATTATCTGTATGTATTTTTCATTTTCCTATTTTATGTTCAACTTTCTTATTCGTGAGTCCGAGTACATGTGGCTTTATCCCACTGTCAGACAATATGGTTTAACAGAACAGCTGTTTCATACTTCGGTAATGGATGTTGTCTCATGTGGATGGAATAAGTTGGTCCATGGCCTTGCTGATAAAGGAACCAATAGGTACAGATGTTTTCCTTGGTTGTCTCTTCAGTCAAAAGTTTATGAACTGAAATAGCATTTGGATGTCTTAAAAATATGTATACTTTTATACTGAAAGTTTCTTTGTTGATACTATTGATGTATAGAGTGTGTGAGAGTGAATATGTATATATATGTACAAAAACATATGCATATGAGTAAGTACTTATCATACAGCAAAACCTGTTATACATTCCTTGAACTTGAAAAAGCTAAAGATTCAGAAGTTGTGAAATGCTGACATTAGTATTACTTTACAACAATACTTCAATTGTATTTCAGGAATCTAGTAACATACATAAAATGCACCCTTTTCAACATATCCTCTCCCTCACTCTTCAGAAAATACTTTACTATGCATCGTCTTTATGGAGGGAATGTAGGTCTGACTGGCCTAGAAAGATGCTGTGCCTCTAGAGGTGGAAGACTTCACACAGCCTAGACTTGCAAATGCTTTTATAGCATTAGGACCTTTGTGAAAAAAATGGTATGGTATGTGCTGGTTTTGTACGTAACAATGACGGTTTATGTATTTAGAGGAAAGGAAACATTCATGGCCGTGCTTTTGTTAAAATAGGTAAATTATTATTGCTGTAAATAGGGACTACCTTTCTAATTTTCTGTTTAAACAGAACTATTTTTTTTTTTCTTGTCAAATGGGGGGGCGGGGGAAGTGTCCTAGGCATTATTTCAAGACTTGGTTTTACAGTTTACGTACTAGAATTTTCAGGCATGAACAATTCTCAATTTGTTACTAACTATTTAGTTTTACAGTAGGCTCAAACTTAGATTTTTAAAAATTATCTTAGCAACCTTAGATTTTTAAAAATGATCTTAGAATTGATGTCCTTCTCATCCTTATTAAAAGTAGAAACATTTGGGCTTTTGGTCAATAAAAATACCATGATGTTTCTGAAGTTTAAGTCACTGTGATTTTAAAATTTACTCTATTTTATCCTTACATCTACAAATGTATAAGGTTGTTTTTTAAAAATAAAATCCTTACAGCTTGATTGTTTAATTCATAACTGCCTTGCAGCTGGTCCAGAACTAGTGGTAAATGTCCCTGTTGATTCATAGAAGGACTAAGTTGTTAATATTTGTTGATTTATTGTTTTTTCCAAAATTCAAGACCCCAAAGTATGATTGTTAGCATAATCTTAAGAGACTCTGTAATTATTATGCTACCCCCCCACCACCTCTTTTTTCCCTCTGTAGCTTTTTAGGGACTGATAAAAACATATCTTTAGAAGTACAGACTCAGATTTTGATTAAAGATTACTTAGGATTAAGTCGACTTCTTTGTAAAAGAAAGGAACGCTTCATGTAGTCAGTTGTCCCAGTGTATATGCTTCTCGGAAATTCTGGTAATCTAATGTGCAAGCAATCCTGAAGTTGACTTCAAGCCAGGCTTTTATAAATGCATAATGAATTAGAGGCAACTCAGGATGTTTTAGAGTACCTTCATGAAGAAAAATTTATGGATTTATTCAGTAAATTATTACTTGTGGATTTTGGCAAGTTGCTGGAGGAAATAGGAACCGGGGATTGAAATGTTTATCATAAATTGTGAAGTAGCAGGCTTTTAATGGTTTGGAAGTGTTAAGGGTAAGACCAGTTTGGGTACCTTTCAGAATTGCTTGAAAATATGATGTTAAGAAGGGAAAACTTTCCTTTAGTAGTATTTTCATAGATTTGGTTAATGAAATAAATACACACTCTTATGAAGTTAATTATGTTGCCAGCTTAAATTGTTAAGCATTCCTCTCATGATAGCATTGCGGTCTTTCATGAAACTGAATGTTTGAACACCAGAGTAAATAAAGTGATTCTTCCATCCCCCTGAACCTCAACAAGAATCATGACATCCTTGACAGATCAGGCGGGGTTTATTAATAGCAACTTAATCTTTTTTGCACATGAATAACTTTGATGTTTTTAGAAACAGCTGATCCATAACGCAGTAGTTAAATGTTGATGGTATGCTAGAGAAATACTGGCTCTTTAGTCTCTTTGATTTGTAGCAGAGAAGTATTTTCTACTTTTGGAATTCCTCTATCAGGTTTTAGACCTAGTAGCAGTCATCCCCAAATTCCAGTGAGTATGTGTTTTTTACCTTCCCACAATGCCAAATTGTCAGCAGTTTTGTGGATGAAGATTTACTATTTCAGTCTTCTCTGAATCATGGGGACTTTGTATTAATGCATTACCCACATGAAAATTCTTGTCAGGGAATATATTCTTCCACTCTTAGACTGGCATTTAGAAATAGAGAGAAATAAGATCAAGGTATCCTGACCCTGACGTGCAAATCATGCCTGTCTTTTGGCGTATGTTATTTTGGACATGGAGATGTGTTTGGATGTACTAAAGGAGAAACTGTCACGAAAAATCACCTTTATAATTAGGCCAGCCCATTCCAGAATTGTAAAGGTGAGTCTGTGAGGCAATAAACATACATTCTTTTACTAATATAAAAATGTTTATATTCTTAACAGTGTGGCAGCTCGGTCCCTCAGTTGCCTAATCATTGACAGCAGGAAATTACAGTATTAGTTTTCCCTGTTAGATCTTAAGAATTTTAGGTTTGATATCATGATACGGCATAAGAGCTTCCAGCCTATTTTTCTTGTCTCTCTCATATGCACAACTTGGCAAGATTAAGGTCATGTTCTTTAGCCAGATTTCAGTCTCTTAAGCCTGAAGGAAATTTCTGAAGGTATTTTATTAAACCATTTAGCATTATGACTGTTCATTTGAAATTCTACAACCCTTCTACAAGGTCCTAAGCCTTCTGAAGTGATACAGGTCTGTTGAGATGCTGTTCACAGTATGAAAAAAATGTTGACTCTTACATCACATTAATCATTACATCACATAGTAAAAATAGAAGGTAAAATAAGAAAGAGCAGCTGGTAGTTTTCATGCATACTTGCAGTTCAGGATACTTCTGAAGAAATCAGGATTTAACTACTGCTTGCTGATGCAGAAATACATCAGTGTCTTCTCCACAGTAATTTTATCTCATGCTTCTCAAGTGGGGGGAAATACACTCTTAATTTTAGTTAAGACAGGATTTTTGATAGTAAGCACTATTACTGCTTAAAAGTAAGCTTTCATTTAACAACATTTGTTAAACTGATAGTCGGTATGCATATGTTTTGAGAGAGTAACAAAGATTTTGAGTAAGCAGAAAGATTGAGTCTGTTCCTGAACCAAAATCTCCATACATGGATTTCTGTTTTAGGATGGCTGGAAGATTTTTAGAGCCCAAATTCTGATTATATGACTTAGTATGAACAAGCATGTGTTTTCCCAAAATTTGATCCTTTTTAGTGATTTGACTGCAGGCTCACCATTATTAACAAATATTAGTTCTCTGTAAATTCTTTCTCAGATGTGATTCTGCCAAACTGGGAGAATGAGGCAAGTTAAAACATTTCAAATAAAACTATGTAAATTAAACTTTGATATTCAATTTGGTATAAGAATACTCTAATGCATGGAGGTTGGGATACACTCTGGGCAATGGAAGACAAAATGTTTTGAAATCCATCTAACAGAAGAGAGATTCGGGATGTCCCAAAGATTATGATGCTGTAGTGGGTTAGCCTTGGCTGGCCGTGAGGTGCCACTCTCTCACTCTCCTTCCTCAGCAAGGCAGGGGCAGAAAATAAGATGAAAAGTTCATTGGTCAAGATGAGGACAGGGAGAGATCAGTCGCCAGTTACTGTCACAGGCAAAACAGATTTGACTTGAGGAAGATTAATTTAATTTATTGCCAACCAAATCAGAGTATGATAATGAGGAATAAGAACAATTAAAATGCCTTCCCCCCACCCCTCCCTTCCTCCCAGGCTCAATTTCACTTCTGACTTTTCTACCTCCTCCCCCTGAGTGGTGCAGGGGGGACGGGGAATGGGGGTTGCGGTTGGTTCATAACGCTTTGTCTCTGCTGCAACTTCTTCACACTGTTTCCCTGCTCCACTGTGGGGTTCCTCCCACAGGAGACAGTCCTCCACGAACTTCTCCAACGTGAGTCCTTCCCACGGGCTGCAGTTCTTCACAAACTGC